>JAJJHY010004047.1:1229186-1257326 GCA_021224005.1 Drosophila setifemur
TTTTGAAAATCTTGGGAAATAGATATATATCAAATATTTCAAAAACATATAGCAAGGCTAGTTTCTTTGTCCGTAGCTTAGAATATCCCTTTGTTTGCATATCAGCTATTGGATATATATACCTATTTATCAGTTTATCAGCTTTAATCTCTAGGGGAAGTATATTTTCCAGGATTGAATTAATTATCTGGAAAAACATCAAAGTTATGTCAAATTTTGTTCCTTTGTTCCAATGGTCTTTGACCTTTATGTGACCTTCAGGAGACCTTAAATACTTAAAAATTCATTAAATCTTTTTAAAAACAATATTATGTCATTTTCCCAATTGTTTTCATAGCTGTTATGTGATGTTGTGCTTCGATTATACATATATCAATCGATATATATGTGTACATACATACATATATGTACATATAGAAAGCGAATAGAAAGAGGGGTCGTTGCAAAGTTATACCCCGATAACATAAAGCTTATAAAACCCACCTAAAGGGTATAAGTATTGGAGTAAATAAAAAATACCACTAAGAAATGGTTCCAATAAATAAATCTTTTTAATTCTATATCCCGAATTGCTAAATGCTAATTCTAAAACTGGCATTAAAATTTGATTAAATGATTTTACTACTAGAAATTAAATTTAACTACCAAACTTTCTTGAATTTCTTCCGCTTAAATTGTGAATTCCCAAACTTGTTGCTCTGCAGAGTATCTATAAGATATATATATTATTTACTGTACCCGATTCAGGCTTCGTGGGCAAGGCGCTGATCGAGAAGCTGCTGCGCTCCTGCTCGAGCCTCAGCCGGATCTATGTGCTGATGCGCCCCAAGAAGGGGCAGGACATCGAGAAGCGTCTGCAGCAGCAGTGGGAGACGAAGCTCTACGATCGCGTAAGGAAGGAGCAGCCCGATTCCCGCTCCAAGCTGGTGGCCATAGCCGGTGACATGGAGCAACTGGGTCTGGGCATCAGCCCCGAGGATCTGCAGCGCCTGCGGAATGTGAACATTGTGTATCACTCGGCGGCCAGTGTGCGGTGTGTTGGGAGGGGGGAAGGGGGGAAGGGTCACCTTCAAAATTATAAATACTCTTTTCTATAATTTCGGACTCCTTCTTCAGTTTCGACGACGCCCTGCGCTCCGCCATCCTGATGAACACCCGCGGCACCCACGAACTGATCAAGTTGGCTCTGGAATGGCGCAAGCTGAAGGTCTTTGCCCACGTGTCCACCACCTACTCGAATCCCAGTTTCATTGAGGTGGAGGAGAAGGTCTATCCGGCCCTTGCCGACTGGCGGACGACCATTAAGCTGGCGGAGACCTACGACGAGGATACCCTGAATATCTACAACTTGAAGTGGGTTAAGCGATGGGTTTAGTTTAATTAAGTTAATTTTTTGCATAACACATAATTTTAGGTATATTTTTGTATTTATCTCATGTATATATTTCCCACAGATACGGAAACTTCCAGCCAAATACTTACACTTTCACCAAGGGATTGGCCGAGCAAGTGGTCAACGATTACAGGGACAAGCTGCCCATCTTTATATTCCGACCTTCAATTGGTGAGTCTATATAATGGTAGTATATATTATAATATATATAACTACAAAATATATTACTCTTTAAAAATACCAAAATAATATGTAAGAATATTGAGTAAGAAGTTGTCAAGTATCTGCAAAAAAAAAGGGAGATACTTTCAATAACACAAAACGATTTTTAATAAATCGATTGAAATATATTTTAGTCTTAAAAACAACAAATTTATATTAATTTGAAGAAATCCCTTTTGAGTACCTTAACAACAAAAAAATGTAGTTAATTCGTTTAAAATATGCTTTATTCTTAAAGTCAATTAATATATTATTTTTATTTAAAGATAATTCTTTCTAGTATATAAAAAGTTATAAAAAAAGATACTTTCTTTAGTGAAAAAATAGCCTCTTAATAAATTATTTAAAATACTTAATTATCCCAATAAAACATAAACAAAACATAGATATTTATTTCCAGATAATCCCAAAGATGCAAATTCCTAGAACAAAGTTTAACCATAATTTCTATTATCATTCCCACTTTACAGTGGTGTCCACGATTGAGGAGCCTGTTCCCGGCTGGACGGACAACTTCAATGGCCCCATCGGACTGATGGTGGCCTGCGGAACGGGAATCCTTCGCTCCCAGAACTTCGACCCCAACACCGTGTCCGACTTTGTGCCCGCCGATTTGGTGATCCGCACTCTGATCACATCCGTTTACAAGTACCTCTCGGATGAGACCACCACCGCCACCACCACCAATGCGACTAAGAAGCCGGAGAAGGCCAAGGATTGCTATGTGGTCAATTGTGCCACGGCCAACATTTCGCCCATCACCATGGGCGAGGTGATCGAGATCGGTAAGACCTACATCCGGGAGAATCCCTTCGAGAAGACGCTCTGGCTGCCCGGAGGAAGCATAACCAAATGTCCGTTCCTGCACTTCGTCAGGGTGAGTATTATCTTCGGATTGGTATTGGAATAATATATATGAAGGGGATATTGAAGAAAAATGTATTAAATATATTTCATAATTCTGTATCAGATAATTTAGGAAATTAAAAACATTTTTGTCAAGCTTTTTTTTATAATTTTCCTTTTTTGCTGTAAATATTTCTATAAATATTTTAAATATGCATTTGTTCCCTTTTAAAATTCAAGAAAAGAATTAAAATTTTAAATATATTATATTTAGCAGTATTTTTTCTGTAATTTTATTTATTTGGGTAAATATATTAATTTATTTTTTGTAATTAATTTTACAATTTCCTTTGATACTTTTTTTTAAGCAATCAATTTTCTTAAATAAAAATCAAATTAGATTTATTTGAGTTTGCACTTTCTCTTTTATATTCATCATATTTACTCTATTACGAAACTGCATTAAATATTCCACTTTCTAAAAAATTACCGACAATATGCTTTACTAATTACTGGAAATAAATTAAGTGATATATTTAAATTAAAACTTAATTTCTCCTGACCTCAAAAATGTGCCTCAGTTCATCTCGATGCATCTCCTGATGGCATTGGTATTGGATACTCTGCTCCGCCTGTACAACGAGAAACCCTTGTAAGTGACATATCTCTCAGATACATAGATATAGTACCTGATTCCATTCCATTAGCCTGATGAAGCTGCAACGTCGCATCTTTGCGGCATTTACCGCGTTGCATGTGTTCATGACCACCGAATGGCACTTCCAGAATGACAACTTCAAAGCGCTGCACAATATGGTGCCGGAGGATGAAGTGTGAGTCCTGCCAGGGATCTTCGAGTTTCTTATCAGATATATATATATATGAAATCCCTTTTCCAGTCCGACTTTTGGGTTCATGCAGCACGCCAACATCAACTACGTGGACTTCTTCCAGCACGGCATCAGCGGCGCCAAGGAGTTCCTGCTGAAGGAGAGTCCTGTGAGCAGCAGCGCCGCCCGGTTCCGGCTAAAGATCTTCTACGTCCTGGACTACCTATGTCGGGCCGTCGTCTATAGCTTCCTGCTGCGCCTGGTCTACAAATTGGTCGTCAGCTTTTGGTAGAGAAATCCTATTTCGAAAGGGTTTTTTTCCTTTGCTATTTGTTTTTCTAATTCGAACAAAAAAATATATATTTGTGGTATTGGTCATTTTACAAATTTTAACCATAAAATTATTATGGAGTAAATGAGGTATTTAACTTATTTTGATGTTGTTGTATTTTTAATTTAATTTTTAATGTGTTCTTTTTTGGTTAAACCTTTTTTTCTTCTTTTTAGTTTTTTTTGCAAATGTTGACCATTAGTTAAATACACTTTTTAAAAGTAATGATATCCTTAAAATATAAAAAACGGTATGTTTTTTTTTAATATATTTGAATTTTTTTTATCATTATTTTTTGCCATTTTTTTGCCATTTTTCACAATCGAAAACCATCCAATTACTTACTGTTTGATGTATTAAAAATATGTACAGATTTTTAATTCTTTAATTTTCTATATTTGTTTTTGTTGTTTATTAAATCACTTACTGTTTTTACTATTTCTCTTTTTTTAATGTTAAATATCCAATTATCTTATTAGCTAAAATAACCATATAAATGTACTGAAATTGTTTTTGTGTAATTTTGTTGTTATATTTAATGAAATGTTTTTCTGATTAATATATGAATACTTTTTGTTTAGTCGAGTTATAATTATTTTGAGTTAACATTTATTTTCTTCCACTATTTAAACTAAATTAATTTTAAAACTTCCATAAAGTCTGGCATCTCTGTTTTTGGTTCAGCTAGCGCCACCTGCCGTCTGGCAGTGTCCCCATAGACCCGTTGCAGCCCTGAAGCGCAGGGTTGCTTGGCGGGCGAACCACCATGGAATGGGGGAATCGGCAAGGAGTGTGTGCTGTGTGTGTGTGTGTGTGTGTGCGTTGACGATTAATCGCTATCGCTATCGATATCGGCCCTGATTTGTTTTCATATGCAGAATTGTGCGCTGCTTTATTTGTTGTTTTGCATTATCGCCTGCGAATCGCTGGAAAAGCAACGCCAACGCGTCCCGACAAGCCGACCCCTTCTACCGTTATATAAACAAATATAGTGCAACTAAATAGAAGAATTAACCACGCGCACTTTGCGAGTGTGCCGTGTGCCGTGTGTGTGTGTGTGTATATATACAGAACTTGCAGCGGGCGCGTGTGTGCGTGTGCGTGTGCGAGGTTTCTTCGCGCAGTTTTTTTTTGTAGTTGTATGCGTTCGAAACAATTTCGGGAATAACAATTTTCGGAGAAACAACGGGACTTTGCGTCAGAGTGGCGGCGAGAGGCGATCGGACGCAAGGAGAGCGGAGGAGAGGGATTCCGACTGGGGATTAATCGGCTTTTCTGGCGAAGGAGGCGGAGGAGGAGGACAAGAAGAAGGAGAAGAAGGAGGAAGAGGCGGAGGAGGAGCACCTGACCCCCCCCAGCTGGCTGCGGGACGAGCAATAGAGTGCTAATTGGATTAGCCGGAGATTGCCGGGTAAAACAAAACGCAGAGAGCGCGACAAGAAGGAGAGCAGGGGAGGAGGAGGAGGAGAGGAGGAGGAGGAGGAGGAGGTAGAGGGAAGAGGACGCAGAGAAGGCAAAGGCAAAGACGACGCCGCGATGGCCACCACCCAGCAGTATTCGCTGCGGTGGAACAATTACCTGCGCCACCTCACCTATTCGCTGGACAACCTCCGACTGAACGACGACTTCGTCGACGTGAGCCTCTGCGTCGATGGACGGCGCATCAATGCCCACAAGGTGGTGCTGTCCTCCTGCTCATCGTACTTCAAGGAGATCTTCAAGGAGAATCCCCATCCGCATCCAGTCATTATATTTAAGTTTATCAAATTTGAGGATCTCAACTCGATCATCGAGTTCATGTACCAGGTGAGTTTGGGTCAGGGATTGGGTTTGGGTTTGCTAACTGATGGATCTGGTTGGAAATTCAGGAAATATTGGAAAAGTGGTATATTAGTAAGATTTTTGATAAATTCATTTAGTTATTTTAATTGCATATTTTAAAGCGCTTCTTTCTGAAAGTCTTTGGAAATCACTTGTAAAATATATTTAAAATAATTTGTTGATTACTTGTAATATATATACAGTTCAGCTATTTAAAAATAAGTTTTGTAATTAATTATAAATTAATTGAATGATTATTATTGTTTACACAGCTTTTCCCGCCATAATGATTCTTGTTTTTAAATCATAAAATCAAATATATGAATTGATTATTTGGAAAAATCATTTAAAGATCTTTACAAATTGTATAATTTTTTTTTAGCTTATTATTTTATTTTTATTATTAGTTAAAGTATTATAGTTGAAATTTAAATATTTGATTTGTTTGTGCCTCTTTTAGTATGTTTTTTATTTATTGTAACACCGCAATTTCTTGAGTTGTAAATAATAATGAAATAAAGTTTTACACAGTAAATTGATTTCCCAGCAAAACACAAGAAACTTAACATTAAATTTGGGGAAATTTAAATATTCTTAAATGTTATTAAAAGGTACCATTTGTTTATTATTAAATAGTTTTGAATATTTCAATAGGAATTGGTTTTTAATCGTTTGAGAGTGAGACTAGGGAGCATTAGCGCACAAATATTAAATAAACTAAAAAACCAATACCAAAAGAAGTTCTATAAACCAAATAACTGAATTTCCAGAACCCTTACTATATCTTTTAGTGTTCCAATCCACCAATATAAATATATTCCAAATGAGTAAATCAAATTAATAACTCTTTCATTCCTTCCAGGGCGAAGTCAATGTGCAGCAGGAGGCGCTTCAATCGTTTCTGCAGACCGCCGAGCTGCTGGCCGTCCAAGGACTCACCGCCGAAGAGAAGGAGAAGCCACAGCTGCCATTGGCGCCGCTGATCAGCGACAACAAGCTGATCAAGACCATACCCAGCACGATCCGAGCGGTGAGCGAGCATCAGCAGCAGCAACACCAACAGCAGCAGCAGCAGCAGCAGGTGACGCAGGCGCAGTCGGGCACCCAGACCATTGAGATTCCAACGGCAACGCTGTTGCAACCGACCACTGCGAGTCAGGTGCAGTCGCAGGTGGCAGCCGCAGCTGCGGCCGCCGCAGCAGCCGCATCCCAGCTGCAGCATCAGCACCAGCAGCAGCAGCACCAGCAACAACAGCAGCAGCATCATCACGTACAAACCGCGCAGATCCAGCACATCCAAGTGCAGTCCGCGCCTCCGCCTCAGCAGCAACAGCAGCAGCAGCAATCGCAGCAGTCCCAGCAGCAACAGTCGCAACAGCAGCAGCAGCAGCAGACGAATCCCGTACAGCACCTGACCATCACCAATGCGGTGGCCCTGCAGGCGGCCAATTCGGTGAAGAAGCGCAAGATCACCTTCTCCGACGATGATGACAACATCTACACCACCGAAACAGTTGACTACGCCGTCAAGGATGAGCAGACCATCGGGAAATGTGAGTTGGCCAGGCAGGAGGAGCCTGGAGGTGATGATCTTGAGTGCCAGGGTTTTATTTTCTTTAATTTAAACTCAAGCTTTAGATCTTGTTTAGTAAATAAGTAAAATAAAATTTATGTAGCTTTGTATTATTCTCAGGAATTTACAATTCTGTATTTTATGTTTAATATTTTATATATTTAATAAGTAATATAAAGCTACATACATTTATTTAATTTAATTACTAAACAAGATTTAACTTTATCGATATTTCCTTGATTATTTTTATTGAAAGTTCCCCTTTATTTTCGTTTATTTATAATTTTAAAGGAATTAAATAGCTTTATTTAATTGTACTGCCAGAAAATAATTGCTGATTGATTTTTGAATTTATAAAAATGGAATCATTGTAGTATTTATTAAAGAAATATCTACTAATGATTCAATTTCGTAAATCATTTCATTTAATCTTTGTCCATTTAATTAATTAATAAATAATTGTAATAGACAATCGGAAAGTTCAGGAATTCAGATAATATATTTGATTCTTAAATAGTATCCTTTTATTTCTGTAATTAATTGAAACAATTTCATTTTTGTTTTAAGAAATCAGTATTAGAGAATATGTTTTTATTAAAATTTAAGTTTTTAAAGGGATTATTTCTCAACAACCATCAAAAAAGTTGTAAAATCTTGATGTGATTAATTGGAAAACCGCATTAATAAAACCCTTTTCCCACACAGCCGATATGACCTTCCTGCGCGGCGCCGTCAAGATGGACATTCACACCGACTATATCGTGGGTGAGGACGATCGACTGTCGGACGGAGCCACGCCCCAGACGTCGCAGGATGACACCACGGGAGCGGCGCAGACGGTGGCCCAATACTCATCCGAATACGAGATCCTCACCGAGTCCGAGATCGAGGAGAAGTACCATGCGGATGCGGACAACGCAGAGATAGCCATCGAGATGAGTGAGTTACCCCGAAGGAATCACCCAGGAAGCTTTGTTAATTAATATCGATTTTTGTGCCACAGCTCGTCTGCTGGGATCAGCAAGTGCGGCGGCGGCGGCGAGTTCGGCTCAAGCGGTGCTGGATGATGCGGATGGAGGCGGCGACGGCGGTGGTGGAGCGGGGATTCCCTCGAGCACCATGACGTCGGTGAAGACGGACGGAAAGGGCGGCGTGATAAACGGTGAGTGGATGAGCAGATCCTCTTCGAAAATAAATTAAACCTAAATTAAGGGGGGAACCTCATTAGGGTTACAAAACTAGAATCTCAATCTGAACCTGAATTGGTTTTAAATTTGTATAACATTTCAATACATAAAGTAGTCTCTATAAAATACTGTTCTTATTTATGTAATTATTGTTAATTAAATAATTTGTTTACCCTGTTATGATGAGGTTCCTTCCTTAAATTAGTTTTTAACTATTGTTTGACCAAGTTTTTAAATTTAATTCACTTTTTGTAAGATTTCGTATTGAATTAGAAAAACTTGTATTATTTTAGTTAATGTTTGCTTTGTTTATTTTCTGTTAATTTGTAATTATTGAGTCTAAAAAGAACTTAAATTAAGGTGATAATCATAGAAAACACATTGAATAATTCGGTTTCTAAGAACTTGAATTAATTAATTATTATTTCCCATTTATAATTTATAAGCAATTGTTGATTTAAGATTTATTTTATATGTATTTTATATTTATTTATTCTGTACTTAAGTTGTGTGGCTTGAAATGGTTGTGGATGCGCCTTGGAAATTGGAATTGGAATGCTTTAAGCGATCTAGTGTAACATATAGAACTCCCGATCCCCCCATCCCCCGATTCCCATATCCCCATCCTCTGGCCATTCATTCACTTGGATGCTTGATTCACATTTATGTTTGATGAAGTTTACCAAAAAACAATATTGAAGAAGAACCATTACATTTGATGCATTAGTTGTTGTGGCTGTCGAATATGTCTTCAAGGAGTCCAAAAAACAAAACCAAAACTCAAATGCAAATTCAAAGTGCGGCGAGGCGGGAGAGGAGAGGAGAGGAGAGGAGGAGAGGAGACTGTTTATTGATTGTACGTATTTTCTGTATATTTTTAGATTCGCCCAATAATAAGTGGACAGAATGTCAGTTTTGCAAAATGGTCATAACGACGGTTAATCTTTGGAGACATATTCGCACCCAACACACACCGCAACCGCCGCGCAAATGCGATCTCTGCAATAAGAATTTCAAGAACAAGTACAGCCTCCGCGAGCACATCCGCATCTCGCACGAGCAGAAGGTGGCCATCAAGACGGAGAACTGAGCGCGGACGCAGATCGTCGAGGGAGCAGCAGCAGCAGCAGCCGCAGCAGCTGAAGGAGAGAGATAGCGAGAACACTTATATATATATATATAGTTAATTACGTCCAGCTCACAGGAAACTGTCAGTCAGTCAGCCAGCCATCCCCCCAATCCTAGTCCCTATCCCATCTAAGGTCCAACACCAAATCCAATTCCAGCCACTAGCCAAAATACGGAGCATTGCTGTTAGCAGTCATTACTAGCCTTAGATGTTCCCCGTTCCACTCCCCCCCAACCCGATAGATGGTAGTTACTAAGTCAATCAGAGTCAGTTAGTCAGCCGGAGGGCGGAGCTGGTTATCCCCATCGTTGACCTCTAGCCATGTGTCACCAGTGTCTATTGTGTATGTACCACCTCTGCTTCGGGTACTCTCTCTCCTTTAATATAGATAGCAAAGTGCAAGATTCCCGATCCCCAAACCTCCATTTAGTGGACACAACCATTATGTACATACACTCCAAGAACACGCTCTCCAGGAATCGAGGGAGATGAAAGATTAATTTCGGTTTTAGTTTTAATTTTAGTTTTAGTTGTAGGTCGGAATAGGTTAGTACCAGGAGTTCAACCAAGTTGTATTTTGTTTGTTTTTTAAGTGGAACATATATATCTCACTTCGGAGAAGTAATCAGACAATGGAAAAAGTATATATATATTTGAGTTCAGTTTTAATCCTTATCCTTCGTAAAATATATATTTTGATGCCAGATTTTGTTTACAAAAAAAAATACCTGACTTTATTGGTGATACTTTTTGAGTTATATAACGCAATTAATGAGATATTTCAGTTAATTACATTTAAGAAGAACGTAAAATACTCTTAATTCCTTAAGTTTCATCAAAGTTCAACAAATTGAAGTGTGTTAAATTTGAATTTCTTGTATTTCAATCTTATTTCTTTTTCGATTGTTTCTTTTTTTGTCAGTATATCCCAGGAATTGTGGAGATTAATTTACGAGTATATTTATCCCTCCAAAAGTATTTACGATTAGCTTTGTATATAGTAGTGCTAGCCAGGATTATTCTAGCATCTCCGGAGATTCTCCCCGAGCGAGGGACTTTTTAGTTTCGTATCTACTATATAGTAAGTGTACTTTGCTCCCAAAAAAAGTAAGAATAAACCCTCCTTATGTACAAATTTAAATACGATACGATATGATAATCCTCCCCCCCCCTGGCCAGCGCCTCTGTTGGCCACTCTTTGTATATTAGCTAAATTAGTTAATAGTTTATAGTTTATTTAGTTTAAGTCGCCCCCCCAAACACACACATTCGGTTCAAACCTAGTTTAGATACTTTTTGGTAACATAGTTGAGTTAAGTTAGAACACACACAACACACAACAAGCCAAGTGAAAACACGGAGTCATAACTTGTACGCTAGGATTAGTTGGGAAAGTAGTACTTTCCGCCTGTAGAAATCATCCTCCCCAGAACTCGGAGATCGGAAATCGGAGATCGGAAATCGGAGATCCCCTTCTGCATACTAAAGATAAATCTAGTTAAATGAAACGAATTCGCAACGGAAAACGAAAAACGAAAAACTCATACGTATTACTTATCGATCCACACATATTGATCAAGCATATATAGTTAATGTTAACATATACCGCTGTCCCGCCGGGTCCAGCGACTCGATTGAATGGCCTGGCCCCCGTAATCCTGTGCTTTTCGTTGTCCGATCAATGACTTCTGAGTTTCCCCCCCTCCTTTGCCCCTTTCCTAGGATCTCAATATGAATGAATTTACAGAGGATTGGATTACGCTGGCCGAAATCGAAATCGGAATCGGAATCGAGGGGCTTGGGCTGGGCGCTGGGACATCGAATAGTCCGGATCCGGTCCAGCCTTCGACTATAGCGTGAATCGTGAATCGTGAGAGAAGCAATAGAGCTAATTAGCGGAAATTCCAGATTCCAAGCAAACCAACCAACAAACAAGATTAATAACATTTAAATACAAATAAAAATAAAAAAAAACACTAAATTTAAGCGAAAAATATGTGTATTTATGTAGATTTATACACAACCAACGAAATGAAACTAAATTACTCAATTTAATTCGTTTTTTGCTAGAAACTGAAACTGAAACAGAAAGAGATAGCGAGAGAGGGAGAGAGGGAGATAGAAAGAAAATAAAAGAATTCATGTAAACCATTTAAAAGTTAAGTGTTTTTTCTTACGGTGTCGAAAAGGATTCGTTGGATGTCGATCTAAAAAATATATTGATATTCCAAAAAAACAAATGAAAATTTTTAGTTGTATTATTATGTGAATTAATTTATGTGTAATTTAAGTTGCTAAATTTTTAAAAATGGGAGAAATATCAGAAAAGCCCCAAAACTAATTTAAAAGATTCCTATAGAAAATGGAAAACAATTTATAAAAGTAAATACTGGAATTAATTTTGTTAATTAAATTATCTGCATACAAATTATTAAATTTTTGTCTCTTTTTGATATGCTTTAAAATCTGAAAACTAATTTAAACAATTTATAAAAGAAAATACTGAAATTAATTTTGAATTTTAATTTTCTGTAAACAATGAAATAGTTCCCCTTTTTGTAATTTTATAAAATCTTAAAAGTACTTTTTAAGAATTTAATAAGAAATAGACAAAAAATGTTCTAAATATTTTTTAAATTACAATTTCTGTACACAAATTAATTTTTGTTTTCTGTATTTGCATTTAAATCACATATTCAATGTTGCTAAAATTGATAAAAAAAAATCGAAAGAAAATATTTAGAAAAGCCCAGAAAAGATTTCTATAGAAAATGGAAAACAATTTATAAAACTAAATGCTGGAATTAATTTTGTTAATTAAATTATCTGCATTCAAATTATTATTTTTGTCTCTTTTTGATATGCTTTGAAATCTGAAAACTAATTTATAAAAGAAAATACTGAAATCAAATTTAAAATTTAATTTTCTGTAAACAATCAACATGTTTCCTCTTTTTGTAATTTTATAAAATCTTAAAAGTTCTATTTAAGAATTTAATAAGAAATGGACAAAAAATGAACTACATATTTTTTAAATTACACTTTCTGTACACAAATTCGTTTTGTTTTCTGTTTTTGCATTTAAATCACATTTTCAATGTTGCTAAAATTGATAAAAAAAAATAGAAAGAAAATATTTAGAAAAGCCCAGAAAATATTTCTATAGAAAATGGGAAACAATTTATAAAAGTAAATACTGGAATTAATTTTGTTAATTAAATTATCTGCATTCAAATTATTATTTTTGTCTCTTTTTGATATGCTTTAAAATCTTAAAACTAATTTATAAAAGAAAATACTGAAATCAATTTTGAAATTTAATTTTCTGTAAACAATCAACATGTTTCCTCTTTTTGTAATTTTATAAAATCTTAAAAGTTCTTTTTAAGAATTTAATAAGAAATAGACAAAAAATGAACTACATATTTTTTAAATTACACTTTCTGTACACAAATTTGTTTTTGTTTTCTGTTTTTGCATTTAAATCACATAATTAATGTATAATTTCTTAACTTAAAAACAAGTGAATAATTTCTTTGAAATAAACCATGTTCCATGAATATCTGTTAATAATGGTTAAATATTATACATTATTTAATTAGTTTACAACTATTTTTCGCTGGTCAAAAATATTCAAATATATAATTAATTAAAATATAATTATTTCTCCTTCAGTGAAAAGCACAACAAAACCTGAATCAGGATCTGTTATTGCAGTAGCAGCAGCAGCAGCAGGAGGAGGAGGAGGAGGAGTACCCAGAACCGGGACTGTTCTGGTACCCTTGCAAGTACCACTACCAGGAGTCGGAACCCGATCCTCGGCACCCGTGAGAAAGCTGCCGGCCAGCGAGGACGAGGGTACGGATGCTGCACCATCAACTCCCTTGATTTGCAGCTTCTGCAAGAGGCGCTTGAAGTCGATGAACGCCCTGAGACGCCACATTGCCTCCCGGCACTCGGAGATCCAGGGCAAGGAGCACGAGTGCTTCATCTGCATGAAGAGCTTCAAGACGAAGTGGTCGCTCTCCACGCACAACTCCCGCTTCCATCGGGAGGTGCGCTCCAGCAAGGAGTACACCAAGATCGAGCTAGCGGATCCCTTGAACACCACCTAGGCATTTCTCCCAGTGTAGGCCATGTACATACAATTAGCTCGTAGTTTGTTGTACTTTGTATAAACAAAACATAAAAAAGGTTTCGCACAAAGTTAATTTGGTAATTTTTTTTTTTTGGGGGGATATAGGGATAATCGGAAAGAGTTTCTTAAACATATATATTTTGTAGAAAGCATTTAATTTCTTTGGGGTTTATATTGGGTATGTATGTGAAAATCCTCTAAATAAATAAACTGGCAAAAAAAACATAAATTTAAGATTATTCAGAATTTTCTAATATATTTTTTTTAGTTTAGGTTTTCTTGTGAAATTCTAACAACAAATATTTTCGTTTAGAATGATTTTAAATTGATTTTTTAATGCCTGAATTAGGTTTTTGTTTTATTTAAAGATAACTCTAAAGAATTTATGCTCTATTTACCAGTAACCAAAATATTTAATATAGCTTTAACTCTCAAATCAAGTATGAATCAGTGGCTATATAAATTGCAAAATTATGAAAAGATTTTTATTTACAACTTGTGTTCATTGTAAATAATGTAATATTATTATTTATAAATCTAAAAAAATTTGGATAACTATTATGAGTTTGTTTTAGTACTGAAAAGATTCTTAATTATTAAAAGATTTTAATTTAGAGAATAGTTTCTTTGTAATCTGTAAATCTATAATAATTTTGTAATCCCCATTTTGAGTTTGTTTTGTAATTATCTTTTATTATTTCATAATTGAGAACTGAAAATTAACTTTTTAACTTTTTACCTTTTTAAACCCCTTTTATGTTATTTAAATGATAAATTAAAAATTAAAAATAAAAAGCCTTTTTTGAGTGATATATGTATGAATCGAAATGCAATTTTAATGACTTAACTTCTATTTCAACACAACTTCAAGTGGAAATCCGGAAATTTGGCGGAAATGAAAGGAATAAAATAAAAATAGAGGAACAAAGCGGTTGGCCGGAATGAGAAGGCTTCCTGTCCTGTACTGTCCTGTCCTGACCCCCGTCCATCTAGAGGGTCTTCAGACCCGGCAGCGGGAACTGCCGGCTGAACTCCTTGACATGGTTCTGGATCTGCTCCACCTGCGACCGCAAGTCCTGGTTCTCCTCGAGGGCCTTGTGGTAGTCCGTAAGCTTGGGACTGCCGGCCACCTTGGCCGCGAGTACGCCGATCTTCAAGGCGGAATCGATGAAGGTCACCACCTGCTCGATGTCCTTCTCCAACAGGCCGCGGGTGGTCAGGGCTGGAGTGCCCAGACGGATGCCCGAGGGATTCAGTGCGGACTTGTCGCCGGGCACCGTGTTCTTGTTGCAGGCAATGCCCACCTCCTCCAGGATGTACTCAGCCTTGGCGCCGGTCAGACCAGCCTTGCGGACATCGACCAGCACCAGATGGACATCAGTACCGCCGGTGGCCACGTGGTAACCCTTGGCCATGAGACCCTCGCACAGGGTCTTGGCATTCTTGAGGACCTGCTCCTGGTAGGCCTTGAATTCCGGCGACTTGGCCTGCTTGAAGGCGGTGGCAATGCCGGCGATGGCATTGTTGTGGGGTCCGCCCTGCAGCGAGGGGAACACCGCCTGATTGATGCGCTCCTCCAGGTCGTAGACGACCTTCTCCCCATTGGCCTTAGTGCTGCGCACTCCCTTCCGGAAGAAGATCACCCCGGCCCGCGGACCGCGCAGCGTCTTGTGCGTGGTGGTGGTCACAATGTCGGCGTACTCGAAGGGCGAGGGTATGGCTTCGGCTGCCACCATGCCAGCCACATGGGCCATGTCCGCCATGAGGTAGGCGCCCACATCGTCGCAGATCTGACGGAAGCGGGCGTAGTCCAGCAGCCGGGAGTAGCAGGAGATTCCAGCGATTATGATCTGCGGGCGGAAGTTCCTGGCCGCCTCCGCCAGCTTGTCGTAGTCGATGATGCCCGTCTCCGGGTCGACCTTGTACGGCATGCTCTCGAAGAAGATGGACGTGGCCGAGATCTTCTTGGTGGGCGTGAAGAAGCCGTGGGTGAGATGGCCTCCATCCGGCAGATCCAGGCCCATGATGCGGTCGTGGGGCCGGCACACGCCCGTGTAGACGGCCAGGTTGGCCGGCGAACCGGAGTACGGCTGCACATTCACACCCCACTGGGTCTCGTCCAGGTTGAAGAGATCGCAACCGCGCTTCTGGGCCAGCAGCTCAATGCGGTCGATGATCTCGTTGCCTCCATAGTACCTAAGGGGGTAAAAGGAAACAGCAGGAGGGGATTTAGGATCGTCTGAGATGATTTCCTAGATTACTTAAGTTTAGATGTAATCTTTCGGGTATTTTCATTAAATCAATAAATTATCCCTAAAATAAATTAAGTTTTTAGCTTGATCTTTTCCTATTAATATGGTATTTTTTAATATTGATATGTATGAATATATCTTATATTATTTTACTTTTAAAGGATTAGTTTCCTTTTTTAAACAGCTTTACTGATTAGAAATAAATTAATATCTTTTACTTACAGTTCCTAATACTTTGTTTTAATATTAAAATATATTTGTAATTTTAAAACGAAAAAAAACACTCTAAATGAAGTTTCTGGGAAATTGTTCACTACTTGAATTATTTCGGCCTTTAATTTTATTTTAATTTTGTATATCTATATATTTCGGTTTATTTTAACTGTTATAAAATTGGATGAAAATTGTTAAATTAAAAAATTGAACTTAAATTGTTGAACTCAAATTACTCTCAAAACTGAAATAATATTCTCAATCTTGATATTATATTATATTACTATTTATAAAAATTATCATTATTTTTATTATTTCACATATTTAAACCATAATTGGATTTTGTGTACTATTATGTAATGAGCTCTTCTATTTAAATAATATAAATTTTTTTAATGAGCTTTTTTATTTAAATAATATACCTTTTTTTAAACTTTACAAGTGGGTGAAAAGTAACATAATCTACTTGAAAACTCGTTTATTCAGTTAAAGCTTTAGGTAGTCTATAATCATTATAAATAAATAAACAAAATTCATGAACTTTTTTTTTAACTTTAAAAAACATCTTACAAAACATGTTTTAAACTTTACAAGTTGAAGAGTTATCAAAAGAATAAATTTAAGAATACATTTTAATGCATGTATACCTTAATTTTTATAACAATTGCATAATTTATTGAAGAGTTATAAAATGTATAAGTTAAAAAAATACCTTTTAATGCAGATATTTCCCATTTTTTTCATAGCAATTGTATATTTAATTAAGATCATTTAAAAAAAGCGCACTCACCGCTTGCCGGGGTAGCCCTCGGAGTACTTGTTGGTTAGGCAGGAGCTGAGGCTCTCGAGGACACCCACCGAGGTGAAGTTCTCGCTGGCGATCATCTCCAGTCCCTCGCGCTGGCGCTCCTTCTCCCTCTTGATGAGATCGGCCAGCTCTGGGTCGCCCTCCTCCAACGTTGCCTGCAGCAGTTTCTGGTCCGCCATTTTCTACGATTGGGGTTACGGAAGGAGGAATATATATATATTATTGAACTTTTCAGATGCACTGCGATGCGGTCGGTGCAACGATCGATGGTGCTATGAGGACTGGGGAAAATCGATCCTCGGCTGGTCAGCGATCCGCACCTATGATTTTGCTCAACTTGTTTTCTTTTTACACAGCGAACGACCCGAACGACGCGAACAACAAAAATATTTATGTTCCGCGCCGGATTGGCGAAAATCACAAATACTCGTAAATAAGGTTCAATGGGTTCAAATAGCATTGGAAAAGTTCTGTTGATAAGGTTGCCAATCGGAAATCGCCGGGGCGGAGATTGTTGGCGCTGCACTGCACCATGGCAACTGCTCCGGCGATTAGATTGTGGCAAGTTGATCCGCAATCCCCCATCCCTCACCCTGGTATCCCCTGGACAAACCCTGGACCCCCCATGGCTGGGAGCGGAGCTAATCGCCTCCAAGTATCTCCTACAGCTCCTCCTGGTATCTCTATCACCTCCGTCTGCTCGAGTTCAGGGGGTCAAGTGAATGGCAGATAAGGTTCTGCGGGCCCCCATAGGATCTGACGTATGTACATACAAACATATATATAACTCGAAAGATCGGGAAAGATCGGTTAAAGCCTAATGGCACATGCAAAACAAACAACAACATTAAAAAGGGGAAATGCGAAGAGAGAAGGTTTCTAACTAAGACTATACTCTGCAATTATATATATTTCATTCTGAAAAATCTATTATTGAATTGTCCATATTTATAAAAATATATTGTTTACCAGATTTTGTGTTGTAATATGAATATTTCCTGTAAATTGTGAGTTCCAACTTCTATTTCATTTTAATTACATTAAAGCTTTAAGAAAATTTGTGAATGTTTTTGTCGATTTAAATATATCTAAATGAAATTCTAATTAAATTTATAAAATTAAAGCTTGAACAGAATTTGCCAATATTTTCAGAGATCTGTATATTTATCAAAAAAAAAATATATTAAATGAAATAAATATTTATATCTTTCAATCAATCCCCAAAAATAATGTTTTATTATTTTCAGGCATTCATTTCTAATGTTTATCCAAAGAAAAAGTTAAATAAAAACATAAGTGTTGTTTTCTTGAAACCATAACTAATTGTGGTCAATAGCAGCTAATCATATGTACCTAAAAACATTTCTTAATCTTTGAAAATGATAATAATAGGACCTGTTTTGGTTTCCAGAGAGTCTCTTTGGCCAAATCTAATCGGAGTAGCAACAGAAATCCACCAACAGAAAGAACCAAACAAGTTTGCACACCAAACACTCGCAAATTGTTCCACTGAATAATTAGTATATAAAATCATATAAATAAAATAATATTTCGGTAACAATCTATTGAAATTAAATCGTATTTTAAGTGCCCCAAAAAGTATAAAGAAATCATATTTTCTATGTCTAATAGAAATTCATTTTTGATGCATAAATATGATTATTTTCCCAGCATATATTTTACTTTAATGCATTTTAAAATTGAAAGACATTTTATACTTGATTTATCGGAAAACTCTGAATATCTTCAACCTTTCTATTTGTTTGGTACTAATTTAATAATCTAAAATACCTAAACCTATACTAATTTAATTTTGAAGAACATTTTGCACCTGAAAACTAGAAACTGGTGAATTCCGGCAAATTGAATGCTAATTTCTGGCCACAAGTCAAGTGCAAAATATTTGCCGGATCAAATGCATCAGACATATGTCTGTTTATACACATAAACAAATATTTCCCATTTAGCCACACACAAATAATCATTGCCAAATGGCGGCGATATCGGGCATTGCAATCCAAATAAGGCACAAACAAATGAGATATATATATTCATACACATACTATATACAACTATTGTGTATTATTGGCGGTCGCGAAAAAACCAAAGAAATTCGAGTAGGCCTAAACGAGTTTAAGGTTGAGACAGCGAAATTAATCAAAACAAGAAAGGAAGGCTAGCTTCGGTACCCGAAGCTTAGAATACCCTTGCAGGCTAGTTGCTTTTAAACCGTTCAATCGTTTGTATGGCAGCTTTAGGATATAGTAATCCGATTTTTAAATTTCTAAAAAGGCTTTACTGTCTATGAAAACTGTTTTTATCAAGAATGAATTAATTGTCTTGAAAAACACCAGAGTTATGCTTAATGACCCATTTTTTCCCATAGTTCCTATGGCAGCTATAGGATATAATAGTCCGATTTTAATGAAACTTTCAGGATATGTTAAAATTGCTATTAAATAGAGTTTTCCAAGAAATAAATAAATTATCTTAAAAAATGGCGAAATTTTGGCACTTTTTCCCAATCGTTCCTATGGCAGCTATGTGATGTAGTGTTCCGATTCCGGCCGTTCCGACTTATATACTAACTGCAACAGATTGAAGGGTCGGTGCCAAGTTTCAGCCTGATAGCTTTAAAACTGAGGGACTAGTTTACATAGCAACCGACAGACGGACAGACGGACAGACAGACGGACATGGCTAGATCGACTCGGCTGGTGATGCTGATCAAGAATATATATACTTTATAGGGTCGGAAATGTCTCCTTCACTGCGTTGCAAACTTCTGGTCAAAATTATAATACCCTCTGCAAGGGTATAAAAACAGTTACTAGTTTCTAGTTAAGTGGCAGCGAAGTTGGTAATATTCTTTGGAGATGGCAAACAATTTAATAAAATAAGGATAAGAATGTTGATTGTTAAGCAACTAATATGGATAAATACTTATGAATCAGTAATGAATATTTTAAATATCCAATATTTAATATATTTATCCAATATTTAATTGTTATATCTTGAAATTGTGGAATTTACAAAGAATATTTTGTATATTTGCTTTAAAAAAATTAAATGATGGGAATCTAGGGATATATTTACACTTCACCAATATAATCGGTATATCAGGGATATATGCACAAAACTCGTTACAACCTTTATTCCTTAACGAATATACTTCAACCCCCCCTTCTTATCCAGGGTATTAAAAAAAAACACAGTTTGGAATATTTAAAAAAAACACATGGCACAGCGGCTTGAACAAAAAAAAAACAGTGAAAAAAATAACTCAAGCACATGTCACAAAAGCTTTCTCTATGGGAAAACAACAGCTTCGAATATATATGTATAAAATATATCTGCACAGGGATATATGCGAATTCCACCAACCAAATCAGCTTTGCCTAATTGACTTTAATGGATCACTTATCGCTGGAACTGGAACTGCAACTGGAACTGGAAGCACTCACCTTCGCTGTGGGTTGTTGTTTGCTGTCCGAGTATCGTCTGATCGTGGAAAGCAATGCCGACGTCGATGTCGTCGATGCTGATGAATGCGCTGGATTTTTGGCGGCAACGACGCGCGTTAAAGCTCCCGCAGTCAGCTGTTTGGAGAGTTCGGCGAAGTTACGGGCTTTGGTGTTCAAGTCTCGACTAAAGCCGATGATGCGAAGCTTTTGCATGTTTACAAGTCTACAAACACATCAAAAAAAATGCAACAATTAAGGAAACAAAATAAAACAGCAAATACAGCAAAAATATGCAAAAATTCAGGAGATACAAGAAATATTTGTATGATAATCTTTCCCTGAACCACTTCCCACCTCCTTTCTTCGCGTTCCAAGCGCAAATGCGGCCCGGCAAATCCAAAACGAAATCAAGTACGCCGGCGTCGCTGCGGCCGTTCCACGCCGATAACCTGGCTGACCCCCGACCTCTGGGGAACTGTGATAAGTCTTATCTCTTGGCCAGCATTCGAAGTTCGAGCGGAGAAAAACCAAAAACCAAGGCAAACAAAACAGAACGACACTCCGGTGGAGACGTAACGTAAGGTAACGTAAGCATGGGGCATATGGTTACGTAATGTCAGCTGTTTTAGCTGATCAGCTGCCTTGGGGCCTTGCCAGACCCTCGGCAAGCTTTCGCGAGGCGCAGGCTGGGCTGCCGGACCGGCGGCAGGTGTCGAGCTCCACAAACAAAACACAGCTGACGCGGGCGGCCTCGCTTAGTTGATTTGCAACAGTTCGGTCGTACGGTACTCTAACCGATTCGCTCTGCCCGGTTAGCTGGACCCATGCTTTTTGATTTAACCGATTTACCAAAAAATAATTGTTAGCAATTGGCCCAACAAAATGTTAATTAACTTTTAAGGCCGCTCTCCACTTTTCTGTTTTGGAGAACAATAACAATAATAACAACAACAACGAAAACATTCGACAACAACAACAAGAAGTTAGTGTGCATTTGGTGAACCGTTAGATTGGAAAAGCGCGCGCTTTGCGGGTTTTTGTATTTTTTTCAAGTTTAATGAACAACAACAACAACGACAACAACAAGAAATATGAATGAATTTCACACAGATAAATAAGTGAAAGAGAAACAAGAAAATCACAAAACCACAAAACACAACGATCGACTAAATCCAATCAAAGGCGGCGGCGATAAAGAAAACAAAAGAAAACAACAACAACAAGCGCGAAAAGTCATAAAGAAAAAAAAAGGTGAGAAAACAAATTATTTATTTCATGTGCTAAAAAAAAGACACGCAAAATGTGAAGCAACAAAAACAAAGTTTTATTTTTAGCCAAACAAAAGTTGTGTGTTATTTCGTTTTGTTTTTTCTTGTTTTTTTGTTTTTTCTTCTTCTCCTTTTTGGCATTCATAATTTGCGAGTTTTTATAATAATAATATTTTGTGATTTTTTGTTTGGCTTTTTTTTATGGGTTTTGTGCGTGTTTTTTGTTTTTGTGTGTTTTTACTGATTGTTTTGTGTGGCAAGTGAATGTAAAAAAAAACAACAAAAAACATAAATATCAAAAGAGCGAGAGAGAGAGAGGGGGGAGAGGGGGGATAAATAAAAATATTACGATAAAAATTCCGTTGTTCTCGATCGAAGGTTTCCGGGTTTGTTGACTTTGCCAGCTGCCTGTTGTTTTTGTTGTTGTTTTTGTAGCGGTATTCGAATTCGAAAATTGGCATAAATAATAATGCAAAACAAAAAACGAAACAATTATTATAAACAATTGTCTCTCGTCAGGAAACGATTTCATTTGCCGCCCCATTCATTATTGTTTTCTGTAATTCAATTTTTTTGTTGTTTGCTGTGGCGGCAACTATTTTTTTGTTTCGCCAACTAATTGCAAAGTCAGAGAAAAAAAAAACAGTAAAAAAAAGTGAAGAAAAAACCCCCAAGAGCCGAAAAAAATGTTCAAGTAAATTTTATGGAATTGCCAGCGACAAAAAAAAAATTCAAATAAATTAAATTCGTTCGGCGTGGGGAAAATACGCAAGCTAAATAATAATAGTACAAAAAAAAACGTAATTTACATTTTTTGTTTGCTGCGTTTTGCGGCTTTTTTTTTGCGTTGGTAATTAATTTCTGCTGGCAATGGAAAAACTTGACTGAATTTCCCTCCTTTTGCCTTTTTTTTGGTTTTTTGTTTTTTACTAAGTATAGCTTAAGTTTTGGGCGCCGTTTTTAGCCAGTTTTTTTGTTTGTCTCGATTTTTCTTGGTTTATGGGTTTCGGTGTTTTCGCCTTGTTTTTGTTATTTTGTTTGATTTTTTTTTTTGGTTTGGTTTTGTCAATTATGAGAGAGCCCATCAGCATTTCCGCTTTTACAGCAATTTTTTTTCTTGTTTTTGTTTTTTTTTGTTTTTTTTTGCGCTCGCCTCTCTTGCGCTCCTCTTGCTCCCTGCCTCTCTCTCATCCGGCGAGTGCAATTCATTTTTCTACAACTTTAATTATATGAACAAATGAACAAAAAGCAAATAAGCAACAACACAAAACACAACGGAGAATACAACAACAGCCACAAAAGCAGCAAACAACTAAAATTAAAATTGCAAATCGCATTTGAGTGACGTCGCTGCCGCTGCCTTCAGCCGCTGCCTCAGTCGACGCTTTGCCTGGCCTTTTGTTTTTGTCCGCTGTTTTATTAGACTTTTTGTTTTCACAACGACATTCGCCTGCGCCCGAGGAGGGGGTGGGGGCGGTTGCGGGGGGTGTAGAGGCACGCAGCAAATCTGCGGCATCAATGCGTGCGTGTGTGCCAGCTCTCGCTCTCTCTCTCCCACTCTTACACTCTCTCTCCGCTCTTCCTCTCTTCATCTGCACGTTTCCTGCTGCTGCTGCCCTCTCCCACTCTCCCTCTCTCCTCCTCTCTCCCCCTTGCTCCCGTTCGCTCCACTCACACACATTTCAATTACATGCGAACGCGTGCTCCAAATTTCAAGTTCATTGTCCAAAACAACAGCAACAACAACAACAGCAACAACAATGCTGGGCAAACAAAAACAAGGGCAGGTCAGCACTCGTCACAGGTGGGCGAGAGGAAGAGAGGGGGAGGATGGTGCGAGAGCAAGATGGGTAGAAGAAGAAGTGGTGCAATGGGAATAAGATCAGCAAGCAGTTCATTTATCATTGGAATAAGACCAAGAAGTTCAATATACTATGAGGAAGTCGATTAATAATGAAACTATTAAACTATTTTATTAAGTAAGTGTTTGTTTAATAGTTTATTTATGTTTTAAGAACTGGTTTTAATTTACCTAGTGTTTTTGATTTCATAATCAATATTTTTTGTTTTGATTTCAGTTATAAACCTGAAAGATATATACATACATATTAATCCGCAAAAAAGGGGTGTGTTTTTGCCTAATAAGATGCAAATGAAATCAAATGTTTTAACCAATTTTGACATACATAGTTTTTTTTGGCAGCTCAGATGTTTTCCAATCGTTGTAGGAGAGGGTATACCCCAGTTTCGAATAAAACTAAACAATAAATGTACAGAAAATCACACTTATTTTCGTTGTTATTCCGCAACCAAATAAAATTCTTTAGAATAACGAAGCGAAAACAACAAAATGGCAGCAGAGCACTTTGAGGAAATAAAACAAATACAAAAAAAAAAAACGACACACATTTCGACACGAATATTGTTTTTCGTTTGTTTTTACCTTATAAACTTCCAGCCAATTGTTTTTTGTTGTTTTTTTTTTTGGCTTTTTGTCACAATAACTATAGTTTATTTGGTGTGAGTGAGTAAATAAATTTCGCTTCTTACGCAAATCTGCAGTTGTTTATGTTTGTGCCCAATACGTAAAAAAAAAACAAAAATCCATTGAATTTTGACGGAGCTGAAAAACAATAATTTGCAATGCGTAAATAATAATTTATTGTTCAAGCGAAAAACTTCCATTGCTATTTCTCTCCGGTAATTTGAGGGGTATCTATAGGGTATTGTATTGTGTTAATATATACTTTTTTTTCGATGAAATCACTTCCTTGAATATTTTTACAGGGATTTCCCTGCCATCCCCTCCCCCGCCCCTCATTTGCAATTTATATTTGCTCTTTTGTTCGGAAAAAAGGGCTTTTTCTTTTTAGGTTTGGACTCTTCTTTGGCACGCTCTCTCTCTCTGATATCAGCGCATATTTATAATTAAAAACAAACAAAAAATACTCTGCAGACGGGGCAAATCAGAAAAATGAAAACGAAATAATGAAAAATGGAAAAAAATTAACAACGCCAGAAATATGTATATATATTTATTTTGCTGTATCTCGGTTTGCATGTGTCTGAGACAATAAAAACAAAATAACAAATAACACAAAAAAAAAAAACTAACAAACACGTTAGGCAAATTCGCTGATAACTTCTAGAGCTATTTCTAACTATATACAAGTATATATATGCGCAAATCTACGAATGTACATAGTATATATATAAAGCTTTGTGAAAATAGTGGGGCAGAAGAAAAGCAGCAACAGCAACAACAACAACTACAACGAACATTAATAATAATAATAGTAAAAAAAAGGCAAGCGAGAGAGAGAGATAAAAACTATTTCCGTCGCATAAAGCCGAGCGAGGAGAACAATGGAAAATCGAAAAAAAAGAGTAAAGAAATAATACTCTAAAAATATGGTTCCCCCCTTAGGAAAGTTGAGAATTCTTTGGGGTCTGAATGAGTTTCGAGTGTTCTTTTTTTTTTCTTCTACATTCTGTTTGTGGTCGTCCAAGGTTTTCACAAATCAAATTATGTCGCCGATCGAAAATCACAAAAAAGGCAACACACACAAAATACGGCCTCTATTTTTATGCAATTAACCGAAAAAAAATAAAAAATAAAACATAAAAAAAACACACATTTTCAAATAGGAAAGATAAAAACCAACAAAAACCACGCACACCAAATGGGGAACAAAAGCAAACTCTACGAAAATCACCCAAAACCCAAATAATAAAAAAAAAACAATATAAAAAAAATAATACAAAAAAAAACACAACGAATTCGAATCGAAATTATGAATCACAAAAACGTTTTTTGTGGCCGTTTTTTTTTGTCGTAGTTTTTTTATTCTTCTCTTTTTGCGTTTGTTTTTTTGTTGTTTTTTTTTTTGTTAATACATTTTAATTCAATTTTGTTTCTTTCGCTTGGTTTTTTTTTGTCGAGTTTTTTAATTTATCCGCTTCCGTGGCAATGTGGCATGATTTTTTTCCACCATAATACCGATACATAAATATATATACATATATGTATATATAGGCAATATCTTTTACTCGCATTTTATGAGCGCAAAAATATTTGAGTTCAAATTCCTGGTGCATTATGTTACTGATTCAATTATATTTACTTTTCCATTAATTAAATTTCTATAACCTTTCATTTGATCAGTTTTTTTTTTGTTTTTGCAAAGCTTAATTGTGTATTTATTTAATTTGATTTTTTTCCCCGTTTTTGCCCAGATAGCCAGCTTGATAAGGGCCACGTTAGAAAGCTTTCCCAGTAATAAAAAATGCATTGTGCAAATTTGATTTAGATTTAGAGGGGTTTTTTTTGTCTGTATCTCATTGAAGTTGGACCTCCATAAATATTGTTCTATACAATTTGAATTTGCAAGCTTTAAATTTTAATTTAAAGGTGGCTTGTGGGTAATTTTTTGTATGAATAATATATACATACATATATAAATAAATAGTTGACTCCTATGGTTCACCCTAATCACCGATTTGTTTTGTTGTGTATTTTAAATTAAATTTACTGCGAAGAAAACGTTGGTAAAAACCCATTTAATCGTTATTTAAGTTTGTTTTTTGTTTTTGTTTTAACTATGCAAATATACATTACACTAATTAAAAAATAATAATATACGAGTATTGCATACTTTTCGGCCTGGGAAATTCGTATTTGAATTAATTTAATACAACATTATAAATATATTAGGAAAAGTTCCTTTAAAACGAAAAACCGTAAATTGAATGTATCTTAAATTAAGCAAAAGTTTGAAGATTCTAGATTCTTGCTCGAAACTCTTGGTAAAGTATTATTTACTGGATTTTACTGAGCCAAACTTGGCTTCCTCCTAGAAACCGCAACAGGTTCAAAGTCCAGCTCCTTTAGCCACCTCCCCCTCCCTCCGCCCCGCCTTCGGAAAATCCCTTCATTTTCCTCGTGGCCTGGCTGAGAACTTCTCCTTCTTTCCTTCGCACTTATGGAAATCTTGCAGTCTTTCAGTCTTTCAGAGAATTTCCACCCTTTTGTTCGCCAGCAGATTGGAATTCCATCTAACGAACGAACTACAAATCATGCTCCAAAAAAAAATAACAAAAAAAAGGGCACAAAAACTGGGGAGACACAAAAGGAAAACACGAGAGAAATTGAGGGGGGAAGAGTCGATGTCGAAGGAGGAGAGAGCATAAAAAAAGCGAATATATACATATATATATATATGTGTATATATATGTATATAAATTTGCAGAGAAAAAGGCAAGGAAAATATTAAAACAAGGCAAACATCGCCAGGCAAAATAAAGTCAAGCATTTAATTTATTTACCCCCACTCCACCGGAAAATCCCTGCACCCCCCCCCCCCCCTGGCTGCTTTTCCCATGAAAATGAAAGCAAAAAAACGCTCGTTTTACTGTTGCTCGGTTTTTGCCTGCCCGCTTCTCCCCACCTCATCCCCCCCTTACCACGACCCCCTTTTATTTTTTTGGCGCGCAAAGGGAGGAAAACTATGGGGCAAGGCGGAAGGGAAAGAGAAAGAAAACTGTAACCGAATGAACCAACCAACTTTTCCAGCGATAGGAAAATAGGTAAGAAAGGGGAGGGGCTCGGGTGGCAAGAGATGGAAAAGCAGGGAAAAGCAGGGAAAAAACTTCATTTATATTTTGCACAGAACAAAAATGGTAAGTGCCGGCCAAAAACTCTTCTCCTGCCTTCGTTTTTGTTGTATACCCTTTCCCGGGGGTAGGGTATTATAATTCTGATCAGGTTGGGGATTATATATTAAATTTTAAATAAAATTTAATTTGGATATTCATAATATAAACATATATAATATATTCAATTTGAATTAAAGATTCATTTGGAATTTATTATTTTCATAGGTTTCCTTATCTGAAATATTTTTGAATGTAGTAAAACTCAACATAATCAATTAAATTGGGTATTAAATATTTAGTAGAGATATCTCAAATAATTATTTCTAATATTTGTATTAATTTATTAGACGAATATAGTTTTAGAGTAAAGATTTAAGTGGATTAAATATTATGCAATTTTAAATATATTTTAAGTTTGAATTGTAGGGTATTAAATTGTTCCTTCTGTTGAGTGTATTTTTGTATTCCTTTTACTTGTTTAAATTATCATAACTCGTAAAGAATCTTTAGTAAAGATAGTTTAAATAATTACTTCTAAAATTAATTTATTAGAATATAGTTTAATAGATATGATTTTAATTGATTTAATATAATGCAACCTCGAAAGTACTTCAAGTTTCAACCACAAGCAAGCTCTAAAGTACCTATTGTAGGGTATTAAATGCTTCGTTCTGTTGGGTACCATTTTGTATCCTTCCCCTTCGGGAAGTATTAGCAATGTCATCAAATTTTTAAGCACACGAACAATCCGAGAGATTTGCCCAAGGTCGAGATGCAAAATCGAGCAAAGCAATCAACTGGTTGAAATTAGTGGAAGGATTACGAAGGATATCGAATGCCGAGGGTATCAATACTTTCGCAGTTCGGCAATTTGAAGTTTTTTATAGCATTTATAGAAAAACACTTGTACATATATATAGTACATATATATTACAGATATGTTGTAACTGTATGGCAAAGTATGTATTATATTTTATACTATACTATACTATATATAATAATATATGGCA
>JAJJHY010004047.1:1281805-1294690 GCA_021224005.1 Drosophila setifemur
ATTTGAATATTTTTTTTTTGCACACACCTTGCAATAAACAAATTGTTAACAACTTATTGGCCATATGGAAATTACCTTTGGGGTTCCATGATAATGATAAATGCCACGCCTAGAAATCTGTTTGCAAATATGTACATAGTTCCTTAACCGTTGGCAACCAATTAAAGGCCCAATTATCCGACTATTTTTTCCATGATGTGTCATGACAAGACATTCGATTAGATTACTTTGTTTTCGCCCCTCCATGGCAGCGTCGTAAACCGAGTCGAACGGCACATATTGGTAATAGCCAATTACCAATAAGTGTCTTTTATGAATTGCGCGGAAATTCCGGAGTACCCTCTTACCAGAGCAGAGCCAATCACCAGCCAATCACTAGCCAATAACTGCTTGAATATTGTTTTCCGATATGGATCTGTACGATTTTCTAGGTAATCGGTCTTTATCTGATTGCAGTACTAAATTGCAGCCATGACCCTGACACATATTTACTATAATCCAATCTGTGAGATATAGCACAGGAAATTGGGAATACTAAGTTTTGATTTTGGGATTAATTATTACTTTTTTGGTTGAACTACTTTTATTGGAGGAAATTGTATAGAAATTTATATTTATTCAAATATATATATATATGGTAGATATATATAATTATTAGACCCTGTACCCAAAGGGTAAAGGGTATATTAAGTTTGTGCAAATGTATGTAACAGGCAGATGGAGGTACAGATTCTTGATCAGCATGACGAGCTGAGTCGATATAGCCATGTCCGTCTGTCCGTCCGGATGAACACACGGATCTCAGCAACTGTAAGAGCTAGAGGAACCGTATTACCAGTGTAGATTCTCCTAATACTGAGCCAATTAGAGTTTATTTTTTTAAGTCGGCGCCACGCCCATCGCCCCCGCAATTTGTATTTGAATGTTTGCACTGTCCTGCACTGCACAATTTTAAAGCTAAAATTTTAAAAATACACATGCAATTGGAGCATAGATTTCTACCGATCCTGAAAATTTCATCAAGATTGGTTAATTAGAAAACGCACAATAAATCCCCAAAGTTTACTGGCGCTAACCACAAATAATCTGTTTATTTGCGCAAATTTATACTGTATTAGTGGCTGATTTATAAAGTTTTGTGTTTGAATGGTTACGATGTTCGACTTAAAACGCGAAAATCTCCAGACCGGACTCGGTGTCCGGTCTTTTTTTTTGATTTATTTTGCTTATAACCAAATTTGTACAGGGTTCTTACTTGTTTTTATTTATAAACTTTTAAATATTTACCCTACCTTTGCAGCTGTGGATACGGAGGCCATGTCCGGCCTGATCGAGCCCAAGATCGTGGGTGGCTCCGCGATCGACATCAGCCAGGTGCCCTACCAGGTCTCCATCCGGCTGACGGCCAACGATCGAAGGAGCTACGGATCTGGACACATGTGTGGTGGAGTGGTGATCTCCCAGCGGCTTGTGGCAACCGCCGCTCATTGCTGCTACATGTGGGTGATAATGCTCCTGCTCCTGGAAGGGACACTGGGTGTTATTGATGTGTGCTCTCCATTTCAGCTCCAGCACGTACAAATACCGGACGGCGGGTGAGTTCTTCCTGGTCATGGGCAGCTCCTATCTGAAGAGCAAAGATGCCAACACTCTGGAGTACTATGTCCAGCAGCTGATCGTCCATCCGAGCTATGACCACGACAACCTAGTAAATGACATTGCCCTGATGTTCATCAATGGGTACATCCCCTGGCTGTGGCCCACGGTCCGAGCGGTGCCCCTCAATTCCAATGCCCTGGCGGTGAATACCAACTGTGCGATATCCGGATGGGGATTGCTCTACGATGTAAGTGGAGGGAAGGTGGAGGGTAGTTGAAGGGAACAAGGAGGAGGGTTATCTTTGGAGTCTGACAGCTATTGGATATAGTGGTTTGATTTTTTAAAAAGTCAATTAACCAAGAATGAATTAATTAACTTCATGTACAAACGAGTTATTCTTAAAATCCCATTATTCCATATTGTTCCTATGGACTTCTGTGGGATATAGTCCGATTTTTATTTGACTTTCAAAAGAATTAAGGACAATTTTTTTAATTATTCTTCGAAAGAATCAATTATTCTAAAATTATATATAATCAATAAGATTATCTTACTTGCAATTAAATATTTGCTATTTTATATATAGAAGTCCGATTTGAATGTGACTCTCCGGAAAATAAATTCTAAGAAATCAGGCAATTCAATTGCAAATAACAGAATATATATTATGTTAAGTTGATAAGTTATGAAATATATAATACCCTCTTCAAGGGTATTAAATTAGTTCCAAGATTCCATAGATTTCATAGGACTTATCGAAAAGTATCGAAAAGCGTTTGCACTATAGAAATCTAATTGTTGCCAATCGAAAATGTAAATCGATTTTTATGACTGAAAATAGTTGCAAGGAAATCTATATATACATTTCCCTTAATTTTGAATACTTAAAAAATACATTTAATTTTCAGGGCGGCAGTTCCACGAATGTCCTGCAGGCGGCCACGGTGCCCATAATCCTGCGTTCCACCTGCATGCGATCGTATCCCGGGATGCCCGACTCCCAGGTGTGCGCGGGTTACTCGGCGGGCGGAGTGGACGCCTGCCAGGGCGACTCCGGAGGACCACTGGTCTGCGGCGGAGTGCTGGGCGGACTGGTCTCCTATGGCAGCGGGTGTGCCCAGGCCGGATACCCGGGGGTGTACACAAATGTCTCCTTCTACAACGGATGGGTGCAGCAGCAAAACAGCTCTCTGAACTACTCAATCTACAAGAATGCTGGGAGTGGTCCGGGATCCGCCGGAATCTGGTGGCTGCCCCTGCTCCTGGCCTTCGTTCTGGCCACCGGCTCCTCTCTGGCTGCGGGGCAGTAGCCTCGGTCCACACGATCTGATCCCTAGCTTAAGTAGCGAAGTTATAGCCAATAAAAAAAGTATTTATCGATTTTTTGATCAGTTTTGAAGGGTTTGAATTTTGGATAATTTTGTATTTATTGATTATTAACTAAAATCTATAAAATCTGTAGCTTGGGTAATTGTTAATTGTACATTAAAAAAATGTTATGAAATAATAAACTAGTCAACAAGTTTTGCAAATTAATCCTTTAAACTAATCATTTGGGTGTGAAACCGAATTAATTTGTATTTTATTATAGGAATCGACAAAGATTTATAAATTAATTATTTACTAAATATTACAAATATATAGCTTGGGAAATTATTAATTGTAACATTTTACTTGACATATTAGTATGAAATATTTCACTAGTCAAAAAATGGTAAATGTAATAATTGGACAATTGTTATTTGTAATATTTGCAACTATTGTGAAATAATAAACTAGTCAAATAATTAATCGTCAATTAAAATTATTGTAAAATAATAAACTAGTTTAGGGAAAGTTAACTCAGATTAAATCTTATTTTAGTATTTCTTTGTGTACTGAATTTTAGGTAGAACACTTCGATTAAAAAGAGACAGGAATATATTTAGCTATCTCTCTCAAATTTAATACTAAATTGTTGCTGAGTAGTTCCCTAAAAATATTTGTAAAGTTATTATTAAAGTGGGCTGAAAGTGCCGGCGGTAGTGCAAGACCGGGACGGAGGTGGAGCAAGCTCCTAGCCTAATCCTAGTTCCGATTGCTTGCCTACTTTCGGGAGTATTATATTCGGGGGAAATCGGGAGACGTTGCTGTATCTATCAGTTACTCGATTATCGAGTTTGCATTTAATTCCGAGACTGGAGCCAAGTTTATAGATGGATCTGGAGATGGAGATGGACCCGCGTCAGTGGGTGCTCCCGATGCTCTTCTCGCTGACCCTGGCGGCCTATGGACACTCTGAATCCTCCGAATCCCTGCGACCCAACCGATCCGACAGCACCCAGACCCACTCGTCCTTCGTCATCCTGCCCAAGGTGGTGGGTGGCTATGCGGTGACCATCAACCAGGTGCCCTACCAGGTGTCCGTGCGCAAACGCTCCATCCACGAGAAACAGTACGGATTGGGTCATGTGTGCGGTGGAACGGTGATCTCCCAGAGGGTGGTCTGCTCGGCGGCCCATTGCTTTGCCATGTGGGTAGCAGTGGTGCTCCAGGGGATTCCCTGTGTAATTCCTGTTCTCCCTATAAACTCCCAGCAACGATTCCCATCCCTTGGAGTACCGCGATCCGGAGCTGTTCGTGGTGGTGGCCGGGGCGAGTACCATCGATCGGACGGATCGCTTTAGCCAGGAGTACCTGGTACTCCGCATCCTGGGGCATGAGCAGTACAATACCAACACCCTGGAGAACGACATAGCTCTGGTCTTCCTCGATGGCTACATACCCTGGCACTCGCCCTCGGTGCGGGCCATTCCCCTGGCCAAGGAGGCGCCCCGGGAGGGCACCATCTGCCTCATCCACGGATGGGGCAAGGGGGTGAGTCATGGGGGGGGGGGGTATAAATCGGATCCCTATATATCACCCAGACTCTCCACCCCCAGAAGGACAGGTCGCCGTCGCTGCAGCAGGCGCCGGTGCCCATTCTGAAGAAGACCATCTGCCAGGTGATCTACAAGCTGCCGGAGTCGCAGATGTGCGCCGGATTCCTGCAGGGCGGGATCGATGCCTGCCAGGGTGACTCGGGGGGACCGCTGGTCTGCAACGGCTCCCTGGCCGGGATCATCTCGTGGGGCGTGGGCTGTGCGGATCCCGGCTTTCCGGGTGTCTACACGAATATCACGCACTTCCTGGACTGGATCCGGGCGGGCAACTCCTCGCTGGACTACTCCAACTATGGCCCCAAGGGGTTCATGGGCCTGGCCACCAACTGGCGACTGGGCGCGCCGTCCCTGATCCTCCTTAGCATCACCTTGGTGGCCAACGGCCTTCTCTGACCACGGAATCTCGGAATCACTATCAGAATCTCTTCTGCTTCTGTCTCTTTCCCCGCTGATTTATCTAATCGAAGACCACTTGAAGATTGTGGACTCCGGTTGGCGCTGATCGATGACACTGAACACTGACACCCAACACCGAAGACTGACGAATTATCGATGACATCAGATCGATAACAAATAATCGTTCGAAATGAGCAGACTTCAATTCTAAACTAAACTAAATTAAACTCTGATTAAAGGATTGTTTTTTTATTGCTATTTATTGGCATTTTCAGTTAAGCAGAAGTACTATATACAGATATTTATTGTTCCGATAAGAGTTTTTATATAGCTATCGGTGGATTTAATCTAAAGGATTAAATTCAGTTATTGGGAAGGCTTACAAAATGAAATCCGTTTGATTTATAATCGATATTAAATTTATTAGGAGAATGAGTTTAAGTACGAGTTTTTGATATTAGTAATGAGTTTAAAATTTATTAAGTTAATTTAAATTTATATTTTAATGATTAATGTTTTAAGAATCTAAACCTTATTTATGTTAATTATTTTATTAATTTTATCTACCAATAAAACATAATTATGTACAATCTGCAATTGATTCATAAGTTTATATCGTTAAGCTCTTTCTGTTGTCTGTTTTTAATGGCAGTCTATATAAATTGATTTTTAAACAAATATCGTTTATTGTATATTTATCTGAATAATAAAGTCAGTATTCTTAAAAATTGACCCAATTTCGATTGGGGGAATCTAAAATGTGCCTGGGGATGAGTAACTCTTGGTCGACGCCCTTTTGGCTCTTTTAATTATATTTTGTTTTTGGTTTGTGTTTAATTTGTTTATTTGCTTTTGTTAACTAAATAATCTATTATGTTTGCACATGGCATTCGATATGGTCGATATGGAATTGGAATCAAATTGGAATCAGTTGGTGGGTTGGTTGATGGTCTTGAAATAGTTTCGCTCTGAACTTGAAGTTCTATTCGATATTTATGGAGTCTTCTAGGAAATGCTCTTCGAGGCACAGGAAAATATATATATTTGATATGAGGAATCGATCAGTGATATGTTTTAGGATTAGTGAAAGTGATTCAATGATTGTTGGTAATATATACCAGAGGTAATTGGGAGTTTTTAAAATACTTTCATTTCAATTGTATATTTATTTTTAGGGAATTATATTCTGGTCAAGGGATATTGACTGATATGGGGAATCGGTCGTTGACATATCTTCAGGGTAAATGAAATTAATTCAATGACTTTTATGGAATTTTTGCAATTATTAAATTGGATATCGGCTTTTGGAAAATGTTTGTAATTAAATATATATGGTGTAATACATATATTATCTAGGAGTTCCCTTGAAATGTTATTTGGAACAAAGGAAAAGAAGATTAAATGATATGGAGAATCGGTCAAAGATATATTTATATATATTGTTATTAAAATTTATTCCATAATTTGTTGGCATTATTTCACAGTAATTTAATGTCTTTCGAAAATTTAAATATTGATTTCCTATATATTTTTAAGATTTTGTAGAAAATGTTCTTCGAGAAAAAGAAAGTGAAAAAGGGATGTAAAAAAAAACTAAATATTTTATTAAAGAAAATAAAGTAAATATTTAAAAAATATAATTTATTTGATCTAATATTTAAAATTCACTTAATCCGAGTAATTCCACCTTAAAATTATATGGCTAAGGATCAATTAAGAGTTGATAATCTCCTCAAGATATGTGAAACGATTTGAGGAGCTAAAGACAACGAGGAATGGAATTCCCAGGGTAATCGTAGTTCCCCTTTAATCGAGGGTGTCATAAACCAGTGTGTTAAACCCAGAGATTGCGCCTCGAGCACAGCGAGGGAAAATCCAGCAGAGCCACTTAAGTTGGGCTCCCGGAACGCGCCCGCCGGAGAGATCCAACTGACGGATGACGAGTCCGACCGGACCGAAGGGTTCTGGTTGTGGTTCTGGTGCTGGTTCTCGTTCTGTTGTACAAGCGATGGGTTCCGTTGATTAGATTAGGATGCCCGTCCGATGCCAGATTTATTTGGCACCGATACCGTCGCCGACAAGTGGGTGAGGCCGTTTGTCCGACTCCGGTTCCTGCATTAGTCGGCTGTGCCACGTCTTGGAGTTAGCATGATGGGATTCGGACAACGGGGACAACTTTGCGTGGCGGTCGTACTGCTCCTTTCCGTGCTGCCAGCGGAGATCAGAGGTTTGTTTTGGGGATTTGGATACCTGGATTAAGTTTGGATCTTCACTCACCCCATCCCCATCCCCATCCCCGTTCTCCAGGCTCTGTGCGCCCCGCTCCCTTGGGTGGCCGGGCCATTCGCCCTCGCTTCGATGTGGATCCTGGGAGGATAATCAACGGCACTGAGGCCACCTTGGATGCCACCCGGCACCAGGTGGGCATACGGAAGGCCCTCAACGATGGCTACTTCTTCGGCACCGGCCACATCTGCGGGGGAGCACTCATCCGTCCCGATTGGGTGGTCACCGCCGCCCATTGCTTTGTGAAGTAAGTTCAGATAGTTCGGGGATAGGGATAAATATTTATTTTAATTTTAAACTATCAGAGAAAAGTATATAAATAATTATTAAATTGTCAAAAGACGGAGGATTATAGTTAAAAACTTATTTTTTAATTACTTCAATTTTTCTTAAGCTCAAATATAATTTATTAAATTTATTTAAGCAGGGATAGGTATTAATGGGATGTACAACATGTCGTATACGTGATATGAAAGGAGATTTTTACGTCTTTAGAACTAAATTAAAAATAAAGTAATTAACTACCTTTTTCCTAGTATTCTGACCACCAGACAAATTAATTTTGATTAAAATGTTTATTTCTGCCCTGTCATAACTCTTTGATTTTTGATAAAGACATTGTTTGATTTATCAGTTGAGTATGCGTTATATATTTAATAGGAATTTCGAGTATTTTATGTTGTGCCACACTTCCTGATTTATTAATAAAAAAAAAATAAGTAAATTAAAGAGTATTTAAAAAAATATTGAAGAATAAATATTAAGAAGAATAAAATCTGTAGAAAACCGATTAAAACTAAAATTAATAACTAAATAAATAACTAAAGATTGGACAGAAATAAAACATCAACGACCTACAAAAGTTTTCGAATTAAATATTTAAAAAAAAGAAAATTTAATCCTAATCTTAAATTCTATTTTTTCCAGCCAGGTCATATACGACGGCACCTTTGTGGACAAGGAGGAGTTCATCGTGGTGATGGGCAACCTGGACAGATTCGATCGCACCAACACGCTGACCTTCACCATCGAGGAGCGGTTCATGCTGCTGGACAAGTTCGTCCTGGCTACCTACGACAAGGACATCGCGGTGCTGCGACTGAATGGGAGCGTGCCCACTGGGCATCCCACCATCCGACCCATTGCCCTCAATCGGTTTCCAATAGCCGCCGGGGTCATCTGCCAGGTGACGGGATGGGGCAACACGGAGCTGGGCTATGTCTCCGACATCCTAATGTCCGTCGATGTGCCCTTGATCAGTGAGCAGCAGTGCGTCGAGGAGAGCGACCTGGGCACCTTCATCCTGCCGGGCATGGTGTGTGCCGGGTATTTGGAGGTGGGCGAGAAGGATGCCTGCTCCGGCGACTCGGGTGGTCCGTTCGTCTGTCAGGGTACCCTGGCCGGCGTCGTTTCCTGGGGCATCGGATGTGCCCAGCCCCGACTCCCGGGGGTCTACACGGAGATCGCCTACTACTACGACTGGATTCTGGAGCAGATTGGCGAGGGAAGCGGCGCTGAGAGCGGAGATGGTAGTGGAGATGGAAGTGGTGACGGGAGTGGAGATGGTAGTGGAGATGGGAGTGGAGATGGAAGTGGAGATGGAGGCAGTGGGGATGATGGCAGTGGAGATGGTGGCGATGACGATGGAAGTGGAGATGGAGGTGGCGGCTCCATGTCCGTCATTGCTGGCAGCCTGACCCTCATCCTGCCCGGTTTGGTTTCCCTGGGGCTAATGATTAATTAATTAATCCCTATGTTAATTCAATAAACAAATTTAATATCTAAGAACAGAAAGGATTTTAAATTAAAGCAAGGTAAAGGTGATGGGTGAACAATGAGGGGAATGTCCTGGTTATTTATAAATGTATATATTTATTTATATACAATTAATTTTTGTTGTTTATTCATTTATGAAATTAAATATTTGTAATATATGAAAATACATAGGAATAAATTATAAAGTTTTTGGATGAATTTAGGTTCTTTTAAAGAATCAAAGGTATTCAATATACACAATATACATATAAGAAACTTATATTTTATAGACTGATAAATCGGAAATTAAACAAAAATAAATTAAAAACTCATTAATTAAACAAAGACAAACAGAGTAAGCAAACTTTTGTAATTATTATTCAAATGAAATATGGTAAGGATAATAATTATAAGATTATCGAAAAATAATATAAAGTAAAAATAGAGAAGAAAAAAATAAAATTATGGAATTTTAATGATAGAATCCAAGAAAATAATTAAAACTGCGATTTTTCCAAAACTCATTTCAAAATTCAAATAATAGTTTTAAATAAAAACAAAACCATACAAAAAAAAAAAATAAGAGTACAGAAATTATATTATTTAAACATAACTAAGTTAATGAGTAGTTAATTGACATATCCCCAACTACCCTTTAACGTTTTTTTTCGAAGGGGTATTTGCAATGGTTCTACCATGGTTTTTCTTGGCCTACTCTCAGGCGGTCCGGAAACTGTCCCAAGACGCATTTTCATTGAAAACAACAGAATAATCCCTGATTGTGGGTTATAATCGCTGCCTTCGTTGTTAGTTCACTAAAAATAGTTTACGGCGCAGAAAAATAACTTGATTTCGCTGGTCCAATGAATGAAGTTCGACAGCTCCGAAACCGAGATACGACCAATCTTTATGGCTATGGTCAGACTGGTGGATCGATCGATCGGGGGATTCAATCCGGGGACTGTCAGACAAGGTCATGGAGTGGGCCAGCTGCATTGGGCAGTGGGCAAATCCGATCGAGTGCACTGCAATCGATCCAATCCGATCGCCCCGAACTATCTGTCTATCTGCGATTACGGGCCCAGACTAATTCCAGCCGAAGGTCCCCAAAGGTGGACAGAACTAATCTGCTCTAGCTCCGGCTCCCGCTCCGGCACCGGCACCGGAATGTGCGCAATCTTCAAGCACATCGATCACATCGATCCACTATCAGCCACGTTCCCCCATGTAATCTCCGCTGTCCGGTTTAGTTTTTCCTTTTCTTCAAGTGTATTACAGTTATTTTCGGCTCTCGAGCTGCGCAATTTCCGGCACACCCCTTTATTGGGCCAATAAATTATTGAGATACTTTTAAAGAGGGTCAGGAGGGTTTCGATACGGATACAAAAGTATTTAGCTTGTGTTAGGAATTGGTTTAAAATAGTAAATACGTGTAAGATTATATGAAAAAATCAGGTTAATTATTTTAATCTTGGAGTAAATCATATTAATATTGGTTGACAATTTCATGTTACTTTACTCTGCCAAACATTAATTTTATAAATGTTCATGCATATATAAAAACTAGTCAAACAGATTTAACTTAAAAAAAAATCTATTAAAATTACAAAATATATAGATAAGCTAAATTAAATAGTTGCAGTTGCTGTAATAATTTTTAATAATTTTTTTATTTCGGCAAACTTTTTACTGTTCTGAAAGAGTCAGATATAGCCTGACAACTGAGCGGGTTATATTTCTGTAAATCCAACGCCTCTAGAATATGTAATCCCCTTCCGGAGAGGTCAGTCTTGACATGGTGATTGACAGACCCAATATTTAGTTTATTCACAATAACATCAAGCTGAGGTAATAGGTAAGGTTTTACATGATATTAGGGATCAGGGAAGTACATGATTTCTTACATTAAGGGGACAGGAGTGATTAAGGTTGGAAACCATCTTGATGAAGTCGTGGTTTGGCCATTGGTTACTTTAAAAATTTGAAATTGTCTGTGATAATATTATATAGGAATGGCCTAAAGTTAACCTGAGAGCAGTAATATTTGGTCATTAAACAACTGTCTTTGTACATCACCTACCTTGTTGTCTGTTATGGGAATTCTATGGAATAGCCGATTAATAGCTTTCATTAATAATATTCATTAATATTCGTTTTCGGTGAAGTCCTTGTCCGGGGAGGTGCAAATACTGTTCGTAAATTCGGTGCGGAATAAAATTAATATAATTGATAAATTATATACTCTCTAAAGACATCAAGACACTGGTCTGAACTTTTTTTTTAGCAAAGGCAATATCGCCAAAAGTCGAATTAATATATGCATTAAACTATTTTAAATTAGTTATATATTTGATTGGTAAATTATGCATTAGAATATAAAATGATCAAATAAGGAGCCATTTATGGTAATTAGCATATATGTATTTATTAAAAAGCCATTTAATGGAGAACGGAGGACTCGCGACTATAATTGTTCACAAACTCCTTTGTTATTAGTTTAAATTGCAATGATTAAATAATTAAATTAAAAATAATTAATTAAATAAAGTTTAATAGATCACTTTTTTCATAAAGTAGGCACGTTAATTTTAATGTCAATAATTCTAAGCATTTCTTTCAGTTGAGAAATAGGTCAAAGTCAGGATCCATTTTAATCATTTATATATTTATATTGAAAATACTCAAATTTACATAATTAATTTTGTGCTTTCATTTTCTAAAGAAAAACATATTTCCAAATATTTTTAAACCAACTAAAATATTTTTTTTTGTGTGCAAGCTATCTTCAGAAGGGTTGGAAATCTTGGAAATCCTCAATCATGAAATAGTTTTCCTAGAACATATTTTCATAATAAAGTTAAAGCCTTATCAAATCGGAACAATAGGCGATAGCATAATTCAGGGAATATGTTTTGAGGGTTTCTCTTACAAAATGCAAAACCCAAAGGAGATCAGATACCTCCAAACCAAACCTAGACTCAAACTGGCTGCAAGCCAAGATTTGTAAGCATTACTACTCAATAAACAAAAGGCAATATAAACATACTCGTATATAAAAACACAAAAACAAAAACAAAAAAACAAATTATAATCGCAGGAATGATTTGCTGAGAAAGCTGAAAGCGCTCTTATCGATGGAGATTGAGAGCGTTTGTGTTTGTTTATTATTCGATTCGATTCGTTGCGATTCGCATTTTGTATCTGTATCTGTATGTGTATCTGTATCTGTGGGCCGGGTCGTATGTTGCTGTTGCTTTATCGCCCCGACAGCAGCGCCTCGGAATCAAAACTCACGAAACCAAAACAAAAATTATGGAATTATCTAAGAACGCTTTTTTTTTTGTTTTGCCAATTTGCGTTCGTTCGATTTAGGAAAGGAACGCGCTCGCATTTCTTCATTCATCGTCCGACACTCACTCCAGACAGGTGAACCGCACAGCTCGAACCGCAAATAGAATATATCAAAATCGAACCAATAATCAATCAATAAAACTCCTTCGGTGATCGGTCCTGCTACTATTTTTTCATATTTTTTTTTCTGCACCTGTGAGAATTGAATCTACAAAACAAAATGCAGCTCAACGATCATTGGCGCAAAATTGTGAAGACCATGATCTTTGCCTTTCTCTGCACGGAGATGCAAACGAGTAAGTTGTATCTTTGGGATTGCAATTGGGATGGGGATGGGGACAGGACTTAAGAAACAACTGAGCAGTATCCTTGAAATCGGATTGTATAGTTCAATTTAGTGGTTCGTAAAATGTGCAAATTTAATATATTCAATAGGAGTATAAAAATTATGGTTTTGGTTTTAGTGGAATAGTTTTAGAATTTTAAATATATAATACAAATATTTATATTGAAAATATAAAGCTTATATATTTTATATAATTTAATACAAATTATTTCATTTAAATACATATATTTC
>JAJJHY010004047.1:1294967-1309828 GCA_021224005.1 Drosophila setifemur
ATTTATAATTTAAATCAAATTATATTATTTATTTAATAAACTTTTTATTAATAGTGGTATTTTAAAACCAAAAAAATTTCAGTTCGATATCTTATTTAATGTCAATATTTAATTATTATTTAATAATGAATTAAGTCTTTTCTGTTTGTTATTACACTTAGAATGAAATCTCTTAAAAGAGTATTACCAATTGGTATTACTTAATCTCGTTGAATGGCTACTTCAGAAATTATAACATCGAGTGAAGAGGCAAACATTTCTTAAATCACGTAAGCCAGGTCAACATTTCGATAGATACGAAAGTATCTGATGAATCACTTGGTACTTGGATTGTTTTTTTTTTTGTTGGTTTCTCAAGTATTAACAAGGGAAATTAAATAGCTATAAACTAAGTGAAACATTTATAACTTTAAGCTGAAATAATTACTCTAGGTAATTTGCATTTTAAATGCTTTGACCTTGCTTTTAAATATATATATATATTTTTTATTGCTCTGAAAGATTCAAAGATTGTGTTAAAAACAATTTGCTAAAAATAGGTTCTGATATTTTTTTTGTAAGGTCCCTTATCAACCGGTGGCTTATTGTTTGCGCCCACTGTACTCCCCCAACGATTATCCAAAAACTGCGTCACTCCAAATTGATCAAATTGGTCGGATATATCGCGTGATCCGCCAAAGGCCCAACTATATAGTCACTTCCGGTTCGATTGGATTGGATGTGGATTTGTAGTTTCAGTTTCGGTTTCAGTTTCGGCTTAGATATCTCCGACGGCTATCATATCTCCGATCAGCCGGCAGTGGCCTGATCGCTCCGGGTTCATATGTATATATATATAAATATATATATGTGTATGGTAGATCCGGGGCTTGTGCACCAGGCAGCTGATATCGCTGGGCGATCGGTCGGCTATAGCTGATAACTGATAGTGATAAGCCACTGCACTCGGAGACCGTTTCCATTTTGGGATTTCTGTTTCGGTTTCGGTTTCGGATTCGGTTCCTGTTTCCAAGGGGGGTCCGAAATCGGATTCGATCTTGATGGAACGCTATCAACACTCACCTGGCCTCCCTCTCCTCCCTTTCAGCTTTCACCCATGGCGTCTTGGAGGCTCAGCGCAGCATTGGGCTGTCCGAAATGAGGGCCATTGGCAAGGGAGTCGACGATTCCGGGGACAGCAAGATGATGACTCCCCACCAGGCCTCCATCCGGCTGATGGCCGAGGAGCGGGAGTACTTCGGCAAGGGGCACATCTGTTCGGGTGCTTTGGTGGCACCCTCGGTGGTCTTGACGGTGGCCAGCTGCCTGGTCAGGTGGGTGTTGGAATCCCGAGATCTCCAAAATATTATTAATCCGATTTTCTTTACCACTTCTCCAGTCGGGAGGGGAGAGGCTTCTACCATCCCTCCGAGCTGCGCGTGATGCTGGGCAATGCCAAGAGGTTTGCCCCCAGCGAGCTGGGCCTGGTCTTCGGGGTCACCCACATCCATCTGCCGCCCAAGGACCTGGCCCTGGCCATTCTGATGCTGGACCAGGACGTGCCCTCCGACCATCCCCTCATCCAGCCCGTTGGCCTGCCCTCCCGCCCGCCCTCCGACCTGCTCCGATCGAGCTTTGCGCCGGATGGGAAGATCAGCACTTGGGGCGCTGATGCACAGATCAGGGAGCTGCATGACCTGGTCACGCGGAGTGTGGACCTCATCCCCTGCACAATGCGCCAGGCTAAAAAAGAGCCGGCCGGCACGAAGAGGATCTGCGTCAAGGATAAGGATTATGGCAGGAATAGAATATACATGGAGGCGGGGGCCACTCTAACGGTGCAGGATCGCCTGCTGGGCCTGCAGAGCCTGGACGGGGGCTTCGAGGATGTGGCCAGCCATGTGGAGTGGATTCTGGGCAGGATCGGGGATGGCAGCAACCAGAACAGCTCCGTCTGGGGCGTCCTCGGCTTCCTTGTCTTCACTGGCTACGTTTTGGCGGTCAGCCGGAAGAGCTTCTCCATCTGAGGGGCAAGGGGCGGGGGGTTCTGGAGGGGATTTGCGGGAGGGTGGGGATCTAGCCAAGTAAGATACCAAAGATGTGATAATCTCGAACCGGTCCAGCCCATGACAAATGCATCACAAGACACTGGCGGGGATATTATTCGGATGTTAAGTTTGATTTAACGATTTCTTTAGAGACCTTCTGAGGTTAAATAATAATTTAAGTAATATAATTTTAAAAAAATAATTAAACAAATGTTGTGGCATGTAGTCATTAAAATTAAAATCAAGTTTTATATGGTTTAACTTTCTTTTTCTTCAGATTGAACAAGAACTCTCTGAAAGCTATATTTGATAAATCGTAGTTTAAGTTATATATTTGGGAATAATTAAACAAAGAAAATTAAAAATCAAGTTTTATATGATTTAAATAATTTGTTCTTAAAATACTCTTGATGTTGAAAGGATATTTATGGTTGCTATATTCGATAAATAATAATATAAGATATATAATTGTTCAAAAATTAAACATATATTGTGGTTTTGTGCTGATCAAAATAAAATTAAAATCAATTTTTATATGATTTAACTATTTCTATAGAGAACAACAATTATTTTACCATCAAAATATAAAATTTCCTGCCAAAACAACAAAAAAAAATTCTTGTTATAATTTCCGGTTAAGAAATTTAAGTTGTTAATTGTTATTTCCTTGATATACATTTAAAAATAATCAAACAAAAATTTGGTTTAATATGATTTAATTGTGTATACCCTTGCAGAGGGTATTTAATTTGGACTAGAAAGTAATACAAGTTATATATAAAAATATATACTGTAATTATCTCCAGAAGGTCGATATCAATTACTTCACACATTCTTAAGTACCCCCAAAAGATGCAACATTTTTATGAAATAACCTAGAAGCGAATTTAATATAGCCCCAAAAGTATGCTGCTCTTTTTAAAATAAGTGGAATAATTTTTGTTACCCTTCTGGAGCTTTCTGTTCGCCTGGTACATTAAATCAAAGAAAACGCCCATTCTGTTACTTAGATCAAATTTCCGTTACAACAAATTCCAACAACATATTGGGTTCAAATTTGATCATACTGTATGGGATTTCAGAGATCAAGTACCAGGCGAACAGAAAGTTCCAGAAGGTCGACCATAAGAGCTTAACTTATTTTTAGGTATCCCCAAAAGATGCAACATTTTTTCCAAACTACCCAAGAACGATTTTAATATAGCCCCAAAAGTATGCTGCATTTTTTTAATTGCGTGGAATAATTTTTGGTTGAATGACGTCACTGAATATAACTGCTCCCAACTGCTTCCTCTCAATGGGCTTCCATCAGAGCTTCCACTGCATGTAACGGTTGTTTCAAAATCTCTTCTATCTACCAACGACCAATGGGAGTGAACCCTTCCCCCCCTTTCCCCCCCCCCCTCCTCCATAAGAGTGAATAAAGAAATGGAAATTGTTGTTTCTTAGATATACATTAAAAATGTTATATTTTTTTAATTGATTACGATTTTTAATTAGTTTTTTAAGCATTTAAATTGTGAATACTTAAATTTTTGCTTGAGCAAAATATAGAATTCATTTGTGATACATTTAGGAATACATTTAACACTAAAAAATAACTAATTTAACATTAACAAACATTAACAATACAGAATAATAGCAATAATAAATACAATAAACTATCTGAGCACCACCTTGACCAGGCTGCACTGCTCCTCCCTGCCGCAGAGGAGCACCAAGGGGACTTCCTTCCCCGTCTCCTCCTCCATCTCCTTCTCCGGGAGACTGGCTCCGGACTTGACCAGCGGGAAGGACCAGTCGTTCTGCTTCTTGTAGCCAAAGCTGGTCTCCCGCCAACCCCCCACCTGGTGGTGGGTGAAGAGGAAGAAGTGGTCCTCGCCGGGCTGGGTCAGGACCAAGAGGTGCAGTTCCTCGCCCACCCGGAAGGGGGTTAGCTGCTGGATCCTCTCCTGGAAGCTCAACTGTTGGCTGGGCTCGAAGAGAATCTCCCCGCCGGAGGAGTCCCCGAGTGCGTAGATGGCGATGTGCCGGCAACCCAGGCAGCTGGCCAACAGCTGATCCTCCACAATCTCGGCCAGGTCGTAGGCTCCCGGGATGAGCTGCAGCAAGCGGAAGCGCTGCTCCAGGGGACTCCTCCTCCGGGCATGCAACGCCAGCACGGGACGATGGCTGCTCATGCCACTAGTGAGCAGAAGGTGCTCCTCCCGGAGGGTCACCACCTTCATGAGACGCCCATCGGCCGGCACCACCGACTGCCAGTCGGTGAGGCGACAGCTGCTCCGGTTCAGCCGGAGAATGCGCACCTCCTCCTCGGTGCCCAGCAGGAGCAGGGCCTCCTCCGGCGACGGATTGAGCAGCTGCATCATCTCCACCGGCTGCCGCATGCCCAGGACATGGGACTCGTTGCGGCAGCTGAAGCTGATCCTGCTGCGCAGCCTCCGCACCGGACAGTGGTTGTGCACCTTGACCCGCATCTCCCCAGAGCTGATCCGCTCCAGCTGATGGTGCACACTCACATTGGCCAGCAGCACCCGGCGCTGGGAGGGCAGGAGCTGAACCTGCAGCTGGCGACGCTGGCAGGGATTGGCCCCGGCCAGGGGCAGAATGAGGGGGGATCCCTTCAGGGGGGACTTCACCCGGGTTACCTCCAGGAGCTGGGGATCGTGATCCAGGTAGAGGAGATGCCCACTGGTCCTGCTGCTGCTGCTGCTCTGGTTAAGTAGCAGTTCCCGCAGCTCCTCGAGGGGATTAGCCTCGTCGTTGCTTCTCATCAGTTGGCCGGGATTGAAATTCGGATTGAGATCGGGATTTCTAGTGGGAATGTGGGGAGTACTCCCTCCCTGGATGAGGCCACCGGGAAAGAGGGCCCTGTCCAGCACCAGGCTGTCGATGTTGTAGTCCTTGTCCCGGAAGATGCTGCCCCTGTAGCTCTCGCTGAGATCCCGGCCATTGAGGTTCATCACATGTCCCGGTCCCCGGAACTCCACTCCTCCATGGAAGGTCTTTGCCCCGGTGATGGTCTGCACCTGGTTGCTGTTCCGCATCACCAGGTTCTCCAGGGGTATGCCGTTGATGGAGCGCAGGAGGGATCTCCCACCCAGCTGGAGGTTCTCGAAGCTCAGGGATCCGAACACCTCCAGGGGTTCTCCTCGAAGCGGAACCCGATGCTCCAGGAAGTATTCCAGGCTCATCCCGTTGGCAGTGTCCAGGGCGAGGTCCTGCTGGACGAGGAGCTGCCTAAAGTTCACCCTGGGCAGGGGCTGTCCCTGCTGGTAGATCTCCTCCAGGAGGGCTCCATTGACCTCGGGCGTCATCAGGCTAAGGTTTCCTATCCAAGGAGTCCGCAGGAAGCGGAGATCGGCTGCAATGGCTTCCCCACTGGACAGGCGGTACAGGGAGGCGTTGAGGCGGCCAATGTCGATGCCATTCACCTGGCCAAAGTCCGCATCCCGCTCCAGGTGCAGGGTTCGGGCCCGGACCAGTCCCAGCAGCTCCAGAGGAGCTGTCACCTCCTGGCTCCCATTGGTGGCCGTCCAACGCAAGAGGGCATCCTGCGCCAGGTGGGTCAGATTGAGGTCCCAGGGCAGGGAGTGCCTGGTTTGGAGGTTCTCCAAGAGGGGTTGCCGGAGGAGCACCTGCCCGGCAATGCTTTGGTTGCCCTCCCTTCGGACAGCATGCTGACGCAGGTACTCCAACTGGGTGGAGTCATCCTCTCCAGCCTCCTCCCACAGAGCGTCGCCGGTGACCAGCAGATTGCGCCAGGGAAGCTGCCGCACTTGCTCCACTCTCTCTTGCAGGTTGTCCAGCCCCAGATCGTTGGCCAAGGGACACCGGAGACTCCCGTTGATGGTCAACTGCTGGAGGTGGAGATCCCCTTTGAGCAGAACATCCCTCCTGCCATCGATGAACTCCTCCCTGGGCACTCCGTTCACCGTCTGCACGTCCACATTGGAGGCTCTAATCGAGCCAAAGGAGTAGGCTCCACCCACCTCCTGGGGCGTCATCCGGAGCAGGGTGTTGTCCAGCAGGGAGCTCAGGTCCAGGCCATTGATTAGGGGAGCTCGAAGGGCATCGCTTAGCTGGACACCGGCTAGGAAGCTCTTCCTGCCGGACATCTCGGCATTGGCATCGGGTCGGACGAGGCTCTGCAGGTAGTCCTCCCACTGGAGGCCATTGATCTCCTTGAGCTGGAGCGGTTTCTCGAAGCCCACGTTGCCCTCGATGAGGAGATGCTTGCGCAGGAGCAGGGAGTGCTCATCCCCCTCCGAGATCTTGGAGAGCAACTCGTGGAAGGGCAGGCCATTTAGGCGCTGGAAGTGGAGCTCCTTCAGATGCGGCATCTCCGTCAGCTCCAGGCGCTGCAGCCGGAGGTCGTGGCCCAGGAGCTGGTCCACAGGAAATCCATTCAGGCGACTCACATTCAGGTGCTCCTGCACCTGCAGTTCCTCTGTCACCACCACACGGGAGAACTCCTTGGCCCCTAGGAATGTCTGGACAGGATTGGCTTTGAGCACCAGTTCGGCCACGGGCAGGTCATTCAATTGTGTGGTCTGAAGGGCCTGCACTGTCACGGGGCCCAGGAAACGCTTGTGGCCCGTGATGTTCGCCTCCTGGCCATGACGCACTGCATCCCTCGAGATCTCCGCCAAGCGGGAGCTGTAATCCCGGCACAGGACATCCCCTTGGATGCTGGCATTTATGAAGATGATGTGGAGCGTGTGATTCGGATTGGCCTGGGAGATTTGCTGACCCGCGCTGAGCAAGTGATCTGCATAGGGATGTCCTCCAATGTAGCCGGTGGTCAGGGAAGGAGCACTAACCCGGGCGTGCCCAAAGGCCAGCAGGGAAATGTTCTGCAAGGGAGGATTGACTGAAGTTAAGAGGAAATCAGGAGGAGGAGCATATCACCAACCTGGGGCGTCTGGTCCAGCAGATACTGGGAGTGGAGATCACTCCTGGCCAGCGACTGGTTGCCCAGCATTAGGCGGGCTCTGTCCGTGTCCCTCTCCACGTTCCTCACTGTCAGAGATCCGCGGATGGTGACCCTGCCCGTGTAGTACTGCTGCAGGCGACGCTCCTCGGAATCGGGATTGGTGTTGGGGCTGAGAACCTCCGCCACCTGCCGTGCCCGCTGTTCCCCCTCGTTGGCCACCTGGACAGACCCCGAGACGCTCATCTGATTGATGCGAACGGGAGCTGAGGGAAGGGAGTATTACATACGGCATTTGGGGTATTCTTTCCGGGACTCACTCTTCACCCAGGTGTCGTTGCCGCCGCGTATGACGATGTCCTTGGCAAAGTCCAGGCCATTCACCCGACGAGCATCCAGGCGGGGCACGAAGAAGGCGGACATGTAGATGTTCGAGCTGACCACCTGGGCCCGGCGCAGATTGAAGAGCTGATCCACCACCAGGCCATTGAGCAGGCGGGCCTGCAGGCTGTCCACCCGACTCCGGGACTGGAAGACAAGCCTTCCCTGGACTTCGGTGTCCCGGCTGCGCAGGAAGAGCGAGTCCAGGAACTCGGACCAATCCACTCCGTTGATCTTGGTCACCTGGAGATGACGCACCACGTACTCGTTGCCGGAAGGGATGTCCTCCTGCTTCGCGGTCATGTTCATGCTCTCAGCCTTGGGGGTCAGCAGGTGCTCCGTGTGCAGGGACTTGGTCAGCACAGTGCCATTTCTGATGGTCAGCAGCGGGGGATTAGCGGAGTCCAGAGTGTAGCCTAAGGAGGATTCAGCATTAATGTGGAGAACAGCAAGATCATCCCGATGCGCACCTGGCAGTAGTTGACCCTGGTAGATGAGGTTGCCCACCTTCAGGCGACGCACCTTAAGCCTCTCTGGAACATCGCTATCGTTGCCGGCGCCAAAGGATCGGGTGATTCTCCGGGGCAGGGCTTGGCCAAAACGCTGACGCAGCTCCTCCAGGCGCTGCTTGAGCTGAGTGGGAGTGCGTAGATGTTTACCCTCCAGCTGGAGCAGCTCGATGTGACCCCCTTCCTGGAGGTGCAGTGGCTGCTCCAGTCGAATGCCTGACCGCTGTTGCAGGGAACTGAGCAGTTTGCGCAGCGTTTCTAGGGAGGATCGACGGCGGAGCAGGAGGCTGCGCAGGTCGTTGATGGAGTCTTCGAACTCGTGCCGATGCAGCTGCACCACAGAGAGATCTAACAGGGATTGGAATGGGGATAAGATCGGTTTTTGTTTCCCAACTAGATGACTCACCCTCTTCCTGCTGGGAGCCCACTTGGTTGGAGGTCTCCTCCACTCCTCCCAGCTGCAGGGTGCGGAGCACCACACTCGAGGAGGTTCCGGCGTAAGCCAGCAGCAGGAAGCTCTCGTTGCGGGCGTTCTTGTGGGTCATCACTCCACTTGGCTGCGGATCCTCCGGCACCACAAACCCGCTGAAGCAGTCCAGGCGCGAGGAGCTGAATAGAATGACCTCCCCGTTGGCACGGGCTCCGATCAGCAGCTGACCCTCTTTGGTGGCCGTCATCCGGAGGAAGTTCAAGTCCCTTCTAGTGTGCTTGCGATTGACCACGAATTGCCCATCCACCATGCGGAAAAACAGGCAGGAGGAGCTGGAGGAGGAGGTGGAGTTGGAGCTGGTGCTGGAGCTGGAGGAACTGCAGGCAATGAGACAGTTGCGGTTGCGGAATCTCACAGCGTGGACAGTCTGGGCCTGCACCGTCAGAGCCTGGCGATGGAGGAGACGCCGAGTAAGCCTGTCCACCTCATACACAGTAAGGACCAGCTGGGGGTCAAGGATTCACATGAGATTCTTCCGGGAAAAGAGTAAAGGAATGATACCTACCTTGGCTTGGGATCCCCTTGAGGAGCGTCCGAAGATGAGGTACAGAGGCTGGCGACCCACAACCCGGAGCAGGCGAATGGGGGGCAGGGAGAGCTCCTCCACAGGATTAAAGTACGTTTCAAGCCACTCGAAGGTTCTGCACTTGCTGAGCGACCTGGTCTGGTTGGAGGTCACCAGGAGCAGGACCTGCTCCGCACTGGGTTTCAGGAGATGCAGCTGCAGGAATTCCCCAGGCAGGGAGAACTCTTGCACCGGTTCGTAGGTCATCTGACTGTCCGGATCCTGGGACAAGAGGAGATCCCTCGGCAGTTGATATACCGAGAGGGAGTCCTCCAGGACGACGGCTATGAGGAGGAATTGTCGCCAGGCCACCACCTCAGCGGCGAGGGCTCCACGTAGATTCAATCGCCCCGTTAGCTGGCCCAGGGGCAGGAGACGCCTCTCCCCACTGGCCACGTGCAGCTGGAAAAGCTCCGGGCCATGGAGCATCAACAGCAAATCCTGCTCCGGCTCGCGGAGCACGAATAGCGGGAACTCATAACGCACAACCAGGTCGACGAAGGGCAGTTGAATCTCCGGACCGGAGGAGTTTCCATTCGGTCCACTTCGACAGGCACTGGGCAGGAGCTTGGTGTGCCCGGCATCTCCGGGGGATGGCTCCGCGGCTAGCTCAGCCTGGACAAGGAATACCGAACAAAGAAGTGTAGCCACAACAAGGATGGACCGCAATCCCGGCGAGAACATTTCACACAGTTTTTTCATTCACATGGATCTGGGATCACCTTTCGCCGCCTTCCCTCTCCACGCTTTCAATTTAACTGATTTTCGGTTTCTCTTCCATTCATTCCTTCCATTTCGTGGAATAGCACAGTTCAGTTAAGTTGAGTTAAATGTGAATGGAATAATCGAGGTGGAGAAGAGAAGAGAAAAGAACTGACAGACAGTGGTACGGTAAATAACCGTAAATGGTGATTAACATTTTGGGGAACGTATGTTAATTTAAAATACTCGTTTATTTCACCATTAAGAAACTCAACTATCATAATTTAATATTGTAGAATATAATTTAAATAAAAACATCAAAAACAATAAGCCAACAAATAATTTGTATAAATTATTTACACTTTATAAAACAACGCCAACTCCTCTTTTGCCATATATGAACATTATACAGTTTACAATACAAAATTATATACATACATAGGTGAATTATTTAGATATATGTATGTTATTATTATTTCTATTATTTCATGGATAGCTTAGTTTGTAAAACTAAAACTAACATAGTTTGATATGTAGCACTAGCTTCCAAGGTTTTAAGGTATGTACACATATGTATGTACATATGTATAAGTATATTGCAAATTAAAATATCATTTGGGAATATAGAATTAAAAAAACTTAATGAACTAACTAGAAAAGTTGTAATCAAATTATAACACTTTATAACACAACGCTAATGACTCTTTAGTAAAACAATAATATAAATGGTTACAATTTGTAGTAAAAAATATTAAAATGTGATAAATAAATAACAAAAACATCTGTATATAACAACTAAAGTGCAATAAAAAGTATTAACAACGAACAGTAAAATCAAACAATATTTTATCAATATCAATTGTATATAATATTATTTTTCAGGCGTTGGATTTGGGTTTTTCAAGCAGCCTGAAGTTATGCAGCAAAAAACAAGAAATCGCAATGTTCTCAGCAGATATTTTCCCATGTGGCAATTGAGTTTTTCCCGACATTTCCCCGCCCCCTTTCTCTTTCTCTTACCTCCCCCCACCGATCGTCTCTCTCTATCTTTCTCCTTGCAGTGACACCTTGGGCTGGGAATTTATTTTTGGTGGGGGTTGGGGAGCTAAAAATAAGCCAGTCAAACTTGGAAAAGTGCCTTCGACGATTCTGCTGAATCAATCAGCTTCGATCATTAGGCGAGGTCATTAAAGACATTAAACCCCGCTACACTCTTCCCTCTTCTCTGCCCCTCTTCTGCCCCTCATCCTGCCCCTCATCCTGCCCCTCATCCTGCCCCTTGAAGAAGAAAAACCAACAAAAAATCAGAGGAAGAAAGCATTTAACACGGAAGAGGGAATCGCATAAAAATAAGATATATACGCTATATAGGGTAGGCATTTCCGAATATGTACATATACTCGTATTCCTCGGATGGGATTTACTGAATCATCCGTGGTAATTCCACAGCTTTAGCCCGAAAGGTGGCCACATTTGTAGGTACTCGCAATTAAATATGACTCCAATTTAATGCATTTTCCACTTCGATTGTGTGTCAATGCCCTTGGGTTGAGGTTGTCGGGAAATGTGTTCTTAATATCGGATGAAATATTTACTTAACCGACAACTGATTGATCGCACACATTTTCCGGCGGTTAAGTTAAATATTTATTAATGTTTATTTGGGGGTTTCCCAAATGTTCAACAAGGTTCATTTTAATAAATCTGAAAAATACAGGAAACGGATTTAAGTACATATATTAAGAAATTTAGATATTCCCAGTCTCTCCATCAGAGTAAAGTATTCAGTAAAATATATAATAAGTTAACATAACAGAAACCATAATTTAACAATTATTTTATTATTTAAAAAATACAAATTGGTAATTTGTAATTTGCACGAACACTTGTGTCGTAAATTGTACATAGGTATATTTATCATATTCTTTAAATATATACAACGGTATGATAATTCTTTAAAACTGATGGTTTTATAAGAAACCAAATCAAATAATAAATGGAAACCTTAAATATAAATGTGGGAAGATTATTATCATTAGAGTTATTACTATGAAGCTAAAATGGTATTCATTTGCAAGGAAGCAATTTAAAATTGTTTTGAAATGCGAAAATAATCTAAACAAAATATTATCAAGTAAAAGATAAAAAATATGAGTGTTGCAGTTCTCTAATTGAATTAATTAATTAATATCTGGAATATATTTTTATTGCCTTATAAATATTTTGACCCGTATGCGTAATTGTGGTTGTTAACAGCTGTTGTCTGCTCATTAGCAGATGTTCCATTGCTTGCGTGTTGCCAAATTGGTTCTTTCCTTTTTTTTTCCCCCCACTTTTTTTGGTGTCCTGTTTTTTGTTGTTGTTGTTGACCATTTTGAGCAGCCGCCACCGCGCTTTTCGTGACTAATTAGCAGTTTTCGCGACACAAGTCGAGAGCAGTCGGCGTTGGCGTTTGTTGTTCGGTGTTTGGTGTTTGGTGTTCGGGGTCAAAGGCCAATCCCCATCTTCAGTCCCATTCCAAATGTACGAATCCGTATCCAAATCCAAATCCCTATCCACCAGCTGATTGTCATGCCTGCAGCTCATCAGCGATTTGGACTCATCATAATGAGGTGGAGTGGAGTGCCAGTGATTTGAGTGCCTCGCAATGGGTGGCTTCCATGCGAGCTGCTCTCGTTCTCACTCGCTCTTTTTTATAAACTCCCCCAAAATGTGCTCAACTCTCTCCCACAAAGAGAGTGTGTGAGTCAGCCAAGGAGAGCGGCTTACAGTAGGCAGAATAAGCCCCATTTAAAATGTAAAAATCTGAAAAAGAAAGAAATATATAAGAACTATTTTCATAAAAAATAATAATAATGAATAAACTATATATGATGTAGCATTATATTTTATTTAAATAATAGTTATTTTTAAATACATATGTATCAACCCTGTAAATTTTGTAAATATATGTAGCATTTTATTGAATAAACTGCATTAGTTGGAAATAATTAAATATTTGTATTCTAATTGTAAGTTGTATAACAGTTATATTATGTATAACTGGCATATTATGTACGAGTATTACAATTACACATATACACATATTCTTATAAATTTTATATTATTGAAATTTATTAAAGTGTTTTAAATATTTTGTAATTAATAATAATTGTAATAATTAAAATCAAACCAATAAAATTTCTCTATTTTACAGTATACATTGGGCTTGCTATAATTATTATGTTTATGATTTTTTGAATATTGAATTTTGAAATTCTTATATTTAAAAAAAATGAATTTAAGAAAGTAATACTTTTTCAATAAACAAAACCATAAAGTTATCCACAAATTATCAGAAGTTATTCCACTTCATATTCAGCTTGATCCACTGTGCGATGCCCAGAATCTTGAGAAAGAGCGGCAAACGAGTCAGAGAGAGCGAGTTGAGAGCGCGAACAGAGAGTGCAGCAAGATCGCAGCGCAGAGCATTGTGCAATAAGTTCTCAGTTCTCCGTTCGTAGTTCTCTCCACCCGCATCGCTTTAACCGCTTGTGTTGAGTGCATGCCAAACTTTTCCGTTAATAGAATCCATGGCTATGTAAGTTAGCATTGGGATGCACAATGTTAAGAGACTGTTAAATGTTCGAAAAGATTGACAATTTTCATTTGTGTATTTTCCAGCCAAGTGCTAACCGATTGTTGGAATTAACTGATATCTGATTAAGTCAGATCTTCTATAGTAATAGAATTAAAGTAATATGCGATAAAAACACTCACCAGCTATGTAAATAAGGGCTTCCATTCGAACAAACGGTTAACATTTGCGTGGATTCAAACAATCGGGTAACATTAGCTTTGGAGAGAGAGCGGCGACACAAACAAAGAGCGCGATTGAGAGAGAGACTCACCGGCGCTCTCTCCCGCCGCCGGCAGCGACGCTGGCAGCGAAGTCGCTCGCTTAAAAGGCGGCCGAACAGCAACAAATCGAAATTTTCGACCAAAATCCGCGCTGCAGTGCAGACGGTCGGGTGCCGAAAGGAACAAATAATAATAATAATAAACTAAAATAAATAACAACAGCAGTTCGGGGCGCGAAAACCCAGCGTATTGAAAATCGGAAAATCGAAAAATCCCACCGTGAATTTTTTTTCTTTTATTTTTGTTTGCACCAGTTTTTTTTTTTTGCCACTCTTTTTCACCCGGTGAAAATGTCAGCGAATTTAGTGAGAATTCTGCAACAGACAGAATTTGCCATGAGTGCGCGATAGAAAAAGCGGCGATCGTAAAAGAAAAAGCCCCTTAAAATAATCGCAAATAAAACTGAAAATGAAGCTGTGGAAGTCGAAGAAGCCCATTGGCGGCTGTGTGCCCGGAAAATCGGCGGCCCTCAAGCAGGATCAGCAGGACGCGCACGGCTCCTTCAACGGACACCATCATGCCCAGTCCCAATCGCAATCCCAGCAGCAACAGCATCCGCAGACGGAGACCAATGGCTTGGCCCTGGCGCCCATGTTGTCCGGTGAGTGGAGGAGCTTTTCCTTCTCTGAAGATCCACCCCCCTTAGAAAATCCCCCTTTGGGTAAGCCCCCTTGGAACCCCCTTGGAAAATCTCCCGCGGCGCCCAACATGTGCGCTCCCATTTTTCGTCTTTCCGCTTTTCCTGCTTTCCTCTTTCCGCTTTTCCCCGCCCGCTCAGGGTTATCGCATTTCCGCTCAAGGTGCCTGCGTACGGCCCTCAAGTGCTGCTCAGGTCTTTAGATATAGATTTTGTATACAAAAAATATCGGACGGCGTATTTTCAATACAAGAGTATCTCCCAGTATCCGCTGGCATATGCACTGAGCGAAATTGAGTTAAACGAACATGTCTATATATTGAAAGCTAATCTAAGTTTTGGGGTAATAAATATATTTTTCGGGAATTTGTTTAATTACTCTAACTTAATGAAAACTCTTATTAGATTATTATTTTTCTATATTTTGTACATCTCTTGAAATCTCTTTTTTAAATATTATTTGTATATCCATTCCTATTTAATTATGTTCAATGAATTTCACGAACACAATTTCAAATCAATTTCTACCATATTTACTTTACTTAATGTTACCCCGTTTTTTGCTCAGTGTATGTGAATGGGCCAAGACAATGTTTGACATTTTCAATTAAAAGTAATTGCTCGCGTTTCGTTTTCATTTTCCAACCGTTCGAGTTCCCTGCAATTTGTCAATTTCAACGCTGGAATCCCCTTAGCCCCCCCTTCCAGCCCTCCCCC
>JAJJHY010004047.1:1317698-1361742 GCA_021224005.1 Drosophila setifemur
TGGTGGGGGAGGAGGAGGGGGGAGGAGTGGGTAGGAGGAGGGGTCGCTCATCGAAAGTGTCGCACATGGATGTCATCAATACGAAAAGTGCTGCTGAAATCGTTAAACTCATTTTTTGTCTGCTTCATTTGCGAGATTTGCAAATAATAAAGAAAAATATTCGGGATGAAATTATGACTCAAAAAAGACACTGAAGAAAATATTATAAAAGTTGAATAATAATTTTAACGCATAATTTATAGTTTTATATACAAAGTTCTTAATATAAATTATTGGGTAAGAAAAGTAAAAAAAAATGGAACTAACGTTTTCAAATAAAAATTTAAATTTCAAATAGTGAATTTTTACTATTTAAATAGTGTACTAAATATTTTCAAATAGATTTGTTGATGCCCTCGGTTTATCTCAAGCATACCCTATAGAAATTTTGTTTAAAAATGTTATTTTTTCCAGTGCATAACACTCAGTTGTTGCTTCTACTTACGGTTCCTCCCCTTTAAAAAGTCATAAAAAATACTGGAATGGTCGTAAATCAATTTTGATGCAAAGTTCCCTCGACTGCAGAGCGACTCGACGGCGACTTCTCTGCCCCTCACTCCCCCCCTGGTACCGCCCCCTCCCTCCGCCCCTGGCTGGAGCTATCATCTGCGCCTTGAAATATTTCAGCAAAAAAAAGGGTGTTTTGCAATGGACAAAAAAGATGCATAGAGAGAGAGAGAGAGTCAGAAAGACAGCGACAGATACAGATACAGATACATTTGTTACGATGTGCGATGTGCGAGCAGCCATGAAAACGAACTCCCTTTTTCATTTGCCAGGGATTCGGGTTGGCTTTCAGATACTTGGTTTAAGTTAGATTCATATATTTAGTTAGATAGTATATTTGATGCAATCTCTAGGATATACCGATTGCTTTTTTATTTAGTCTACAGAGAAGCTTATTATATGTAATTTTCATATTAAACTTTATTTATAAAAGTTCGTGCTAGCTCGAACTCTTAATTTTCCAAACTTAAAGATACAAGTTTGAGATACAAAGAAAAGGAAACTCGGAATTCGCATCCCTGGTTGGCTGATTTGTTTCGGTTATTCTTTTATTTTGTTGTGGCTCAGTCATCAAATGAATGTCAACGTTTTGCTAAATACTCGAGGATCTCAATGGAGTGCCTGCGCGGCACCTCCTCTTGCCCCCCTTGGCCCCCTTGCCCCTTGGGTTGCCCCCCTGGCTTGCCCTTTTTTTGTTGCACGCAAGGGTCGCCCTTTGGTTTTTTTTGTTTTTGCGCAGAGTTCGGTTCGTTTAAGTTGAGTTTCGTTGCGGCTGTTGCACTTTGGCTTGCAGGGCCTTTGTCCCCCCAGTCCTACGCCCCTGGCCCTGCCCCTGCCCCCTGCCACGCCCCCAGTCAACTGAGTTGTCCTCGCATTTCGCGTTTTTTTTTTCGTTGCGGCTTTATCAGATGTTGACATTTTTGCGGAACCACACTCGAGTTCATTTGCAATAATTGGTTTTTCTTGTTGTCTTCGCCTTATAAGAGGGGCAAGGATAGGGGGGGGGTGTAGGTGGTACAGTGGCAGGGGAGAGGAGGGGATGGGAAGGGGTGCTAGGGTGAGGACAGCAAACTGGGAGCCTTGTGCTAAATAGATTCCGTTGTGAAATTTTTGACATACTCGTATTTTCACGCCGGCAACTGCGTGTCCATTAATAAATAAGTCACTCACACTGCAAGAAAATAAAGGTTGAAAAAACAAGAAAAGATTCAAGGAAAATAAGTAATATTCCCTTTTGGAAAATACCACCAAAAACAGATATAATAAAATATTCAAAATTAATAATAAACTTTCGTATCTTTTCCTTATTGAAAGTTCGTAATGATGTTTTTTTCTGAGTGGTTCCCAAAGTCGGTGTTAATGTATAGTATCCATTGGATACATCGGGGGCACGGCACTCACTTGACGTGGGGAAAAACTACGCAGCACTTTTCCAAAAACCAATTGCCATGTTTTCCTTTGTGGCTGGAAAAATAAACTGGAAAATTGCGTGAGGGAAAAGCGGCGCTAAATGCAAACAATAACAAAGCGTCAAGTTGCCAATAGATTGGCACGTCAATCACTCAATATCCAGCGCAGAGTCAGCTCGGTTCTCAGTCACTCAAGCGGCCGGTCAATCACTCAATCAATCAATCACTCAATTAGTCCAAATTCGCCGCAATTGTATCTTCCAGCACCTGTCAATGGAAGGGGATATCCAAAGGAACGTCCCAATCAATGGGATGTATCCGATCCGGAGATCGGAGATTGAAAGCCGGTTTTTTGGTCTAAAAAGTTGAGATGGAAAATTGTGTTTATAAAGAAAATAGGAAATAAATGGATGGGTTAATTATTTTATGTCAATTATTACAAAGATACAATCAGGAACAAGATAGTGAAAACTAATTATAGTTATTTATTGGGGATATTATATTGAAAATATTTCAATGAGTTAAAGCTGAGGACATGGAAATGTAATTTTTATATGTATTTTTTAAAGTTCTTTCTTAGTTTAATAATATTTTATTTGTTGACTAAAGATTCTCAAAAAAAAAATACAATTTCAATTCCTAACTTTAAAAAGAGTTAATTTAAAGCCCCGACTTTAAAGGCAACATTATCCTGGTTTCCCTTTTTTGTAACCCTTTTTTTGAGATAGATACAAGTTTTTAAAGTTGATAGGAATGCCACGCCCCTCCCTGCCCCTCTCCCCCTGACCTTCCTCCTCCTCCTTCCTAAACGATCTGAGAGATTTTCCCCGAATGATGTCTATTTCGCAAGTAAATGTGGCAAATCGCCGAGGAATTTCTTGCGGCAAATGGAGCATTCAATTCCAGAACAGACAGAAGACAGAAGACAACATTATCTACTTGTACAACACCCTGGATGTGAGTTGCAAGCCGGGACAAAGCGAAAAGTTGATCATCAACAAGGCTGATCATCAGCAAACTGACGTTGACGACCCCCAGCGATGATCAAGAAAATACAATTACACAAACAGCAAGAAAAACAGCAAGAAAAACAGCAAGAAAAACTACAACAAGAATAATAAAAACCAGAATAAAAACAAAAAGAAGCTGTCATTCAAGTAGATCGGCACTTGTGCAATTTTTCCAGCTACTGAAAATGGAAAATGTTGAGCATGATGGGTTGGAAAATGGAAAATAGCGACGGGGGATCTGTGGATCATCCAACGCCTGGGGTGGCCCCCAAAAGTATCTATTTAAATCCGCTCTCCGCTATCCGCGATCTGTCTAATTGCCAGGATGAGGATGAGTTTGAGGAAGTGCTGCCGCATCTTGGGCTACCACTGCCACTGCCACTCCCCCTTTTCCGCCCCGCCCCCTTTCCCGCCGCTGCGGATGGGCACAATTTCCGCTAGAGAAGGAATTGGCAACTGTCGCCGATAAATTTTCCCCTGCTAACTTTTCCGCAAGTGGCCATAAAAACCGAACGGCGACAGAAATAGCTGAAAAACTGCTTCAGCAATCTGGAGATCCCGGAGATCCCACATATCCCGGAGATCTTCTCCAGAAACGGAACTGCAAATGGCTAACTGAATTATCTGGGAATTGCCACCGATTCCTTTTGACGGCGGCCATAAGTTAATTTTCTTGAGATATAGTAATGACACTTTTTAGTGCCTGAAAATGTCGTCCGATATAATTTTAAAAACAGCGGAAAATTAAAAATGGAGTTGTTATGGTTATGATTTAAATATTCTGAAAGGTTTTTCCATATTTTGGGGAAAACTTTATTAACTTATTGAAACTGAAAATTTGGGTTTAATTCAATTATTAGATTTAAGTCAGCTATTGTATTTCCATGTTTAATGGCACAGAATAAAATATTAGGTGCAATTTCTGGAGTAAATATAATATTCTGGTTTTTCATATAAATTTTAAATTAATTAAATAGTTTTAATTTCAATATTTAAAAGCTATATTAGCTTTATTATCTTATTGAAACTGAAAATTCTATTTTAATTCCATTATTAAATTCAATTCACAAATTGAACATCCATGTTAAATGATAAAAATTAGAGTGCATATATTATTGGGTATATTTTCTGGAGTAAATAATAGATTCTTCTTTTCCATATAAATTTAAATTATTTTCATTTCATTATTTAAAACCTATATTATCTTTCTTTAAAAGAATAAATTCTCCCGTAAGCCAATTTAATCTTGATCTAGAACTTTAAATTCCAAACATGCGATGAAACATATATTTTTTTTTGTTGGGGAATGTGTAAATCAGTTCCGGAATCAGAAATCGGAACATACCAACATACTTGTATATATACCCCATATGTTTCCACTACTTATTTCTGTATATATATACCTACATACATGTGTAGATATTGTATTTCATAAATCCATACGCACTCCATCACATTAGTTGGCTATTTTATGGGCTCTTTTCGATTTCATTTAGCGCTCCGCTCATTTCGACTTGTTTTTCCGCCCCCCAAAGGAAAAGTTTTCTGTTGAGGGGAAAATGTCGAGCACTTCCAGGGCATCTCGTGTTCGCCCTGCTTTTCTCACTCTTCTCTTCCCACTTTTCCCACTTTTCCCGCTTTTCGCTTAATTCTGATTACAATTTATTTATGAAACCGGGCGTACATATAATTTCCGCTCGCCGGCCCCAACTGCTCCACTGAATTATGTCAAGAAAAACAACAACAACAAATCAGCAGCGGCGGAAAAACAAAAAACCAGCGAAAGGAAAAACCAAAACTAGCCAGGAAAAAAAATCAAATACAAAAAACAACAACAGAACGGAACGGAACGGATAGGAAAAACTAATAGTGTCTTCGGTTTGGCAGTGGAAAATCAAAACGAAAAAATGAAAAGCGCCCATGTAAAAATAGCAAATGAAAAGCGCATCCAAAAAGAAGAGACCAAAAAAACACTGCGAGAAATGTGAATACTTCAAAGCGAATGCGAATCAAAGTGCAGGCAGAGGTGGAGAGGGGCAGAAGGAGGGGAGGGGGGAGGGGAAAGGTGAGATGTACACGGGAAAAAAAACAAAGGAACAATATTGAGCAGGAGAAGTGTGAAATCTCTTTGATCTTTTTTTTTGCACTAAAGAAAATATTTATTTAATAAGGTTAAAAAAAATACATTTTAAGTCCTATTGAAAGAAAGATAAAATTTTATTTTAAATAATACTTTCAACCATTTTTTATCTGGTATAAAAATATATATAAAATTTAATATTTTTTCAATATTAAATAATTGTTTTCTGCACAACTATGTATAAGAGTTCCCAAAGTTTCATCTTTAAAAACTCTTTCTAGAACATACTAAGAGTTTTTTCTCAGTGCAGCCAAAGGTGCAACTCAACCAAATTGGCACACCTTTTCGGGCACAAGAAGAAGAAACGAAGCCGAAGCCTCAACCGAAGAAAACAAATTAAATGAAAATAAAATATATAGCGAGAGCTCTCTCTCTATATATATATATATATATATATACGCATATTCACGTCCGACAAATGAAGCGAAACGCTGCGCTTTTTTTTAGCAGCCCCTCTGTTGCCTTTCGGCATTCAGTTTTCGGCTTTCGGCTTTTAGCTTTTCCATTTTCCATTCCATTTTCCTCTGCTTCTGCTTCGGCCGCTCGTTTGGTTTTCTTCGCTTTTGGCGTTTGCCTAATTATTTGTTGCTGTTGTTGTTGTTGTTGTTGCTCGCTTTTCATAGTCGGGCGGGCGCATTAAGGAAAACTTTATGCGCCATTGAAGCGTTCGAAAATAAAAGTCGCGTCCGCTTGCGTCAAACACGCTGCCACGTGTGTTCTCTATCTGTATCTGTATCTGTATCTGTAGCTGTATCTGAATCTGTAGCGGTATCTACATCTGTAGCGGTATCTGTATCTGTAGCGGTATGTGTGAGTTTTTCCCGGTGTGTGCTGGTGAGGGAAATTCACTCGTTACGCACCCAAAACGTAATTGTAGCAGATCGCGTATACGCCGCTTGGTCCACACACAAAAAAACAGAAAGAAATACAAAACAAGAGCAGAACAAAATAAGTGTTGCCACACAATGTGAGTGGCTGTGGAAAGGGAGAAGGGGGAGGGGTGAGGCATGCCACTTCAGCAAACATTGTAAAGCACAAAACAGTGAGTCCACATTTGTTGCCACTTTTGGCTTTTTTTTTTAACAATTTAAATAAAGATACAAAAGCTATACACACTATTCTTTTGATATTGTTGTGTGTTTCTTCTAATTGTTGGGTAAACAAAACTATTTTTAATGGTATCAATTAATCTACTAATTACAATTGTACAAAAGAAATAACTATATAAAGCTAGGCTATATAGTTATATAGAAAGAAAAGTGGAAAAATTAAAGAAGGAATTATTTTAATAGACTCTTTTTCTTAAATATTTAGTTAGGTACTTTCTGCACTTTTCTGCGGAATATGAAATTCACAACCCACAAAAATATCCCATTATATTAAAGTAAACATAAACAAAAAACACTCAATTGGAAAACCAAAAAATAATGTAGACTGGTTTCCTACCCCTGAATGCCCACTGTACTTGCCACCAATATTATTGTTTTTACGATTTTTCCAGGGTTAGGACTCGTTCGAGTGGCCAAGAAAAAAAAGAAAAGGCGGCTCAAGTTGATTAAGTTATTTATTTTCGAATTTGACATTGCAAAATTTGGCATTTCCCAGGCAACGCCTCTGCATTGTATCAAGACATTTGATTTGATTTCCCAATTTTCCAGAGTGATCGGCCACTTTTCTAAGTTCTTCACTTTTTTTTTGTGGGTTGTTGTTATTCAGTTTTTTTCTGTTTGAGTGCCGTGCCACATGTGTTTTTTTTTTTTTCGGGGGGCATCGTGCAAGATTAATTGAGTTCATATATATTTGTTGGGCTGTCGGTTGTCGGTTGTGGTTTTATAATTCCTCGGGCAAGATTCATTCGCTTGTGGAATTTTAATTGAAGCTTTTTTGGCGACGCTGAAGGTCGCGATTTTTGTATTGGGAATTCTTCGAATCGAATTGGATGCAGCACACATAGCAGATACAGTAGATACATATATATAGAGTGGGCGGGGCAGGGTCTCCTTTGATCTCGGATATATAAATTAAGAAACTGCAAGATGGCCTCTCCACCCGAGTTGGCCAAAAGAATCTCTCTCTGCCACCTTTGATGTTGCAAGTTGATCCACGCATATTTATAACTTCTCGCTTCTCTTCTTCTCTCTCTCTCCCCTCCACCAGTTGACCGAGCGATGAGTCCGGCCCAGTCGGAGGACTCCGGACTGGCACCGGAAAGGGGCACCACCTACGCCACCATCACACTGCCCCGCAATGCCCTCCACTTGGCCATCACGTTTGCAGGTAAGCGGCTGCAAAAAAGTATCTTAAAACTAGAAACTAGCAACTAGCAACTAGAAACGAAATATGGAAGGGCCGGAGATCGGAGCACCGGTGCTAATGCATCTCAAGTGGAACGGGACGGGACGGCAGGAAAGGGTTGGGCATCCATCCGTTGGGTAAGTCGATAGCCACATGCCGGTCTTCAAGGGGAAACCCGTGACGAGCTCTTCGCTCCGCTGACAGCTGTCATCCGGAATCAGCACTGATTGCTCACAGCTCCCCCGTTAATTCCGTAATTATGTTAGATACAAATTCGGATTTCGGATCTCGGATCTCGGATCAATCAAATCAATTGAGATCGCAACTTATGCGGGTCGCTAATAATAATGATGATTGCCCCTGCCAGGGGTAACTCCAAAATCTAGGCTAACGAGCCGATTTAATCGGGTTTTTCTTAACTCAATTTATTGTCTATTGTTTGTAGGGGGCAATAAATGTATCTGGAACATACGAAAATGTTTCAGACTTAAATTGGGATAAATAAATTAGCACATAGGAAATCTGATAGAAGCTCCTTTTTTGTTTTTAAATTAGTTTATTGTTGAAAAAACTCTGATATATTTTTGTATCTATATTTATTTGAATATACTATATATATTGACTAATAATTTATAATACCAAATTTACCAGGGTAAAGAAATTGACTAAAACTAATCATCCTTCTATTAAGAGAGTAAATATAACATACATTAAATAGTATTTAATATTATACAAAATTATTATTTACTTAATACCATATTAAATTGTATTCTGTAATCCAAATAATAATCAACTTCCTTCCCGCTAAATGCAAAACAAATTGTAACCAAAAAAAAGATATCCCCTTTATTTGTGTGGACTTGCTGACAGCCACATTATTATTATTGGATCGAAAAAGCACTATATATCGGAGCATATAGACGGATCTGGTGGGATATATCCGACGGGCTGTACTAATTTCTGGGGCTCAGCATTGATTTATTTTAATGTCGATGGGGTCGGGTCCATGATGGGCTGCCCTCTGATGGCATCCGACGTCTTTCGATGGAGGATGTGGAATGGGAATGGGGATGGCCAGCATTTCGGGGTGGTTTCTGTGCCTTCTCTATATAGCTGGCATTGCTATATATTCCGCCGATCGCCAGACAAACTGGGCCGGCCCCGAATCATTCGATTTGAATGCGGAACGCGTCTTCTGTCGCCGTCGATAATGCCGTTGCTCCCCGTCGCTACTTGTATCTGTATCTGTGTGTCTGTATCTGTATCTGTGTCTGTGTATCTGTATCGGTATTCGTATTCGTAGCTGTATCCGCGTCTGTGTCTCCGTCGCCGTCTGTGCCAGTGCCTTTGCCTCTGCTGTTGTCGCTGCCAAAATAAATCATCGTTCCAATCTAGAGAGAAGCCCACCACCCTCCGGGGGCGGTGTGTGAGGGGGCGTGGCCGATGCCAGACATAATAATGAGTATGTACGAGTACGTGTTCATATATAGCAACACTGGCGGTTGAAATAGTAATCTAAATTACGCGAATAATAATAATTTCCATTCAAGTGCTGCAAATAATAAATATCTCTACAAATATACATAATAAACAAGTAAAAACGTTACAGTCGAGTTTCCCGACTGTTACAGACCCTGTACAAATTTGGTTATAAGCAAAAAAAAATAAAAAATAAAAATATTATATTCACATCGAGTCCGGTCTGGGATTCGAACCCACGATCTTCGCGTTTTAAGTCGAACGTCGTAACCATTCGACAAACCCAAACTTTTTGAACCGACAGCTAATACAGAATAAATACATTGAAGACGCACATTCATACATACATACATACATACACATTCGTATGTATGTATATGAAGGTAGTGGCAGCGCAGCTACAGCGGCACTTCCGAGAAAAATCAACCACCGAACGCAAGCGATTTACCGTTTGATTGCGCAAATAAACAGATTTTTTGTGTTTAGCGCCTGTAAACTTTAGGTATTTATTGTGCGCTTTCTAATTAACCAATCTTGATGAAATTTTCAGGATCGGTAGAAATCTATGCTCCAATTGCATGTGTATTTTTAAAAAAATTTTAGCTTGAAAATTGTGCAGTGCAGGGCAGTGCAAAAATTCAAATACAAATTGCGGGGGCGGTGGGCGTGGCACCAACTTAAAAAAATAAACTCTAATTTACTCAGTATTAGAAGAATCTACACTGGTAATGCGGTTCTTCTAGCGCTTACAGTTGCTGAGATCCGTGTGTTCATCCGGACGGACAGACGGACAGACGGACAGACGGACATGGCTATATCGACTCAGCTCGTCATGCTGATCAAGAATATATATACTTTGTGGGGTCTGCCACGCCTCCTTCTGCCTGTTACATACATTTGCACAAACTTAATATACCCTTTACCCTTTGGGTACAGGGTCTAAAAAGTACAACAAGTAAAAACATTATCTAAAAGATACATTTAAGATGTATAAATATAATACAAAAGTACAATAAACAAAAGATACATTTATAATTAATTTCTATCAAATTGAAAGTTATCAAATTTCATACAAATTTATTTTCCGTAAATTTAAATCACATATTAAATAAATCTCTATAAAATACCTTCTACATAAAAAAACTAAATTCCATAATAAATATTTTAATGGGAAATTAATAAACTTTTAAATAGCAAATTAGATTTTATGGTTTTTCGGGTGATTGCTAGAACTATGACGGACGTTGTGCCCGTCCGTGGACTGATGACTGATTTGGTCTGAATCAGACTATAAAGTCCAACCACTCGGATTTCGGACTCTCGCCTAATCTCCACCGATGGGTGGAGGGAGAGGGGGTTAGATGTGGGCAAGAAGTGGGCAAGGGTCGTTGCCGGGTTAACCCTAGACTTTCTCAAGGGGTTCCTCCGTCTCCGTCTCCACTCCAGGGTGTGACGTAAGCAGCAATCCTCAACCCCATCCCCATCTCCTCCTCCTTGGTCGTCAGTCTGCGATTTGTGTTGTCATAAAGCGTCGCGCCGTTTGCCGCCTGGTTTTCCCCCTCATTTTCCTGTTTTGCCTTTTCTTTTTTTCTGATTTTTCTTTTTATTATATTATTTTTTCCGTCGGCTAGTTTTGAGTTAGTTTCGTTTTTTTTTTGGCAATCCGCCAGTTGCGCTCTCATTGCGGCTGGCCCCAAACTACTGTCCGATGCTTTTCTTTTCCTTTTATTTTCATTTATTTTCCTTTTTTTCCCAGCCGATTTCTTTATTTACGCGGCGTTGTTGTTTCGATTCCGCTTCTGCTCGCCTATATTGTATAGTGTATAGTGTATATTGTATATTGTATATTGTATCTTGTATCTTGTATCTGGTGGCTGGCTTCCCCGTCGATCCGCCGATCCGCCGATCCGCGGATTGTGTTGCCTGACAACTCGCTGACAGAGCCACGAGACGCCACAGGAAATCCACTTGAGATTCATGCAATTCACACACTGAATTCCCAGTCAGAACTTTAAGTTTAATTAATTAATTAAGAAAGGTGCTGGGGGGAGTCTAGTTACTTTTAAATCTTATTCAAAAATATTTCAAGGGTTGCAGGGAAAGGGTCCTCCTTGGTTTTTGAGGTGATATTCAAATCTTACAAATTAAATATTGAATATTTTATACGTTTTTAAGATGTTCCTTAAAAGTTTCCTTTTATTTTTTTGTAGTTTCTTGAGGTGGTATAAAAATTTGGTATTGTATATTTTATACATTTTAAAGACTATTCTTAAAAGTTTCCTTAAATTTTGGTTAGTTTCTTAATTTACATTACATTTTTAAATTAAATATAGAGTATTCTATTAAGTTTAAAGATTTGTTAAATTTTGGAGATTCTATTCAAATTGTTGAATTTAAATATTGAATATTTTATACAGTTTTAAGATTTTTCTTAAAAGTTTTCCTTATATTTTGTGTAGTTTCTTAAGGTGATATTTAAATTTTTCAAATTAAATATTGAGCATTTTATACAGTTTGAAGATATTTAATAAATTTTGAATTTAAATATAAATATATTATACACTTTTAAGGCTTTTCTAAAAAGTGTTCCTACATTGTTTCTAAATTCTTAGGGTGTTATTCAAATATTAAATTAATTAATTATGATATATTTTTAGTAGTTTTTATATTGATTTCAGCATCCTTTAATATAGTTTTTAGCTTCCTAAAATATCCAATTTAATACACCCAACTCTCATTAGAACGCAACGACTTATCCTACCCTCCCGTGGTGGGCGCCCTCAATCCTGTGGGCCATGCGGCGGACTTTCTGGCCCCGGGTGACCGGCTCCACCAGATCGATGGCATCACCACCATTGGCCTGAGCAACCAGAAGGTGATCAATATGCTGTGCGCCGGCGGAGCGGATGCAGGACCGGCCATCGTGGAGATCGAGTACTCCCTGCCCGAATACAGTAAGCATTTAGTGAGGGTCCCGGATTTTTCACCTCTGATTTCCCGATTTCCCGCCGGGTTTCCCAGCAGTCTCCCAGAACAGCCTCTGCGTGACCTCGAAGCTGGCCCAGATCACCGTGGAGCGGGAGAGCGGCTGCCTGGGGCTGACCTTGCGCGGTGGGGCCGACTACCCGCTGATCGTCACCCATGTGCGGCCCCACGGACCCGTCCACAAGACGGGACGCATCAAGCCCGGCGATCGTCTCCTGCGCGTGGATAATGTGAGTGATTGACACTGCCGGAGGATTGACACTTCCGTTTCCGTTTCCATTTCCTGCTGCCCATCCAGCAGATACTTTCCTTGGAATTCCAATCTATATTCTGTTCTATCTCCCATCCAGATCTCGCTCATTGGCAAGACCCTGGCGGAGGCGCAGCAGATCATCAAGTGCGGTGGCCACGTCTCCGGCTACACCAACCTGACCATCGAATACGACGTCTCCGTGGTGCAGAGCGTCGAGTTCTCGATGGGACCGCTCCTCATCGAGATCGAGCGTCCGATGAACGACAAGTTGGGGTTGGTCCTGTGCAACTATACCCCGGCCGGGCCCAACTCCGCCAACTCCGGCTCCAGCACTCCCTCCAGTGGCGAGAAGATCGAGGAGTCCTCTGGCGTGTTCATTGCCAGCATCCTCCCAGCGAGCATTGCGGATCGGTGAGGATGTCTTTTGGGATTAATATTTGATACCCTTGCAGGGGGTGTTCCAAGGAGGGATCTCCCTACTTTTAAAGATAATTAACATTACTCTGCAAGGGTATTCCAAGATTCAGTTGGTCTTCGCTCGTGGGCTTACTTAAATATCTCACTTATTATTTCCAGATGCGGCGCCTTATCCATTGGCGATCAGGTGCTCTCCATCGACGACACCATGATCGAGCACACCGCCTTCACTCCCGACGAGGTGATGACCATATTAGACACCAGCACGGGTCGCGGCTACACGCAGATGCAGATCATGCCCGCTCACGCTCTGGCCCGACGCGGTGAGTATCTATATAGTCACCTCTTTGGATCCCCCCTTTGGAGCCCCCCTTTGCTATTTTGTTTTTGGCTATCTGGCGGCGGGATCTGCGGCAAGGCCAGGTCAGGCCAGTCCAAGAGAGGCAGACCAGGCAGACGCAGTCCACTCCAAGGAAGGCTGAGAAGGCGCCGAAGGTCTGGCGTGGGCGTCACGGCTAATGAACGGAGCTGAATGGAGCTGGGGCAAAAGCAGATTCGGCGGCTGAAACAATAGAGACGGAAAGGCCATATATAGTATGCAGCGAGGGGCGATCTATGAGTTGCAGTTTGGGGTGATTTCGGTTGCAGGAGAGGAAAAGAGAATCAGACTAAAATAGGAGAAAAAACAAGTTTCGATAAGTATTTTTTAAGGGTTTTCAAATAGTTACACTTTAGAAAACTTATTAGTAGTTTTAATATATAAAAGTTTTTATAGTTTTTATTACTTCCACCTCAATTTTAGTTAAAATATCTAGATTTCCCCTTCAGTTAGTTAGAATATTTCAAATATTTGTTCTGCTACAATATGCATGAACTGTTGAATCCACCCTCGCTTTGGCCAATCAATTGTTTTTCCAAGTTGGTTCCCTCCATTTGTTAAGCAAACACGCAGAGACACACTCGCACAGTTCCTCCTCCGCCTCCTCCTCCGACCCCCAAAAAACAAAAAATTACTTTGACAATCGATGGAAACCAAAATCCAAAACCAAAACTAAATCAAATGGAAACGGAATACAACAGAATAGACCGGAGAAGAGCGTGGCTGACTAAAGTAGAACCAAAGATCCCCAGATCCAAAGTGGCCATAAATTTTGGAAAAGCTTTAACAAGCAAAGAGGACACGCTGGACAGCTGGCTAAGCTGCAGATCAGGCGGAGGAAGGAGTCCAGAGATCGAGCTGGAGAGGCCTTAAGAGCATCCACTTTGGTGGGGGGGCAGGGACAGGGCAGGTGTGAGGGAAGCAATAAACAACCCAAGGAAGAGGAGGAGCAGAAGGAAGTGATTTAAGAGTTATAAATTAAATTAAAGGAAAGGCACAAGGAGGAGTATGAGGAGGAGGAGAAAGTGCGGTGGAGGAGATGGTGAGGAGATTGGACAAAGGATGGGGTGGTGGAGGAGGATGTTTAATTAGAGGAGGTGGAGGTGCAGATGGGGAAGGTCAAGAAAATATATGAAGAGAAGGAGAAAGAAGAGCAGGAGGAGAATAAAGAGGAGCAGGAAGAGGAGCAGGTATAGGTGGAACTGGATGAAATCGTAGGACGACAAATTAGGAAAGCTGAGGCAGGAGTAGAAGGAGTAAAAGGATGAGGAAGATTAGGAGCAAAAAGGAGGAGTATGTGGAAAAGAAGGAACTGCAACTGGAGGTAAAGGAGTAGGGTGAGGTGGAGTTGGAGAAGGAGAAGGAGGAGGAGGAGGGGGAAGTTCCCTGAAAAAGTGCAAGTTCAATTAGAGGAGGAAAAGGAAGATTGGGGAGTATCTGGAATAAGAGATGGCAGGGAAATCCCTGAGGGGAATCTACATCCCTAATAATAACCCTTCAATCCCCTCTCAATCCCCGCAGGACACACGGCTCTGGGCAGTCCCAAGTACAGCTTCAGCACTCTGGAGTCCCGCAAATCCTCAACAGCGGGCAGGCAGCGCCAACGTTTCGCGCGCAAGAGCTCCTTGCCCCTAGAAGGAGCTGGCCAGACGAATCCAGGCTCAGGATCAGCGGCAACTGGTGGAGGGATCCACGGTAGCAGCAGCCTGGGCATGGGACTGGGCCTGTGCCGGGCGGAGAGCTTTCCCGTTCTGCTCGACTGCAGCCATGGAGCGGGCATTGTCCTGGCAGACGGAGTAGGAGGAGGAGGCGGAGGAGGAGGTTCGGCTGGAGGAGCGGTGGCCATTGCCCAGATCCTGGCCGACTCGGTGGCCGATCGCAGTGGCTGCATCCAGGTGGGTGACCGCATTGTGGCCATCAACAAGATGTACAGCCTGGACGCGGCCTCCATGCGGCAGATCCTCGAGGGCGGAGTGGCCGCCCGCACCAATGCCCCGAGCTCCAATGGCAACTCGGCGCCGGCCAACTGGCTGGAGTTGGAGATCGAGTTCGATATGCCGGACGCCGTGGTGCCCTCCAGCGGGGTGTTTAGCGTGAAGCTTCCAAGGGCCGGAAAGTGCGGTCTTGGACTAAGTGTGAGTGGCTCCAGCCATGGAGGACTGGTCGTGTCCGACGTGAAGATGGGCAGTCCGGCGCATCGCAGTGGATCGTTGAGGGTGGGGGACATCCTTCTGGCCGTGGACCAGCATCCGGTGCAGCACTTCAACGTGGACGCCCTGCTCAAGGAGGAGGGCCGGCCCAGTCACGGATCCTCCGACTTCACCACCCTGACCATCAAGAGGGTGGTTCTTCCCGACTTCCTGCCCATCTCCAGTCCCATCTACAGCAACTGCCCGGCCAGCGGTCTGACCATGGGATTGGGCGTGGGTCTGGGACTGGGCTCTGGCGGGGATCACGACCTGTACAGCAGTGCCTATGTGACCTCGGGCAAGTATGCCGACTGCGTCTCCCTGAAGTCGAGGACTCCGCAGCCGGACTACTTCCGGGTGCCCAGCATGGACGATGCCAGTCTGCAGTCGGTGCAGATGCGTTCGGGATCGGGCAGTGGGGGGCAGGTCAACGGGTGGCCCAACAGTCGCTCCTATGTGGCGCCACAGAACACGCAGAGCCTGACCACCGAACTGCCCGAGGAGGAGGACGAGCAGGAGCAGCTCTATCCCGGCTACGAGCTGAATCGCTATGCCAGGTGGGTGATCTTCGAGGTAATCCTCTTATTATTATAGTGAATATCCGTTTTTTTTGCAGTGTGGACTGCACTGCCTTGCCGCCGCCCATGGAGAGCAAGGTATACGGATCGGCGGCCAGCTCCAGCAGCAAGAGCAGCGGGAGCAGCCTCCACCAGATCATCTTCACGGTGCGGCTGGAGCCGAAGGGCGGCCTCCTGGGCATCACCCTGGCGGGCAGCGAGGACATCACCAAGCCCATCACGATCAGCGGGGTGGTGGAGGGTAGGTTTTGGCATACCTCTTGAGAGGATTACCATTGATAATCTCCCCCCTGCTTCCAGGTGGCATTGCGCACAAGAACAGCCAGATCCAGGTGGGCGACCAGTTGCTGGCCATCGACGAGCACTCGGTGCAGGGCATGCCCCTGTCGCATGCCACCAGCCTGCTGCAGAACCTCGGCGACCTGGTCGACCTCAAGATCCTGCGCAGCCACGACCTGGCCAACGGCAGCCACCTGCTGCCCCAGACCCAGGCCATCTATGCGAAGGTACAACGACGGCCCCGGAGTCCCTCGGCCAACACGGAGGCCAGCAAGGAGTCGGTGAACGGCAATGGAGCGGGAAGTGCCAGCGGCAGTGGGAGTGGAAGTGGAAGCGGGAGCAGCAACGGCAACGGAAAGCCGCGCATCTTCCATGTGACGCTGTACAAGGACAAGGTGTACGACGACTACGGGTTCTCCGTCTCCGACGGCCTGTACGAGCGGGGTGTCTTCATCAACCGGATTCGCAGCGGCGGTCCGGCGGATATGTGCGGCCTGCTCAAGCCCTTCGATCGGATCATGCAGGTGGGTCTCCGCTTGTGCATCCCTAAACCTAATCCAATTAATCCTGGAATCTATTCCTCCCTGTAGGTCAACGAGATGAAGACGCAGGACTTCGACTGCTGCCTCACTGTTCCGCTGATCGCCGCCGCCGGGGACAAGATCGAGATGATCATGCAGCGGTCCGAGTGAGGCCCAGTGAGGTGCCTCCTCCAAGCCTCCGGCTGCCATCCCCATGTTAAACTAGTTTTATGCTAAGCTAATCCTAAGTGCCATTGCTAGACCATAATAACCGGAGTCCAGTTTACCAAGTACCACCACCTCCACTCCTCCACTTGGCCATTCGGGGAGAGCCTTCGCCTTGGTTCCTTTGGATCCTCTGGAACCGCAGCTTCCCCCCTCCCCCGCGGGTACAGTCTGCGCCATAACCAAATAACTTCCTCTCTCTAAACTAGATCTGCCATATGCCATAATTCTACTTTAATTCTACTCTAAATTTGTTTTCTAGCAAATAAATAAATAATCTTACTGAAAGTTTGTTCGAAACTAAACAAAAACACGGTGTGCAGGGGTTTTTCTTTTCCTACTTATTGCAAATAAATTATGGTTTTCAGTGTACTTGTTTAGAATTATGTTTGTTGTCACTTGTATTTCACTAGAAAATTTGTAGAATTCTTTGGAATCTAATGCGATTATAGACATTATATATTATCGGTATTAACTAATCTGTGATGGGAAAAACAAAACGATTTTTTAGAGCACATTCTTAATCACATTTATTTTTTTAGTGCGATCTTAAAAAATATTTAGTGTTCATTCGAATACATAGTGTTTTAGTGTTGATTATATACTGCGTTTCGAACTACAATTTTGCAGGGCTTATTTCCTTTCAAAATTAATAAATAAAAGAAAATAATATACTTCTGGCGGCATTTAATAGAATGCAATTGAATAAAAAAGTCTACTTAATAAAAGTACAAATAACTATATTATTCTTAAGATCTTTTTAATTGGCAAAGTTGATTAGTTAAAACTAAATAAAGTATTGCATTATTATTAGCCCATGACTCTTATGACCCAGATTCTCGAATGTGTGCCAAAAAAAAATATATATATCAAGACTAGAACCGATTAGAAATATTTTATAGACACACATACCTACTATATATTCCCTCGATTGCTTGATTTTAAAGCAGGCAGTAGGAGGCGTGGCAGACACCACAAAATATATATACTCTTGATCAGCATGACGAGCTGAATCGATATATTCATGTCCGTTTGTCCGTCTGTCGGTTGCTATGTAAACTAGTCTTTCAGTTTCAAAGCTATTGGTCTGAAACTTAACCCAAAACCTTTTAAAAAATTACCTAAGTAGTATATAAATATATATGTATGTCGGATCGGATGGTATCGGAACACTACAATACCTGGCGAACAGAATCCCGCAGCAGAAGACCAACGATAAAATTTAAATTTAAAAATTACCGGATTTTCCATTTACACTGAAACAATTGTAAGCCCCCTTCTAGAGCTTTTTGCGCGTCAGGTACTGGCCTTCTGAAATCCCATACAATTATAACAATTTTAAACCAATACGTTGTTAGAATTGAGTTACTCAATGGGATGATCTTTGATTTAATGTACCAGGCGAACATAAAATCCCAGCAAGTGACCAACGATTAAATTTAAGTTTTTAAATTAACGGTCATTTTTTTATTTAAGTGCTGACTCCTAAAAATATAGGATATTGTGGAGGAGATTTACCTCCCCGAACTTAGAACATTCAGTGGTATTTCTATGTAATCCCATAAGCCAATGTATATTTTTAAAAAATTTTCACAAGTTCTGTAACGAATCATCATCAGAAATATGGCCAAAAATCGCGGCAGATCGATATCAATTAATTGTAACATTATTTTAAAGTATGCTATTTAAAATAAATCTGAATTGGGGTATGAGCTAAAAAGTCATAATTTGAAATTAATTTAATAGCTTAGAAAACCCCAAACTTTTACAATATTGGGTCATTGATCTTAGCTTTGGTGTTTTTTGAAAATGACTGATTTTTGAACAAACCTATATATTTTATAATATAAAATCTCTTCTCATATTTGAGGATGCACATTTCATTCCCCGTACTTTGCACCCTGCCAAGCTATATTCCACCGATCCGGCACCAATCCATGTAAGCAATAATACCACATTACAACAGATTTCAACGATTGTTATTCAATTGTTATTCAATTCGTTGGATTGCGTACTCTATTTTCAGCCAGCTATTTGTTTTCATCTGGAGGGGATCTTGTAATCTGTAATCTTGTAAAGCCTCAAGGGGAGAGGAGAGTGCACTTGGAGTGCACGTCCTTCGATGACGTTCGGAATCTGTCAGATGCAGTCAAAGTCGGCGCAAACACGATTTCCAATGCAAGTGGATTTTTGAACCGGAATCGATTTTCGTTATCAAAGTTCGATGCTTATCGGCGGGAATCGGTGGGCTATATATTAATAGCTCTATATTCTAAAGCCACGGGGAAATGGCATTCCCTGAGTCATCTCCTAGGGTCAGAGTTGGGGCTAACCAAAAGATTTCTGTAGCTTTCTCCTTGGGAAATGCATTGCATTTTCTTTGATCAGCGGAAAAGCGTAGAAAGTGTCGTAAACAAAAACAAGAATAGAGCAGAAGAAAAACAGAAGTCGGACAGAACAACAGGCTGTTGCCTGATAACGTTACCCAAAGGCCGCCCTCTGCTGCTCTGTCTGCTCTTGACGTCAATGGGCATTATTCGAGATCCTGGTGGATCGAGAAACCCGTAAACACCTTCCCCGGGTCCGGACTTTGGACGCCTCGAAAGCGAAACGGGATTCTGTGTGGACGGGAGCTGATAGCGATGGATGGCGATAGCCAGCCGAATGGGAATGCCGAACCAGACATTGATCCCCACCTGCCAGGGGTGGCTCAAGGAGGGGGAACGGATCGGAACGGATCGGATCGGATTCGATTGGAGGCCTGTCGCTTGACACAGTTTCCGAGGGAACTTTTTTTTGATTCGACCCTGCAGAGGAAAAAAACTAATCACAAATATTTTTGTACAAATTATGTGTCACCTTCTGTTGGTTATAAACTAACAAACTCAAACAAATATATTTAGATGACTATCAAGAAGACAAAATTAAATAAAAAAAAAATAATACTAAATAATATTATTCATTCCACTCGTTTATTTATTTACATTATTTTTCAGAAGTAACAATTATTCAAACTCAGCTTTCAACGTTAAAATTTTTATTTGAAAAGCTTAAGACTTCACTTGAATAATAAAAATAAAATGCTTATTAAAAGAGAATTTTCAAATTATTTTTAGTTAAAATTTTTTTCCTTAAATAATAAATAATAGTAATTATTCCCCATCAAAATCCACCCCAATATTTTATTGCATTTCCCACTGTGTGGATTCTCAAACAGAGAGAGAAAGACCAGCTGTTGAAAGCTGTTGATAGCCCGCGTCCAAGGGGGGCTTTGGCATCTATTTCTGACCCAACATGGATCGGTTATCCCCCATCCCCATCCTTTGGTTATCAGCCACCATTGGCGGTCATTTCGTTGTGATGTGTTTTTGTTGTTCCGCTTATCAAGAAGGTGCATCCCGCAATCCCGCAAAACCAGCAATTCAACAAAGAGCGGCCCGCCAGCTGCTGTACTTTGCATCTGCACTGGGAGAAAAGGTTGTCGCGGTTCTTGTGTTATCAGCAATACCCAGGGCCACTGCATCGCTTCTCCCCCCCCAACACACTCTTCACCCTCTCCTGCCTCTTCATCTCTCCCTCTCCTCTCGTGCCTCTCTCTCCTCTCCTTACTGTACATTAAGTCGCGTGCCGAAGCTCAGCCAGCTCGGGGATGGCAAAGTAGCAAGATCTCGGATCTTTAAAACAGCGGGAAACAGCTAGATCGAGGTAAGTAAATAAATACTCTTAGTTAGTTCTAGCAAAACTATTTCATTTTGTATTGCTTCATATTGCTCGTTTGTTTTTTTTAATATCTCCAATATGAATTTTAACTAAATATATTTATACCGATATGTAATGGAATTGATATGGGGTATTTTTCGCACCCGAAATATGATATGCACATAGATTTGGCAGAAAAATGGCCATCGTGCCAGCACTGCCTGAGAGCGTCATCGTCTCGGGCTTCGGCTGCAGCTTCGGATGCGCTTTTCGCCTCGTTACGCTTCCGAACCGCAAAACCCGAACTCCGACTTCGGCTTTCGAGTTCGTATTCGAAATCGACATCGGACGGGCATAAAAATTGCGTGAAGCAGCGGATCCGTTCAGTACTCTGCGAGATCGAACGGAGCCCATCGGATCGGAGCGATATATAGCCTGTCCGAGTGAAAATAGGAAAGCAGAACCAGAAAGCAACCAGACGCAGCTACCAACTAACGGCACCCTCAAGCGGTCAGACGCAAAAAAAAAAAAAAAGACGAGCAGGGACAGTCGGAGCCGTCGATAAGATTAGCTTAATTAAAACTAGGGAAAAGCGAGCCAGATAGAGCCACTAGAGTCGATCGATCGATCCGATCGCAACTCGAATTAGTTAGCCTTAGATAATAGCCAACTCGAGTGCGGCCCCTTCAAGTGATTTTTTGTGATTGTGCACCAACGAACCAAAGACAAGTGGCACCTCTATGTGCATAGAGTGAGTCCGGCCCACCGAACCCCAAAGCTTCAGAGGATCAGAGGAGCAGGACCTTCACAAAACCCGGCAAAGATGTATCTGGCCAACAGCACCGGCGGCCTGATCATGCAGACCATGTTGTACCTGGCCAACCACACCAGTTGGGTGGCAGTCAACACCTTGGTGGACCTGCCACCGGCCACCAAAAGTGGTAAGTCCCACTGAGCCACCTTCTAGCTCTGGCCGGTTGCTGGATTGCACCATCCACCATTCAGCTGGGCCAGAATGTCAACATTCTGAACCGCAAGTGGTTCACACTGGCAACCACAATAGGAGCAATGCACTGTGGAGCTGCAATTTGCTCCCAATAGATAATGCGGCTATTTGTCAGTTTTTCATTTCTATATTTGTGGCATTAAATTTTTGCAATTCTGCATAAACTTAAAAATTTAAGACTCAAGAAACTGGATTTTAATTGGAAAATTCCTGAAGAATAACTAAATTAATTATTTTGGTGGAAAATATTTAATTGATCTTTCAATGTTATTTTGTTATGTGGAATTCTTGGAGATTTGAAATCACAAATTAATAAATATTGAATATTTAAACCCAGAATTTTTGCCAAAATTCAATATATTTCAACTAGACTATTTTTGTATATATATAATGAAAAGTAGTTCCAAGTTTCTCAGTTATTTGCAGCAGCACTCGTTGAAAGCTTTTATTTTGCCGCAGGTGTTTGCTTTGGGCCCAGTTAGGGGGGCCTCTTAATTTGGGGCTTCCTCAGCTCTAAGTGGTCAACTTTGGATTGTTGGCTTTTCTGTGTGTGTTTTTTTTTCGAGAGCAAACAGTTTTCGGGTCTTCAACCTGTCCCAAGATGCTGTTGAGAAAAAAAAACAACAGGGGAAAGCTCTTTCCCACAACGGGAAACAGGTAGCTGGGCCGGGCAGGTGCTTCGCATCGCTTCGTTTTGGTATGGAAATCAGGGTCCCAGGGTCCCCTAATGACGTCCGTCCAGCCGATATGGCACGATATTGGTATTGGTAGAATATGGCATGGCATGGCTTGGCATTTGTCTTCGTATCTAATCGAAAACTTCCGATACAAGCGGAAAGCAGAAGAATCGCCGGAGCAGAAGCCGCCGAGCATGATAAAAAAAAATAAGACGACAATGGCCAGCGGAGCGGAAGAATCGAGGCATTTGCATGCATCGGTTGGGGTTGGGGTTGGGGCTGGGGGTATCCAAAACCGTATCCAACATTTCCGACCACTGGTCATCACGGCTCGTTGGCTACGGATTGATGGATCACAGCTGGGCTCAAGGAAGATGCAAATTGGTGGCCCTTTCGAGAATGGCAAATGGCCAATGCAATTCGGTCTTCTTCTTGGCTATAATTAAAGATTTCCGCTTTGGCGACATCCATGGATCGCTTAACAAGTTAATAGTTTCAATGTGGTTCTACCTGGGGTCTTACAAGGTATCTGATATATATATATATATTACTTGATTAACAACTCTCAAGATAGTTTGTGATATAAGGTGAAGGTCTGAAGGCTTGAAATATATCTAAAATATTTTGGTTACAATTAAATCACGTTTTTATTTGTATTAGCCAAGGAGAAAGTCATAGTATTTAATTACAATATTGTATCTTTTTGTTATATTTTTGTTATAGAAACTTAGATTGTTAAATGCTTACAGATTCCTTCAATATTAAAAATAAACAAGCAGAAGAATAATATTCATAATTAATTACGATTGTGCTGAAAGATTTCGCAATTTCCAAGATCACAAAATTAGTTGGAACTGATTCCCTACCATATCACAGCGAGCAATGTAATAGGGATGGGTGATCAGATTAGGGCTATCTGGACTATCTGGACAATCTGGACTAACTGCAAACTATTGATAGTTGGGCCTTTCCCCGTGGCGCTTATCAAGCGAACACCTGCTGCCCCTGCCTCTGATTTACTGCCAAAAATAGAAAATAGTTAATACCCCTGTTAATCCTCCTCCTCCTCCCCTTCCCTTGCAGACACCAACGATGCCAAGTGCTTTGGCGTCTACGGCTGCTTCCCGATCACCGGGCCCTGGAACACGGTGACGCGCTCCATCAATGTCCACCCGCAGAAGCCCTCCGAGATCGAGCCCCACTTCACGCTGCACACGCGGCGGGAGATGGACCAGCCCAAGTACCTCGATCTGAACGATCCGGATAGCGTGCGGAGCATGGGTATCGATCCGAAGGGGAGGATCTTCCTGCTGGTCCATGGCTACCTGGAGTCCGGCGAGATCCCCTGGATGCTGGAGATGGCCCAGGCCCTGCTGGCCCACGAGCCGGAGGGTGGGGCGGCGGTGGTGCTGATCGACTGGGGCGGCGGAGCCAGTCCCCCTTATGTGCAGGCGGTGGCCAACACCCGGCTGGTGGGGGCCATCACCGCCCACGTGGTGCAGATGCTGCACGAGGAGTTGCAGCTGCCGAACCTGGACAAGGTCCACATCATCGGTCACTCCCTGGGGGCTCACTTGTCCGGCTATGCTGGCTACCACCTGCAGCACGATTTCGGACTCAAGCTGGCCCGGATTACGGGCCTGGACCCGGCCGCTCCCCTATTCACCGACACCGATCCCATTGTGCGACTCGATCCCACCGATGCCGGCTTCGTGGACATTGTGCACACGGACGCCAATCCGCTGATGAAGGGTGGGTTGGGCATCAACATGCGCCTGGGCCATGTGGACTTCTTTCCCAACGGGGGCTTCGATAATCCCGGCTGTAACAAGAAGTTCCAGGACGTGGTGAAGAACAACCGCAAGGCGACGCTGTTCCTCACCATGCAGGAGTTCCTCGGCTGCAATCACATCCGCAGCGAGCAGTACTTCACGGAGAGTATCAACACAAAGTGCCCCTTCCTGGGCATCACCTGCGACTCCTTCGAGGTAGGTGGATCTCTGGGGGCGAAGTTGGGAATCCTTCCTTCTTCCTCATCTCCAATTTTGATTGAATTCCTAACTAATCCTTAATTCCCCCGCAGAGCTTTAAGGACACCAAGTGCGTCAGCTGCGAGGAGCCCGGACACACCTGCCTGCGCATGGGCTTCCACAGTCACGAGGACTACCTGGAGCAGGTGCAGCTGGGCCACGTCCGGCAGGGCGACTCTCCCGGAGTGTTCTACCTGACGACGGGGGACAGCAAACCCTTCTGCCGGCTGCACTACCGGATTACGGTGAGGGTTTCCGGGCACGACGAGAGCACGCTCCATGGCGGCGAGGTGGGCATCCTGTCCATCCGCCTGCACAACGCCAAGGAGGCAAAGGAGGCAAAGGAGAGCAAGGAGGGCAAGGCCAAGAACAAGTCCAAGCGGGCGGCCACGGAGCTGATGAAGTTCTCCCCGAAGGCCATGTACTTCGAGCCCGGGTACGAGTACAAGGCGCTGCTGGCCGGACGCGATCTGGAGGAGCCGGAGTACGCGACCGTGCACTGGGAGTACCCGACGAGCATCCTCAACCCGCTCACCTGGCGCATCCTGTCCTCGCCGCGCATCTACCTGGAGTACATCCTCATCGAGGCGATGGAGTCCAGCGAGCTCTACCTGAAGCTCTGCCCACCGAACGAAGGCGCCATCCTCTCGGGGGCCGAGAATGTGCTGCGCACCAGCTATTGCACGGATTAGGGCGCCACTTAACTCGATTACCTCCACCTATAACTAATTAATTGTTTGAATTTCCCGCGCAAAGAGAACTGCTTTGCTGCAATCACTGCATCACATCCCAAGCAGTCGCATGACCACAAAAACTGACCACGGGGTGTGTGTCCCTGCTGTGAGAACAGCGGGCAGTGGCACTGTTCTCGCTTCTGAGTGTACAGAAGCCGGCCGGAGGAGGAACAGTTCGTATTTTATAATAGTATTGTTGTAGTTCGCACACGAAACATGCTTAAATCGTTATTTATTTATAATTTATTTTTTTGTAACTTTTTTTTTTGAGTACTTGTAGTTATAGTACATGGATGTAGCCTAATTTAATGTAAATAAAATGTGAAAACTTAAATTGGAATTTGTCAATTGGATTTGTGGGAATGCTTAAGAGGGTTATTATAAAACTCCATAAACTTGGTTAACAATTTATATTGTCTGCATATCAAGAAGCTGAACTTATTCCTCTATATTTACCCTTATATATGTATATATTTAAATATGTACATGATTAATTTTAGAATTATTTTATTAAGCGTTTAATCCATACAGTGCAAAATATAAGTTATTGAAAAGCTTAGCTCTTAGCTTAGCTAGAGGACGTGATAATATAATATATAATATAATATAATTATTAGAATGAAAACATTATATTAAGCTAAACGTTTTTGCAAAGCCTTATCTCTTTAATCGCCTTAAAGGCTTGGCGGGAAGTAAGCTTCTAGCGAGCATACTGCGGTGTCCAATCAGTTTATCACTGTCCAATCTGCTCCTCCACCCGATCTGGTAGCTATAGTGTTCATAGACCGCTCTATTATCTCTTAGTAACATGGTACTTTTTGGGTTGAACAGCTACCGAAGTTACTGCATTCTCTGGCCACATTTTGCGGCCTTAGCGGCCCGCTACCAAGGGGGAATCCAAGATACCTTGCCTTTGTTGGTTGGTCCAGAGTTACGCCTTCCAACTGAATGGGTGGAGACCATTAACATTATTAATTTGTTTAAAACCCTAAAAGATGAGACAACATAAATCAATTTATTTTACTTATCCCCAATAAATGCAACATTTTTTCGCATAAATCAACAAATTTTTAAATAGCTCCCCAAAAAATGCAACTATATTTTGAAAACACTTTTAGGGTTCATTTACCCGCTAATGGGAAGAGTGAATAATTTCGGATACTGCTTTATTTGGCTAAGGTTCGGAATTCTGATATGGGAACAGTTTGTAATTACAGTGTTCTGGCTGTCGCATTTATAGCAGGCATTTATAGCAGACTGGGAAGAAGTAACATTGCCTCGGAATATTCTTGGCATTAAATCGATTTATTTCTTAGAGAAATCCGTTTAATACCTACCTTGGCGATCCTTAAAGTCCTTAAAGTAATCTAATATCCCATAGCTGACATACAAGCGATTCAGAAAATTGGAAGCAATTTGTTTAGAAGGGTATTCTAAGCCCCGAAGTTATCCTTCCTTTCTTGTTTTGTATTTTAATGTTTATAAACTGCAAACAACAAAATTATATTACTTATAATTAAATCACCCTGAAGTGGACAGATTTAAATAAATTTAATACATCATATATTATTATAATTTAAACTGATATTTCCACACTTCAACATTGTTGTAGCAATACAAATTCGATGTTTGTTATTCAAATTAAGACTTGAATTTAAGAAGATTGTTGTGCAACAGATGGAAAAAAGATAGTGAAACTTATTCGCTTTAAAAGTTTAGGAAAGGTATGATTCTAAAGATCCTAGGTTGGATAATCAAATACCGTGTCCACAAAGTTTTTGTGAGAGAAGAAAAAAAAAACGCATGAATACAAACATGGATCCATTGGATTTGGAATACCCCAAGTCGCTGCCGTCCCAGATCCGATCTGGCGGCTATAACTCAAATCAGCTGTGGATTCTAATGAATTATAAACACAAACACGGAAAGACGAAGGGGGAGGCAAACATTCCTTGACATGGATCCCAGTCGTCGATGTTGCTGTTGTTGCTGTTGTTGCTGTGGCTGTTGTTGATGTTAATATTTTAAATGCTTATCGGGGCGAATGTATCTATCGCATGCATGTGTATCTTTTACATATAATTGATATTATCTGCATTGATTCGACTCGTTTTCAACCTCGTTCGCTGCCGTCTCGGTTGCTGTCTCATTTTCTGACTCCGTCTCCGTCTCCAACTCTGGCTGTGTCTCCGTTTCTGTTTCTGTTTCTGTTTCAGTTTCATTTCGGTTTCTGTGGCCGGGGTCTTTGTTTTATGATCGAACATTTGGACATTCCAATGCTCTCCGGGCAGCCCCCGGGCATCAGTTCCTACACCGAGAGAATAGTTGATAGTTGCCCAAAATTCATATAAAGGCAGCTAATAAAATATCTTTTATTTATTTTAAAATATTTTGCAGAGAAAGAAAATCCTTTTAAATAAGTTTTGCTAGTAGTTTGTAATTCATTTGATTTAATGCACATTTTAATCTCCGTGCACAACTGGGTTCCAGCCACAACCTCAACCTCAATCGCAGCTCCAATGCTGGCCCATAAATATGTTGACAGAGTCAGAGACAGAGAGTGGGGGGAAACTGAGAATCTGAGAATCAGAGAATCAGAGAGAGAGAGAGATGAAGAGGGAGGGAGACAGTTGATGATCATGTTGACAATGTTTCGCCGGAGTTCATTTCGTTTCGGTTCGTTTCTGGGAATTGAAATTGTTTGAAAACCTTTTCATGTTTTGACTTTCGTTGCTCCACCTGTCCCCCTGCCCCTGCCTCTGCCCCTCCTCTGCCCCGCTGATGTGTGCCCACTTATTCCCATGATATGCATTCATTAATAATGTTAATCGATTTGGGATAACTCTCGATCGCTTCCCTCAACCTCTCGCAGCCAGTTGCCACCGAATGTCCCACTGTCACTTGTTGCCACATGAGAGTGGGAGGGGGCGGGGGGCAGGGTTGGGGGCAAGCAAATTGTTTGTCATTCCGGTAATGGCTAAGTGCCTTCCCTGATGCTCCTCCTCCTCCTCCTTGTCTGCAGCTGCAATCCGTTTGGCGTCCCAATCCGCCTCTTAATTAGTTCACCTTGGCCTCCGCATCCTCCCTGCTCCCCCTTGCACTCCCCTGCTCCTGGTGCTTCTCCTTTTAGTACCACTTTTTCTATCATTCGGCTGGCATTAATCAGAGGAGCGCCGGCTGAGGGACATCAAATGGAGCTCAAATCAAAATGTCATAATTCCAGCGGGCGACATCAGCGACAATCCGTCAACAGACCCCTTTTTCCCCTTCCCTAGGTGGAAGCCATCCACCCACCCACTCTGTCAGTCCTCCGTTTAATTAGTCGCCCGCGCCGGCGTCGCAAACAAATCACATAATTATGATTGAGCGCAGGCAGCGCCAACTCTTTTACTTTTCTTTGGATTTGGTTTTGGATTTTCCCCTTTGGATTTTCCACCGGTACGGACTCCCCCCTCCCCCTGCCCCGCTGTGGCGCATTTTGGGGTTTCCTTTATGGGCCGTCGGAGACGCGTGCATAAATATAAATCAGGGCCGGCTCACAGCTGCCGTAATTGAATGCAAATGTCCGTCCAAAAATACGATGGCTCTAAAGTGTTTCCCCCGCCTCGAACTATATCTTCTGCCCCTACCCGCTGAGGCGACAATCTGCTCTAAATTATCACGTGTAGGTGCCTGCTCCCTCGATCCTCAATCCTCAATGCTCAATCCTCAATGCTCAATCCCGTAACCCCCTTCTCCCCCCGGGATGCTCCATTGTGCTTGCTGGCGATGCGTGGAAAACTAATTTCCCACTCCCCTATTTCCCATTTCCCATTCTTTCCCGCTGGCACATTTTCCTGTGCCATTCATCTTCTGCATTTTTCTGATATTCATAATTTGTGGCGTGTGCGCGTAGAGATTCTCCAGACGCCCCCCATCCCCGCCAGACTCCGCATCCCCATCCGTTTCCCAGCCCGTCGAGGAGGATGCCTTTTGTCGCGTTGTTTGGTAAATTGCACCACGTGTTTTTGATAATGACGACATAATTACGCCCAGGAAAGTGACAAGATGAAGAAGTGCCCGGGAAGGGCTTGAAAAGCAGGAGAAGATTGGTCAAATCGGAAGTACTTATAGACGGATCTAGATAGGTAGAATATCTAATAGTGCAACGATCGATTGATATTCAACAAATGCAGTGTCCAAAATCGATATTTGATCTTCATATTCTATCTAAATATTCAATTATAATATTTAATCACAACTTCTGGGATAAATAGTACCAGTCTCTTCAGAGTATTAATAATGATTTTGAAGAACTAAGACATACAAAAAGGAATTATAAATAATTATTATCTAGTATTTCTTAATTACTAATACATACAAAATGGAGTTAAAAACTCGTTGAAAAAATGTAAAAAAAAAAACGAAACCCCAATAATAATTCACATTTTCCGCTTGGTGGCATTCGCTAGTTATTTTTATTTCTCTTTTTTTTGTCAACCCTCGACAGGATCTAAACAACTGAAATGTCAAAATGCAAAACAACAAACAAACAGAAACAATGCCAAGAAGGATAATGGATAATGGCTATAAGTACGGGTTAAGGGGAGGGAGAACGAGTAGAGCAGAAACCGCCCGCGGTCACTTAGAGCACTAATTTAAATATCATTAGTAAACAATTAAAACAAAGAAATGCCAGTCGAGGCCGAGGCCGTGCGACAAAGCCAGAACCAGAACCAGAAGCCACAAAAGGACCAAAAAGGACGACGACAATGCGACGCAATCGCAATCGCAAGCCTCTTGTCACCGCCCACGGAACGCCTCGGGGAAGGTGGAAGGAGCAGGAACAGGAGCCAGGGGAAGGAGCAGGAGCCAGGAGAAGGAGCAGGAGCAGCCAAGTGAGCTGGAGGGAGGGTGCGCATAAATGTCAACAGGAAAAACCTAAAACATCAAAGCCAAGCGAACTGTGATCGAACTTTAAATACCCTTTAAAAAACAGAGAGTAGATCTATCAAAAAGTTAAGTTATAGTATTGTTTAAATAATAAATCTATCTACAATACATTTATCTGATAAATTGGGCTGGGAATATATATATTTTGTTAATTTTTTACAGGTCTTTCAGAACTACATAAAATGTATTTCTTTTCAGATATATTTAGCCAGAATATTGAATTACATTTGAAATAATTAAAAAGAAAATTGATACTCGAAAATCTGCAATAAAATGGTAAAGAAAATTAATACTATAAAATTAAGTGTAAAAATATATAAACCTGGTAAAATTATAAAGGATTTATTAACCACAAATTATATAACTTAAAGTTTTGAACTTCAAACTTCAAAGAAACTTAATTCTGATTAATAAACTAAAATCTTGCTTTTAGAAGCTATACCCTTTAGTTAATTTCCCGGTTCACTCCAATTTAGTGATATTTAAAATATATAGTATTCCCGAAATTTAGGTATACCCCATTCATTCCGAGGACAATCGGCTGGAGAAATCAAATCAAGGAAAGCAAACAAAGAACCAGCAGGCGACAACATTCTCTGTGGCTTTTGCCAAAAGTTGTGACAGCTCCAACCAAATGAAAGGACCTGCAAATGGGATTGGTATCCGTGTATCCTTGTATCCGTGTTTCCGTACAAGCTATTAGATAGCCGGGAGTGGGGATGCGAACGGGCAGGTGTTGTGTCATGGATCCCGGGGCATTGTAACTGGTACCATTGCCATGTCCCAACCCATGCCCATCCTCCTGCCTCTGTTTAATTTCATTTCAAATACAATTTTTCACAATAATCTGCCCGCCGCCAGTGCCAATGGGAATCGTGCCTTATCGATGTGCGAGCCGAGCACATGCTCCAGATCCTGCCCAGCTCCTGCCCAGCTTCTGCTTAGCCCTCCCCCTGACCAGCAGTCACGTGGCTCGTCGCTGGTGGCCAAAGGCGCAACGGATGCGGATGAGTCCTGCGGACTCGGTCACCTGATGATGCTTTTCCCAGGACCAGCCGCCCACTGGGGGTGGAATCTGTCTAGAGAAGGAGGAGGAGGGGGGTTCTTCTGGTGATAGAGAGCCGGGTAACATGATCCCTGCGTGCCAAGGCATAATTTGTTATTTTGCCTTTTGTGCTGACGTTGATTATTTCCCGTACTTTCCATTAAAAGATGAGAGGAGATGGAGATGGAGCTGGAGCTCTAACTGGGAACTGGGAGCTGCTCACCTTTTATGGCAATACCGAGCAGAGCTGAGCTCGAAGAAAATATCGATTACATTCGCTGAAAGTTTTCGTTCCGCCAAAAGGGAATAAAATGGTAAAATAAACCCAACAAAAAACGCGACAAAAGAACCGCAGAACAAAGCCGGCAAACCACGGAGCCACCGGAGCCACCAGAACCACCGGAGCCCCTCCTCCGCGCCGGGACATAACCATAAATAAGGGTAATAAAAGTGATGCTCAGTTGTCGCTCGCCGCAGCTGCATCTTCCCGCGGATACAGATACATCCGCGCGAGCGAGAGCGAGTGCAGATACAGATACTTGCAGCGATGCGGAGATACGCGATTGCAAATAAATATCCGCCAGTGCCAATAATCATAACACTAACTCACCCGCCGATCGGCCCAATGAGGTCCTTTCGGGACATGTCATCCGCCGGTCTCTAGATGTCTGTGGAGATGTATCTGAAAGCTGCAGGTATCTTTCAGGAACAAGAAAATATTCCTTAGTCTTGAATTCGTATTTGATATTTGACATACCTTTGTTAATTATAGATTATATATAGTAGTTACCAAATCTGAACAGGGGAAATTTAATTTGTTTTTTTCAATTATTAAACATAATTATTTTATTTAAATTTTTTAATTTTTTAATAACTTTTTCAAATGCTCAAATCAATCAATTTCAAATGCTCAATCAAATCAAATCCCTTTTTATTCCAATATAAAATTTACCTTCCATAAACAAATTAAAGTATCTCAAATATGTATCTTTTTCCCCAGATTCATACAAAATAAAAATCTTTTCGTTGCCTTTGGCTATTCTCGAATTTATTCAAGTACTTATCTTCAGTTTAAACAATCTAGGATTATGTAGCACTTACGACTAAAACTGTGGATAATCATCGTAAATGTTGAGGGCATCGCATAATAGACATCGACATATATATATATATACAAGTATATATATAAGTACTTAATAAAAAACACAATGTTGGACATGGACATGGACATGGACTTGGAACGATCAATGGCATCTCCTTCTTTGTGAGATGAATATTTCCATTCGTTTTTCTGTTTCAGTTTTTTTTTTTTTTGCTTTGATCTAGGATCTGCGAACTGTGGAACTGCAGAACTGTGGAACAATCGCAGTCCTTGTAAAAGGAGCCGCCTGGCCAAATGCTCTTTTCCATCCAGCCCAGTACTGGACCCATTGTTCCCCGAGGGAACAAAGGATGTGCGGAGCGAGTTGAGTTATTAAAAACAATATTCGAGGGCTTAGCCGCAACGCCTGGATGGGCAGGATCAGAGGGTCAGGGGCAGAGTCGGAGTCGGAGTCGGACTCGGAGTCGAATGGGGAGTGGACTTATCTCGCATCTCCGCATTAACACTTTCGCACACATGCATTATGTGCCACACTCATCCTCATCCTCATCTGCATCCTCATCCTCATCCTCATCCGCACAGATACTCACATGAGATACTCACAAAATGGCCGCCAAAGGAGCTATCTGTGCATCTCTGCAGGAATCTCCTAAAGATTTAGTCGATTCGGTAGGATAGAACAATTATTTAACATTTAATTGAAGTATTTGAATATTTAAAATAAAATTATTACATGGAAATTATAGAATTATAGAACAAAATGGAATGTAATTTGCATTTCATTAACATACTTTTCATTGGAAAGAAATGTTTTAAAGTTTTTATCTGTGCTTTCTTTTCTAAATATAACAAATAAGCAACATACTCGTAGATATTTTGTTTAACTACAGTTAAAATACAGTTAAAATTAGTTAAATTAGAAATACAAATAATAAAACCCTCTTCATCTTCTAATGGTAAAACCATAAATAAAACAAATAAGATATAATATCTTTCGAGGAATGAAATAGCATAAAAAGTGATGGAAATTTTAAAATTGTTTTAAATATTATTCAGATACACTATCCATAAATGTAGTTATGCATCCTCCTCAATTTCCATGAACCAAAATCGACCCTTGCCATACCCCCCATCCTGGAACCTCAATCCTCAACCCACAACACATAACCTCTTCCGCCTTACAACTTCTCGAAGGCATTGGCGTTGGTCAGCAGCTCCCGGGTGAGCCTCCAGACCTGCTTGGCGGCCTGCTCCAAGCCACTGGGCGACTTGCCCTTGAACATGTCCAGAGCCGGGAGGAAGTAGTGCGGACATCGGCGGTACTGCAGGCAGGAGATGAGCTGCAGGAAGATCCCATTGATCCGGTCGGCGATGCAGCTCTCGTCCCACTCCACCTCCCGCGGATGCTTCTCGCACTCGTAGAGCAGCAGGTTCTTCAGATGATAGGCACTGATGGGGTTGCCCGGCAGCTCCAAGTGCCTGTCCCTCAATGTCTTCAGCATGCTCAGGCAGCGCCGGCGACAGCCTCCTGGAGGAAGGGTATTGAGAAATCTGGGATTTGTAGATACTTCACCCAAAAATCGTACCTTGGAGGAGGCGGTTCTCCGCCTCGTAGAAGCTGAGCACCCAGGCATCGCCCTCCATGGTGGCCGGACTGCTGTTGTTCTTATTCTGCAGGACGAAGCTCTCCTTGGAGAGCAGATCGAATCCCTCCGTCTTCACTTCGGCCACAATTCCGGGATGTGGCCAGGGGAGATGCTGCACGGGCCAGTGGGCCGCCGACCGAGGCCAGATCCCCGAGCACTTGAAGGCCGGCGTTATCTGGACCACATAGCGCTCCCGGATGCGCAACCTCACCTCACTGGTGTCCCCGATCACCTTCACCATGTTCCGGTAGACACTCTTCTCGCACGCCTGCGCCACCAGGGTCTGGAACTTGGCGCGGATCTTGCGGGAGGAGAGGTAGCCGCTGGCCGTGATGAACTCCACCCAGAGCGACATGGAGCGCTTCCGGCCGTCGCTCAGCTTGAGCACCGCACATCCTGGCAGAGTTCCATCGTCCACGAAGTTGAAGACGCCCATCTGGTTGAGGTACAGAACAATCTCGAACTCGTTCGGGGACACAACCTCCACCCCTTCGTATCTGCAAGGTTTGGATGGGATACATTTGCATCTATCATATATAATATAGAAATAATATATTGCTCCCTAGAAATCCCTTTGGATTGAACTCAACCGCAGACCCTTCACCGAGTTCTCTGCGTAATTCCAGTGCTTGGATTCAACTGTCATCGCAGTTCCTCCTCTGTAACTCCTCCTCCTCCACCTCCTCCACCTCCAGGAGAGGGCTACTCCCCTCCAGTAGCTTCATTACCCACAAACTGCATCGTCATTGTCAGTTATCCAACCGTCAAGTCACGCCCCATGGAGTTGGGATTCATCAATGAATTTCATTAGATTTATTGCAACCAGCAAAATGGAATTTTAAAATTAATGTTTCATTAAACTAAACAGCAAATAAATATTTTTAAATTTTAGTTAAAAATCATTTATATATAGTAATTTAACTAAAACTACTTTTTCAAGAGGCATAATTGATTCTTATTATTTGAATATTATCTTGGGAAAATTAAATTAAAAATTGTTAATATTATTGAATGTAAGATTATCAATCAAAAGATTAATAAATGCATTAAAAGTTAGTGTTTCTATATTTACTCAATCCCTTCTTAATTTAATATGAAAATAGTGAGAATATTTATGAATATATAATGAATTTTAATAAACAGTAAATATATTTATTAGTTTCTAAAACCTAAAAAAATAATAATGAATTTTATACAAAAGTCAAACAATTTTTTAAAATATATTAACCAAGACTAGAAGAATATTTACAAAAGCTTGGAAGAATTTAACTGAGATATTGTATTATTCAAATGTAAAAGAGATTATTTATCAATTAACAGATAAAAGATAAATACATTATTAGTTTGTTTTCTTATATTTGCTCAACCCCTTCTTAATTTAATTTAATTTTAAAATACTTAGCTTAATGAATATTTATTAAATTTTAATAACCAATCTTTCTAAAAGTCTAAACCCTATAAAAAAAAGAATTCATTTGATACAAAAATTATATAATTTTATATATTTATTAACCATGACCAAAATAATATATACAAAAGATTTAATCGGTTCCTATTTGAATCTTAGCTATTTTAATAATGCTAAGATTTTATATTTTTAATTAAAAAAGAAAAACAATTTAAAATTGCATTATTAATTAGTATTCTTATATCTATGTCAACCCCAAAATATTTAATATAATTAAAATATTCAAACCCCATCCTCCATTTATTCGTATTTTGTAATGTAAATAAAGTCAAGAATATTGATACCCCCCTGCATTTACCTGCCATTGCACTCGACGAGGCTGGAGATAAAGCGCGGCTCCTGCAGCTCCACCTCCTTGAGGATGTCCTGGACGATCTTGCATATCTCACGGATGGCCGTCGCCGTCTTGAGCATCCGGTCCTGGACCCGCTCCGCGCAGAATCGATTCATCTGGTAGATCATCCGCGTTTGCGCGACCATCATGTCCGGAGGGACCAGCATCCTGAGCTGCACTTCCGCGCACTTGCCTCCCCGCAACTCGCAGGTACCCAGATACTCCGATACTCAGATACTCCGATACTCAGATACTGTATCTGTTGCTGGAGCCGTGTGTATCTACGGCGACGCTGCGTCTGGCGGCCAACTTGAAAGACTCGACGGCAAGCCAATTATGCGAAATTCGGGAGTTGGAACCCGCTTGGACTTGGCACTGGGATCGGCTGCGGCTGCGGCATCGGTGGATCTGCCAGATACAGATACAGGGAAGCGCTGGACAGAACAAAGGAACAATTCAATTGTGAGTTACGGTGACAGGCGGAGCGGCAACAATGGGCACAAGTGGAGCACGACCGTTGCGTAGCGAGTGTATCTGTATCTGTATCTGTGGCTCTGGCTCTGGCTGTATCTGCTCGAGCTGCACTCGGACTGCAGCTGGCATCGATACTGTATCTGTATCTGCGGCCTAGCATCGGCGAATCAGAGGACCGAATCTGGCGAATTAGCGAGCGGCGGATGCGTCAGGCGTCGGATGCCTCTTGGCTGACTCTGGGATCTGGGCTCTGGACTGTGGCCCGATTCCTGCAATGGCGAGTCCCGAATCCGAATCCGGATACCTCTACCACGATTCGCAGCGCAGCGCAGCGCAAAGATACAGATACGCGACGCCCCGACGATGTCGTTCGGCGAGCTGGCGTTGTAAATCTCGCGGATATTTACAGCTTCGGCAGATAAAGCGCTGAAAGTGCAGCCTGCAACGCGCCGCTCGCAGATACATGCATATATTGTATCTGCATCTTAGATGTATCTGCTGCAGTGGTGTGCGGGGAGCTGTGAGGCATCTAACGAATGCGAGTGCCGCCATCTCGCTGGCCATGAATGGGCCACAGATACAGATACAGAGATACAGGGGCAGCCGCAACCGCAGTCACAGATACAGATACAGATACATGTCCGTCTGTCACGTGACAGTCTCGTCTCTGTCTCGTGCCAAGCATTCCGACGCCCGAAAATCGATGAGATACTCCCCAATCCCAACCCTAAATGTATCTGTATCTGCAGCTCCCAAAAAGAACTCCCAAAAAATAGCCACAAAAAAAAAAGGAAAACAAAACAAACCAAAGGCGGAGCGGTAATCCCCCGGGCATATGGCGAGAGTATCTCACGGCTCTCGCCGCGTATCTGTGTGCCTAGCTGCGGCTGCGGTATCTGTGTGCGTGCCTGTGTATCTGTGAGAGCGGCGAGCGAGCATTGGTTAGATGTATCTGGCGAGGCGAGGCTCCGCCCCCTGGAAGACCGCCGTTACGCTGCGGCGCGCTCTTTGAACTTTAGCCGAGAGCGGAGTATCTGTATCTGCATCTGTGTCGGTGTCGGTGTCTCCGAGAGTGTGTGTAAATTTAATTTGTTAAATACATTTCGGCCTGCCATCGCGCGTACGAGCTGTGTGCAATAATTTATCTGAAATGTGCACTCATTTAGCAAAGAGCAACCCTCGTCCATGTTCCAACGACGACGGCGGCGGCGGCGGCACCGATATCTTTATATCTCACGGACACATGCAGACAGGCCCGGCACACACAGATACACTTACACTCATAAATATGTCGCGTGGATTAATGTGCCAGTTGGCAATTTCTGACAGCCTTCTCCTGCACCTCCTCCTCCTACTTCTCCCGCTCCTCCTGCGCCTCCTCCTGCGCCATTTTCAGGTTCCCTATGTATCCGGCAGATACATGGTATCTGGCCGTGCATATACTGGATATATATATATACACCCATATCCGCCACATAGAGCTGCCCAGCCTGTCCCCATCCAACTTGCCACTTGCCACACGCTCCGCTCAGCTGACTCTCTGGTCGTGACTCATGACAGTCGGACAGACGGACGGACAGACGGACAGGCGGACAGACGGACAGGCGGACAGATGAATGGATAGACGGACTTGTGGTGAGATCAAAGCGCCCGGTGTAGCCTCCTCCAATTAGACGAATCTCAGACGCGTCCACTAATTCGAGTGGAAGCAAAACACGAACCGAACAGAATATATTCTGTTTATTTTATATTTATTTTTTTTGGCATTGTTCCTGGCCCAGAATTCCGCGGAAGTGAAGAATGGCTATGGGAAATAGAAAGGGGTCAAGCATCTTCTAGTGACATCTGAAGATACATTTCTAGTACAATCAGGGGATCCTAGCAATAGCTGAAATAATATTCAATAGATATATGGAACTACTCCAACTGCTCCACTTAAGGTACTTTGAATGTATCTTCAAGTAATCAAAATACCATAACTTTATTATTTAATATCTATAAAATATTTTTTTAATTGTTGAAGGTATATTTAATATTAAACCGAATTGTAGGAATTATCTAAAGGCTTTATTTTAGTTATTTTGGATATAAACCAATGCATTTGCTTAACGTTAAAGTACACAATTGGCCTACTAATGGGTGGTTGAATTTTCTTTTTGGTTCCTTATTATCCAGTTATTTGTTTAAGTTTTATTAATAATAATATACATTACAAAATACTCAACATATTTTCCTAATCAATGCTCAAAATATATCTTCTATAACATATATCTAAAACATTTTCAACAAAACAAATATACAAATTCAAACTTAACTTCTATATAAATTTACTGCCACTTCCTGATTGGTTGAAACACATTTAAAGTGATTACCTGTAAGCAGACCCCACTGTATCTGTATCTTCAGGTCTTTTGTTTCGGTTTTATTGACATCAATCAGTGGCAGTTGGCGGAGATCTATCCGTATCTAAATAGTATTCAGCCCATTCCAATTTGTTGGGGACGTGAATCGAAGCTGTCAGCTGAATTTGAATGGACACCAAATGGATGGGATGCGATTGGAGGGGATGGAATGGCAATGGAGCTGGAGATGGAGCTGGTACTGGATGGACTTGGCCAGGTGGTGTTGCCTTGGCTGATTTTTGGCGCGCTGGATTTCCACGTAAAGATGGATCGCGATGGTGGCGTATCTAGATATGCGCATATCTGCATAAATTGAGAAAATACGAGAAATAAGGATGGGAAAAGACAAAGGGCCCAGGATTGAGGGTTGAGGGGATCGTGTGTATGTGTGTGTGTGTCTTTTTTTTGTTTTTGTTTTTCCCGTATTTATATATCTCTTAGATCTCGAAGAAATTTGAATATAATTTATGTGCAATCGTCGCTTTTTTTTCGGTTGGTTTATTTGCCGACCGAGAGAGGTCCGGTTCTCCGTTTTTTCTCCGTTTCTCTGTTTGTTGTTTGTTGTTTTAGTTGTTGTTTGTTGTTGGGTTCGGTGCTTGGAACCATTCCCCCAAAATGAAGAACGATCCATCCATCTAAACGTTTGTCACTTGCTCCGTTGTCGCCGCAACGTTTGTCTTCTCTCAGCTCCGCCAGCTCTGCTCCTTCGTCTTTCCCTCTTTTGTTTTAGTCTCTGTCCCAGTCTCTGTCCTCATCCTCATCCCCGTCTCTGAGCCCATCTCCCATGTTCGTCCCTTTTGGCCAGAACCAGAACCATCATCGCCGTCGTTTATTTCAGCGCTTTGTGCCATATATCAGGCCGTGTCCAGCTGAATTCGTGGAAAAGATGGAAGCTAGCGACGCTCTATAAGGTCATGTATCTAGATCTAAGCACCTATGGAAACTATCCCCAAAATAAAGTAGCTAATTTCTCATCAAGTTGGGGGACTCTATATCTCTTTTAGGTTCGAGTTGCCAAGCTTAATCATTGGTAGATGTAAATCAGCAGCAGAGTATCTTAAAGATTAGCATTCTATAAAAATATAATAATAAGATCTAACACAAAATACTACATAATTTTTTAATCACCTTTAATTTTTATATTTAATCTTTAATTAATTGTTGAAATATATCAACTACTGCTATTAGTTATTTTAAGGAAAGGAAGAAACTCAATTTTGTAGTTTATCTTTTGGTATCTGTATTATTTTATGACATACAAAATAATATATTTATAAGATCTGACACAAAATACTACATTATTTTTTAATCACTTCTAATTTTTGTATTCTATCTTCAGAATTATCAGTTACTTAAGGAGAGAAAGATACTCGTACACTCAATCTTGTAGTTTATCTTTTTTGACATCTTTTAGAATCTTGAATTAAATTATTTTATTTACCTTGAAATTTATAAATGTAAGCAATAATAAAAAAGAAATATTTAAATATGATTTAATTCCTTGTCCAAAGCCAGATGTGGTTGCCATTCGCATGGTTAAATGACTCCATCGAAATGCTTCAGCTGGGACATGCGATGAATTAATGAGGCGCCTCCACTCCCCGGACTTCGATCCTGGCTTCAGAAATAAGCGGATTTGCGTTTCTGGCCATTAACCCGCCAGCTGGACAGAATACAGAATACAGAATTGAAGGAGCCAGGAGCCGGGAGCCGGGAGTCAGAAGTCCGGGATGAAGAATTACCAATCCGATTCTCCCGCAGATCGAAGACAGCTGATGACGGCCGGTTTTTGCTTAATGTCCGCTGACATTTGACTACTTTATTGAATTATGACAGCGAACAAATCAGCGACACGATCCGCCGGCTCAACTGCATCCTTGGCCTCTCATCCCAGCTACCCAAGATCTCCTGCTTCCACATCCATAGCCACTTTTTGCAGGCACTCATTGCGCATGCGCCACCGCCACCGCCCAGGTTTAAATGCACTCAGGAAAAATCGGGGGTCGTTTCTTGGGGGATACTACTCAAATTGGGAAAGTTTTATAAAAGAGCTAAAGGAGCTATCTTTGAAATTTTAATGTAACACTATTATTTATATATAATATTTTATTCAATGCATTTTAAGTGTAAAAATAAATACAATTAAAAATGTGAAGTTCCTAGAATTTAAATTGAATTTCCACCCAATCCATCTGCAAACTTAATTCCAATTTTAATTGAATTTAAATCAAAGTATCTTGAACTTTTTCCAAGTGCCAGGTGAAGATCGAATTCATTGCCCGGACTTGACATGGCCCACTCGCGGACATGTGTTCCGCCATCATCTGATTGGAATATTAATTGCGACGAATGCAACGAGCCCAGATTGATCGGGAGGGATCTTCTCCTGCTCCTCCTCCACCTCCTCCTCCACCTCCTCCTCCACCTCCTCCTCCACCTCCACCCAATGTCATTTTGCTTAACATTAATTTCAAATAATATCATAATTTATCGTTACAGCAAAGGGCAGCGGTTTTTAGTCGCCAGTTGCCAGTGACCAGTTTCAGATACACAGATACACAGATACAGATACTTCTCAGTTCAAGCACGTACTGGGGAATCGATCTCAATTTCGTAGTTCAGATATCACGCGCACACAAGGGCCGAAAATAAAATATCCTGGCCCTCTATCTGGCCAATATATATATGTATACATATATATAGTTGGCGGCCCTTTTCAAGATTCCACGATCACGTTGACATTTTGGCCGGGTGCGGGAGCTACCCCAAAGGTTCCAGCTTCGCTCCCAACCCCCTCCCAGATCCCCTCCAGCTGCTCCTCCTGCTCCTCCACCTCCTCCTCCTCCTCCAACTGTTGACATGTCGCTGGTTGTGATTGATTTAGGGCTCAGTGGCTGCTTTTTTTGTTTTCCGCTGAAGCGCAGCCGTTTGAACCCATTGTTTTTGGCCCAAAAAAGGGCCTACGACGACGTGAGCTGGAACTGGATTTGGAATTGGAATTGGGTTCGCTTTTGGTTTGGGCTTGGGCTTGGGTTGTGGTTGTGCCTTTTGCTTTCACGACTCGAACTGGGCTTGTCCCCGGTTCTGGCCCTCACATGTTAATTGATATGCCTGGATTAGTGGGCCCGATAAATGCAATGCATTTCGATATCAATTCCAGGAAAAACTCTCGTCGGCAGGGAGAGTGAGAGCTATATGTTCTTGGGGCTATATATAGTCTTTAAAGTATATTGAAAGTATTAATGATCTATGATATTTTATTGTTATTTGTTTTTATCTAATTTACCTATTTTGTAATCTTATAAAATTTCATGATTTCCTAAAAATTTAAACCATTTTAAAATAATATAAATACTTCCAACTTCCAGAACTTTATTATTATAACTATTGGTATTATTTATCTTTTTATTTTTTAATAAATCTAATAAATGTAATGATTCTCCTGACCCATTTAAAATATTATTAATAACTTCTCGAACTACCAAAGCGTTAATTATTCATTATTATGGTATTACTTAATATTGGTTATTTATCTTTTATTTTTTTAAATAAATCTAATAAATGTAATGATTCTCTTCATAAGGTTACTTCAAATATTAAACCATTTAAAATACTATTAATAACTTCTCCAGCTACCAGAGCTTTAATTCTACATAATTATGGTATTATTTTATTTCGATTACCAAAACACATTTTTAAATAAAATTAATGAAAAGATTCTCTGCACAAAGTTAGCCCAAATACTTACCTTCTTTAAATACTGTTACTCTTTTATTAATATACCATATTATTATTTATTATTAAACCAAAAATCCGTTTCAAATAAAACCCAATATATGTAATGATTCCCTTTCACAAGGTTACTCCAAATATTAACCCACTTAATACATTATAAATAATTTTTCCAACTTTAAAGCTCAGGAGGGAAGACTCCTCCCCTGACCCCTGCCCCTGCCCCTGACCCTGCCCCTGACCCTGGAACTACCTTGGGCTTCAAGGTCCTGCAGTCACCTGTAAATGTAAGATACAACGAGTAACAATTCAGGAGAACACACCTCGAACTCCTGGGTCTCTGGAGTGGATGGCTCTCTGGAGGCTGCCTGGAGGCGCTCACCGGCTGGTTGGTTGGTTCCTTGGTTCTTTGGTTCCTTGGTTGGTAGGTTGGCTGGCTGGTTGGTATTAAATTAATATTTACTTTTTGTCAAAAGGCTATAATCAAGCACGCTGGCGATGACAGGCTAAGAGGCTCTAATTACAGCTTGTTACCTTGATGCAACGGCCACACAGGTCGTGGCTCACTTCGCTGGGATGTGGGTTCTGGGGATCTGGGGATCGGGAACTGGATGTGGAACTGGAACTGCGACTGAAGGGAAGGGTCTGCCGTTCGTCTTCCGTTTATGCTAAGTGGCAAGCGCCGTCGTCGCCTCCTGTTCCCTTCCCTTCATCCTTTTGGGATCTGCCTCCTTTGGCTACCCCTTGGAACTCCTTTACTGGATCCTCATTGCAGAAGCAGTATTATGCACTCAGAAAAATGTAGTACCGAAATAAATTAAAAATTATTTAAGGAAAATAAAGAAAAAAAATATATTTTGATATTTCCAAACTTTTATAATCGTTTTTTTTTTATTTAAATAATATTTTTATTTAGTACCAACTATTTTCCCAGTGTCCTGGCTCATCCCATGTTGCAGCATATTTGCGGGTTTAATGCACTGGCCCTTTTCCTGCCACCTCCACCTGGTCCTTCCCCCCGATCCTCCTCCTCCTTCATTGGCTGCAGTTTGATTGAAGCCAGCAAATTAAAATCCCCCCCCCAGTTGGTGGTGCCCCAAGATTCAGATCCCCACCAGTCCCAGTCCCAGTCCCAATCCCAGTTAGTGGCATTCCAAATGCAATTCTCACGATTTGGCAGCCATTTGTGTTGCTCGAGCCTCATCATCTCCTTGTAAGCTGCTCATTTGGCCATCGCCAACAAGCTGGCACAGATGCTGGCCCCGATCAAATTAACCATTTAAATAAAACATTTGTTTTGATTTGCAGGAGGAGGAGCGGGAGGAGGAGCAGGAGGAGCAGGAGCAGGAGGAGGAGCGGGAGAATGAGGAGGAGCAGGAGAGTTGGGATCACAACAGGCTGGCTGACAGGCGTGCGGAAATCCCCGCCAATTCAAGTCCAGAAGGGTCCAGAGATCAGCGCCAGACTCAGATACATACTGCAGATTCAGATACATACAATCCTTCAGATTTTTGTCACGCAATCATGTGGGAAAAATGCTTTGCACGCACCAATTGATTTTCAATGGAAAAAAAACGGAGCGGATCAACGATTTTTCTGTCCGATTAGTCAGCTGATTTTAATCCCATTATAAAAACTATATATATAAAAATATACATTTAAGGAAGATTTCGAAGTAAGAGTCTTGAGTTTATAAAGAGAAGATGCTACTGTACAGTAAATATAACTTAATTTAGTAAATAAATTCTCAGAACTCTTGTTTCCCTAAAATATTTATAATAGTTACTTGCGGCATTATGTTAAATTTCTAATCAAATTTATTCATGACAAACAATAAATACATTTAGAATAAATCAATTGAAAAACCAATGGAATTCCTATATTCTATAAAAACAACTAAAATTAGTAAAAATCAATTGCCTGGTAGAAGTAGAAAGTGATGAATTATGTTAATGCTATTTAGGAAACCCAAAAACACTCTCTAAAAATTGTTTAATGGTGTGGAAATAAAAATGCATATTTTATAACTAAATAAAGGGGGAGGGTGGAGGGGGAGGG
>JAJJHY010004047.1:1372417-1399160 GCA_021224005.1 Drosophila setifemur
TCTAGCATCGATGTTCAGGATTTATGCGTGTCCAACGATCGCCGATCGATCGCCGATAGTTTCCGATCGTTCAGATCTGCCCGGTAGTCGCCTCTTTAATTAAATTGTGTATGTTGCGAGTTCGGTTGGAGTTCCGAAAACAACGACTTCATCTTGGTTCCCTTCCCTGGTTGCCCCTTATCAGCTGCACGAGATCTCCACCTTCAATCCACCGCCCTGATCCTGCACAGCAACAAAGTCACCAAAATTAGAGTTCATTTAAATTATTAAAAAAAATATATTATATTTTTATATATTTTTAACAAAACTAATTTAAAAATGCTAAAATTTCCGAGGATTATATGTTTTTGTATCTGCTTAATTATTTAATTAATTTTTCAAAAATATAACAAAGATTTTTCCCTGTGTTTATGTGACTTTTTTTTTGGTTCTGTGCTCCAAATAAGCAAATGGCGGAAAATTAAGAAGCAGGAACAGCAGGAGGAGCATGTAGAGCAGGAGGAGCAGGTGGACCTGGTGGAGCAACAGCAACAGCAACAGCTACAGAAACAGAAGCGACAACTGCAGCACAGAGATTGCAATCGTTGGCAGCAACACACAACCCCTCCTGCTCCTTCCAGTTTCCGTTCCTTCCCTGCTCTTTCCATTGGCATTCCCCTGGAGTAAGGAGCGATGTCCAGCAGCTGCTGTTCCTACACGACACTCTGACCCCCAACCACTCTGCTCCAGCTCCTGCTCCTGCTTCTGCCCCTGCTCCTGCTCCTGCTCCTGCTCCTCCTCCTCCTCCTCCTCCTCCTGCTCCTTTCTCCATTCCCCCCCAGCTCCGACTTCCTTTTCCGTTCGCCTCCTTAGTGGCGCTTTCGCACGGACAACACTTTGACGGGAACAAGTTCATTTGCCCGGAGAAGGAGTCCCTAGATGGGGGACTATAGATATAGGGAACTGGATCGGGGGGATTTCTATATATTTTAGCAGGTTTTAGCAGGGGGAATATATATGGTAGAGAAAACTATCAACAAAATTTAATTTAAGAATATTGTTCATTAAAATTTAAAAGAATTCCCGGACCCTGAAATGATACTCCCGCAGATCAATCACCCAAAGATTCATGTTATATAATATCTCCTCGAAGATATCAAATGCTGAAATCAATTTGGAAGATATTTCCAAAATGCATTCCCAGAACTCGCACGCGATCTGTGGGATGCGTTTTGATGACCTCTGCGGATGTCATCGGGTTACCTCAATGGAATTTCATTCCTCCAAATCAGGTTTTTTCGGGGGAAGGAGGAGGAGGAGGCTGGGACCAGGGGAGTGGGAAGAGATTGGACCTTATAAACTCGGCTTAATTGGGCCAAACAAAGAGGCACCTTGCCCCCCCATTCGCTCATCGATCGATCATTTTCCGATTGAGCTCCGCTAATCCCCTCTCCTTTTATATATACCTATATATTTGTATGATCCTATCCCCCTTCTTCTTCTGCTGGCAACCCTTTTCTTCTTTCGACTGGAAAGGAGGAACCTTTCCATTGTTAAATCGAGTTTGTCATTCGATATGATGGCCCCTGTTGACAGGCTTTCTTGATGAAGACAAGCGCCAGCGGATCGGTCCTATGTGTATATATGTATATATGCTCCCGATCCCGATCCCAATCCCGATTCCAATCCCCAAGAGATTGTGGCATGTGCAAAGGTCAGCTGGCTGCAACGAGGGCATTGGCATTCGCCCGGCAAAGTAACATTTAAATGTGCCCCACACCACCTCCTCCTCCTCCCTCCCTCACCTTTGCCCCCTGCCCCCCCTCTCAAACCCTAACCCCGACTTGTTACCAACTCGGTTTGCTGGCCAAGTGGCGCCTGCATCCCGTCGTGCGTCGTCTGCATATGCGGAATATGCGTGAGCGTCGCCATGAAATGAGACTGTAGAACAAGCTCCAGCTTCCCTGGGCACCCCTGCTCCAATCCCCTTCCCCCTCCCCCTACCCCTCCCCCCCTTCAAATCAGCGACATGCGGTTAAATATGCTTAAGTTTTTCCGCGGACAACTGGAAATTAAGTAGATGCCAAGAAAGAGACGGCTGGAAAGAGGCATGCAAATTGTTAGCTTCCAGCCCCCCGTCCCCCCTTGCCGGAGGAGCAGGCCCCGCCTCTGGACAGGTCCCCATGTAGTTGGCTCGATTTATATTTTGTTTGGTCAGAGGAAATATCAACGCGCTTGCGTAAATGCTGGCTTAATCCATTCATTATGGCCATTAGGCTTTGTACGGCCTGATGGCTCTCTGTTGGCCGTTGGCTGCTGGCTGCACCCTCTTCCCAACCAAACCCCCCTGCCCCCCTCCCATGCCCCTACTTAGCCCCCAATAATTTCAGAGCAATTGATTAATCCCAGCTCCGGAGCCATGTCAACGGTTCGTAATCTTCTCCCTATTCTCCTCCTTCTCCTTCTGCTGCTTCAGCCACTGACACGTACCTGAAATTGGCAAGGGATTGGCCAGGTGGAGGAGGAGGAGGAGGTACTGGTAATTGGTTAGTAGCATTCGTAATTGCATGGGCCACAATCCCAAATTAAAGGTAATTCAAATGGTCCGATCGAAAAACTTTTGCAGCTCCTATCGATTATTTCCGGTTGCAAATGGTGAGAATTCAAATTTAAAATATATAGTAACTAATATACATAAAATCAATTATAAATATAAATAAATAGCATTTATGCAAGCAAAAGAGGAATATTATAGGAAATCCTAGAAATTACCTTCTAATTCAAACAACAAATTTGTAATATATAATACATTTATATAAATAAATTGCAATTATGTTTATAATTTTCTTATTGAAATATGTTTTTTTCTTGTAGAATATAGGTTATTTTATCTCCAAGTAAAATTAAGCATTTAAATAGTACAGTATACAAAAAATATATATATTTTGATATAAATTAATAGCATATACGTTTTAATTTTTTCATTGAAATATATCAATTATGCAAGCAAAAGAAGAATCTTTATATAGTTAAAATAAATCCTAGAACTTCTAGTTAGTAAGTTATCTTAACTTACAATTTAAACAACATATTTTTAAATATATAATTATATATTTATATAAATAAATGGCATTTAAGTTTTTATACCCTAGAAGTTAACGTAACTTTCAATTTAAACAATAAATTTAAAATATATATTCTTATTGAAATATATTCCTATATATAAGCAGAAGAAGAAGCTTCTTTCTTGTAGAATACAGGTGATTTGAACTTCTGATAAAAAATAAAAGGTTTTAAACAAAACTGTATAAAATAAATAACATATTTCGATATAAAATCATAGCATTTATGTTTGAATTTTCTTATTGAAATATATTATATATGCAAGTAGAATAAGAATCTTTATACAGTTGAAATAAATCCAACGTAAGATAACTCTACCCTTCAATAAAAATGTTACATTTCGGAAATAATTAAGGAAATATTAATTAATGAAATAAATAAAATAAAATAAATTCAGTTAATTAAAAAGAATCTTTTCCAATATTTCGATCTGTATTTTCACATTATTTTAGCCCAGTATTTTTTCAACTATCTTACTAATATATCCCACCTAATCGATGACTATTTTATTATTATTTTTCCACTATTCTTGAAGCATTCATTATATAAATTTATAGAGATTTACAAGTTGAAATTGATAATGAGTACCAAAGATATATATTTAAATGGAATAAGTCAAAATTATTAAAACTTAATTTCTTTGAAAGATGTTACAAATATGCATCTTAAATAGTCACAATTCCCTATCATAACAATCATAAATTGTATTTATATTNATATTATTTATTTAAATTTTTCAAAATAATTAATTAAATATTAACTAAAACTATATATTAATATCAAAGTATACCCCTCCTATGCACCTATTGCAATCGGTAGAAATTTATGGCCTGCTCAGTGGATAATATTTTCCAAATGAAATCCGAAATTTGCATATTACATGGCGCAAAGTGATTCCCCATTTGGCACAGCATGATCGCCGAGGATCGGCGATGGAGAAGGATGAGGATGTGGACCCAGGAGGAGGAGATGGAGGGAGGGAGGAAGGGAGGGAGTTGATCTTCCCACCGAATGGGATCATTTAGCGATCGTTCTCATTTAAATTATAACCAAAAACACATGCAGCGCTCACCGTCAGAACTGTGGGATAACCAAAGCGGACTGGAGATGAGGATTGGGATGGGGACTGGAGTCTGGGAAGGAGTCGGACTGGTTGCGATTCAGCCTGTCTTATCGCTCGCCTTCATTTAAATTATGGCAACGAATTTCGAGACTCGTTTTCCTCGGTTTTTTCTTCTCTCTGATTTGTATTTAGTGCAATTTCTGGGTATGGAGCAACAAGCTCTGATGAGCCATTAGGCCATTAGTCGCCTCTAAACGAGGCATCCAAAAGAGACAGAGAGAGAGAGAGACACTAAGAGATAAGAGGCAAGTGGCGCCCCTGAACACGGGATTGCTATTATGGCCCACGGAACGGGCTACCAAAGGGCACTTAACATTATCGCAGGAATTCAGGAGTGGAGCTTGCCGAGAGCGAACTGAACAATCCATCGATCAACGGAGATTCAGCACCTCTGGGATCGGGGATTTCGCATTTCACCGATCTCCAGTCTGGTGGCATTTCCCATGGTAAAGTTGACAAATTTATGGCGCAAACACGTCACAATCCCCGTTGGCTCGTATTGTACAAGTGTTTATTTTGATGGGCATCACAGCGAGTCGCTAATTAGGATGTCCCCCGCAATCTCCCCGAGCATCGCCGTATCTGCAGGAGGACCCGATCTCGACTGGTATGGGATATCTCTCTGTGGCATCATTAAAATCAAAATCATGCAAACGTTTAACTGCGCCACAAAAGTTGTCGCAACAGAACCGGGACGAGGATGGTCATGTGGTCGGTCGGTCATCTGACCGGGCCGGGAGGATCGTTAAAGCGAGGCAGTTACAAGGCAGTTCGACCATTTCGCGTTGGCCAAAACCAAATCCGGCCATAAACTCCGCCATCGGATGGCACTGGAACGGCGGACTCTTGTCTCTGATGGCTCACAATTTGTAATTGAATGCATGTAAATTGATTTCATCCGCCATTGGCCATTAGTTGCCCGGTTTTATGGCCGACTATCTCTAGTCGGACATATATATATATAGTGTCTCTTGATCTGCCCTGCCCTGCTCTGCTCTGGAGCTATGTGCAGCTAAGTGATGCACATGTGCTTAACATTATCGGTAAATACACTTTAGGCCATTAGCAGGCCATTTAGGTGGATCCTCCTGCTCCCTGCTCCCTTGTCCCTCTACCTAGTGATAACTCCGTGAGAGCTGATCACGCTGCTATCCTGAATTATGTCAGTTTTGTAATTTTCTACATATCTTGTTAATTGCGCATATACCAGAGCTCTATGGCCATCTCCCTCTACTCCTCGCACGCAACCAAAGACTTAGGCAACGAACTTGAGAGGCAGCTGCTCCAAGGAGGCAGCTCCGAGGAGGAGCCACAACAACATGCTAATGAGGAAATGAAATTAATGAAGTGAAACGCATCACGAAATTAGGGGGGGAGGAACTTGGAGTTCTCCCAACGGATATCCACACTTAGCCCGACTGTCAGTAGGTGTCATTATGGCCTGGACATTTCCATTGTGTGTGGGAAATGCGAGAAAATCCTCCGTTCCAGTTGCAAAATCAAATTGGCCAGTCCAGGCCATAATTATTATCGGTTAAAGTGTTGAGTGGCAGTTGTCTCGGATCTGATTTCTTGAGGATTACGTTGTGACTAATGGTTGGAGGATGGAAGGTGGATCTCAGGTGAGGATTGCTTATATTGATGGGTTCGCTATTGATACTGGTAGATACTGTGGTGAAGGACAAATTAATTATAGCACTTGATTTTTTTTGTATATAGATAAACCTAACGAAAGCCTAAATTATTTTATTTAGCATGCGTCAGAAATTATTTTATATATTTTCCCAGGTTTCCTTTTGGTAGGAAAAGTATTTATTAAAGGAAAAGTTGCACTAATTATTTATTTTACATTTTCAGTTACCTAATTTTGATGCAACCTTCATTAAATATATCATAAGCAAATATTAAATATTAAGTTCAAATATATAAAATTACTAATGGAATAAATTGAATAGATTTTGTGAAAGTTAGTTCCTAAGAAATTAATGAATTTTTCTCTAATACATTTTCAGTTACTTGTTAAAAAAAGAAGGGTTTTTGATTTTGATTTAACCATTAATATTATAAACAATAAGCAAATATTGTATATTCAAAGTTCAAAGCTTCCAAAGTAAATAAAATGACTAATGGAATAAATCGAATCCCCTCCTGGAGATGGCCCAAACCCCCCCGTGCCATTTATAATGGATGTTCGAAATCAATTTGGCCAAGGAGCACGGCTGCACCGGAAAAAAAAGGGGGGAGGGGATTTGAGGGTAGATATATCCAAGGGATCGGCACCGCTGGCGCCGCAGTCGCTGCAGCTCTCTTCAAAATCGCATAAATTGCGGTTAATAACGCGCGCTTAGGCCACAACTCACGTCAGAATGAATCAAGGGGCTCCGTATGGCGAATATTTATATTTATATTTCGACGCAGTGCCGCGGCTTTCGACGCAAAACCAATAAAGGCTTTAGCTCCAGCTTGAGCTCCGATTCCGATCCACCAGTTGGAGCTCCAGGCACCACTCGGAGGAGCAGCAGGAGCAGCAGGAGCAGCAGGAGCAGGAGGGGATCGAGGTGGAGCAGCGTGACTGCGAATGCGGGATAAATTATTTTGGGACAAGCAAAATATCACTTCGATTAATTCAAACAAAGGCCAACGCAAAATCGCAAAAGCTCTCCGTCCCTTTTCCTCTCTCCCAACCTCTCTTTCCCAGTCTCTCTTCCTCTCTCTCTCTGACTCCCTCTGCCGCTCTCTGCCTCTGTCTGCCTCTCTCACCCTCTGCCTCCCTTATTTTCCCTCCCACTCACTCGCAAATAGAGTTGGCAGGAGAAAAGGGCGTAGTAAAGGGGGGTTTAAAAAAGTATATATTTTAAATTGTATTATAATTATGAATTTGCAAGCTAAATGAAATTTTTATTGTAATTATTATTAATTAATATTATTAATTTCTAAACAAAATATACCATTTAGTTCTCATTTATATATTTTAGTATTGAATTATATTTAATCTCGTTAATAAAACAATTAATTATGAATATAAGCCTATTATTTTTTTCGTTTATAAACGAATGAATACTGGAATTATTTATAATTTATAAAAGAGTAACAAAATGAAAACTAGAAAAAAATTAAAACCTCATTATTTTAAATGTTAAATAATAACGCATATATATAAAGAATTAAAGAAATTGATGAGTGAATTAATTTTTAAATAAAATCGAAATAGGGAAAAGGGATGGTAAAATATTAGTATTTAAAGTATTTCAAAGCATAATTTGAAATTTATATATTATTCTTATAAACCCCTCTTCAAGCAAAAATCCCCCGCCCATGTCCGATGCTTTTATTGTTTCTCATTCCCCCTCATTGCATTTGCCGTTTGTGTCGCTGTGCTTGTTTATTCAGGATTGAACTTAATTTGGACATGATAAGTTGCTCTCTCTGTCGGCAGGTCGGCGGTTCCTCCTTTTGAAGTCGGTGGAAGGGGGGCTAAAGGTATGATATTTCTCTTAAAGAATTGCAAATGCCATCCAGCTGAAAGTCCAGAGGGAAAAAGATATATACCTAAAAGTTGTGAGTCCTAAAAGATCTCCAAATCTCAACTTACGAGTATTTGAAGTAGTTTTTCACTTTCTGTTTTAAATATTCAAATAAAACTGCACTTAAAATGTTTATTTTTTAAATAATTCTACATTTTTCCAACTCCTTTTCCCCTTTGAAATTATCCTTACCCGTTTTTTCTTAGCCACACGCAGTTGTGTTCACAGCAAAAGTGTCTTAAATTGCATAGCCGATCACATGAAAAACAAGCAATTTAGGGCAATTTCGATTAAAATCAATATTTACAAGGATCCACCAGCTACGACAGAGAAGAATGGAGAGGGGCAGGGGCAGTGGGAGATGGGGAAGAAAGAGAGTCACGAGATTCTCCCCCGGGGGGAAGAGAAGCGGGGATTTTCGTAGCAGTGCGCCAAAATTACAAATTTAAACATGAAAAGTTATAAATAATGCGACGATGATGTGCCTGGGCATGAAGAAGGGCATGCACTCAGAGAAATTTGAGGTCTCAATATTTGTAAATTAAATTTAAGCTAAATTATAGTATAAAATACAAGAAGATTAATTATTAGTATTCAAATTTATAAAGAGAGAATTAAAATTGAATTAAATACAAATGAATCTAGGTTGGTTTTTTTAAACTTAATAATATTAAATATTTGTACTCAAATTTAAAAAGAAATAAATGAAATTGGATTAATAATTTCTAAGATAAATACAATTGTATTTGAAAATAAATTAAATAAGTAATTACAAGAATTCAGTAAATAATTTCGAATTTCACTATCTTCAAAACTCTCTAATGCTAATATTGCTTTCAAAACTATAACTATTTTTCTCAGTGCAGCAGACAGCAGAGTCTCCTTATCCACCGGCAACCCAAGTCAAAGTCAGAGAAGACTGGCGACTGGAGAGCCCCGAAGGCGGAAGACGCGCTCCGCAGACTCGCTGCTAAAGAGCCGCTGATGTGGCCCGATCTGGATCCCTTACCCGATCTTCCTCCCGATCTTCCTCCCCCTTCCCCATACTGCCCCCTTCCCTACCCCCTTGCAATCCCAATTCCAGTCCCCGGGTGAGGTTTGGTGTTGTTGGTTTGCTTTGGTAATCACCTTTTGTTATAAAGACTGTAATTAGGGCTTCATTAAAAGGGTGGTCCGAGCTTGTCTTCGCCTGGCAGCCCCGGGAACGAACGTTGATTGAAAACGCTCCGATCGTTGATGGAAAGGCGAGGAGCGGAGCAGGGGGCGGGGCCAAGGGCGGACCCAAGGGGTTGGGGGGGGCCTGGAATGTAGCGCCGATCAACAAGCGGGCCACGCCCCCAGCGCACGCCTCATAAATAAAGTGAAATGTGCGTGCGTGCGATCGCCCACCGATCAAGGTACAGTGGTAATTGGCTAAAATGTATTTTTTAAATAGCAAACATTATTTCAATATAATTGTGCTGGATTTTGAGTATACTTAAATAAAAGTTGGGAAAATAAGGAAAAGTTATCTTAAAAAACTTCTTTAACTGGAAGATCTCTTTAATTTTTACTTTTTCAGTGCTAGATATAAATTTAAGATTTGTCTGTTTAATATTTTTAATGTTTCTAAAATTTGCTTGTAATTATTTATACTTAGTAAAAATATATAACTAATTTTTAATATCTGACAATTTTAATAAATTGAGATTTACAAACATCTGATAAATCAGAAGTAATACCATTCAATACATTTTTTTATATATTTAGATTAATCTATGTGTAAAATAAATAGTACGATTACTATTTAATAGTATATTTAATTACATGAAAATAGCTGATTATTTTATTTCTAATTGTTTGTTTAACTCTTAACTTTTTCTATATTTATTGTACATATTTATTTAGCAACTTGAGGTATGTACATTATTAATCAAAGAATGATTAATTATACTTTCTACAAAAAATCCAACAATATGCAATTACAAAATATTACAATTAATAAAATATGATTAATTAAATATTTCCCTCGCGGAGATTGTTGCAGTTGTCCCACTGTGGATCCTGGTGCCTGGCAAAGACCGGGCAAAAAACAAATAGCGATCCCTGCGTAATTACAGTCCTCGCAAAGTGTTCCTTTATGGAGGGGCGGACACTTGGAAAGCAGTTTGTTCACCTGCCACGGTGATCCACCGGAATCCTCCGGAGCCCACCAGCTCCGATCGACCCACTGTGCCGCACAATGCCCACTGTGCGGACCCACCGCATTGGGGAAATACTACGCCTCGCAGCTATTTTGCAAGCTGCACAGATGCATCTCGAAGGCACCCAAAAGATACATCTTCCCAGTTGGAGCTCTCCTGGAGCTGTCTTGGACTGTTTGCTTGGCTAAATGTCGGGCGCAATAATTAAAATGCCATCAATGCACCTGACGCTCTCCAGTCTTACCTGTTTCTCCCTCCCCTCCTCCTCCTCCCCAGATATTCCTCCTACCTGCTGAACCTGCAACCTACCAGGTTGGGATTGATCGCTTGATCCGAGCGATAAGAAACTGGGAAAATAGAAATACTGGATATTCCGAATATACGGGAGAATGTCACCAGCGGAGACTGGACTGGTGTTGGCTCAATGAACATATGATTTATTGAATGGCCATGGATGGTCGCTGACAGGCCGCAGTACCAACTGTTGGTAACATGGATATTGTGGCCAAGATCCCCGCCCTCATCCACCTGGCTCTCCTGCTTATCGCTCTTGGACATTAGATAAAACTGCCATCAGTCTTCCCAGTCGCAGGTTCTGGGTCTGGTTCTGTGTCCCTTTCCCAATCCCAATCCCAATTCCAATTCCTCCCTCCTTCCCGATGTCAACGTTCTTTTTTCCACCTCGATTAATTTCTTGGACCCTTTCTGGGCCACAACATTGAGTAATGATCGCGGCAACAGAATAATAAGCAAACTGCCACAGATGCAAACTAAGGAGGCTTAAATATTAATTACACATTTTTAAGGTATATTTAAATTAGTTAAAAAAAAGTTTCCAAGCTTAAAAGAAAGTTTTATTTTTAATTAAGGGGATTTCTTATTTGTTAAAGAGTTGTAATAATCATGACAAGTAATTCCATTATTTATTTGGAGGCATTAAAAATTATATTTTATACACTCGTTTAATACAAAAAAATTGATTTTAAATATTAAAAAAAAAACTCAAATAAAGGGATGTAATATTAGTAAATATGTTTTTAATATGTATATCCCCAAAAACCGTATTTTAAAAAGGAATAAAATAAAGTCTGAAAAATACCACAAAAATTTAAAGATAGAAAATGATTAATTATAGATAAATGTAATTTCCAAATATTATTACTCCCCCGAAAATCGTTATTTCCCATTAAATCCAGTGACTGCGAATCAGGCTAATTATATTACCAATCACCCAACCAGATATGAAGCCAGTGGGGGAATCCCATTCTCCGGCTGTTGTGACCGCCTCAATTGTCCGCGGACAATGAGGACGCGTGTTATGGATGCGTTCCTTAACCAATTTCCACCTCTTTTCACTTTCCCGGCCTTTGTCAGATCATTACGGCTGCTGCTGCTGTTCTTTTTTTTCCTCTGTTCCGTTGTCATTTTCCTCCTTTGTGTCTTTTTCTTTGGCTGTATCTTGTATCTTTTGCTGTGGATTGGCCTGGGCACTGCGGGTTGTCCTCCGGCGGCGGCGTCGTCGTCGTCGTCGTCGTCGTTGACCTGATGCTAACCCATCCAAAAACCCATTGAGTGGCGCCCCGAAAGAGAGCTGCTGACCCGAACCCAATCGAGAGGGATACACTGAGAAAAGGGAAAGGTCAAGTTGAAATCTCGTTAAAATTTAAATATAAAATTAAAGCACACATTGAAAATGTAATGCAAAAAACATAAAAGGTGGAGGAAAATATATTTATTGAAATAAGATCTGGGAAAATAATTCATATTCTAGTATAAATATGTAAATAACTATTAAATTAATGATTTCTGAAATAATTAATTAAAATTTTTATCATTGAATTATTTGGTGAAGGAATAAATTGTTGATTTGTTACAAACTAATTAATTTTAAATCAATTGGGTGGAAGAACGTCTATTTATTTATTTTCCTTTAAAAATATATTTTTTAATGTTTTACTATATTTTAACTAAATAAAGCAGCAACTAGATTCAACATAATATTTTAAAAGTATATTGTAAACATAAAATAAGAATAAATGCAATTTTTTTCACTAATAAATCTCTCTGTGAAATCACTTTATTGAACCAATTTTTATTTCCTAATAAATTAAAAGAACGTTTACTTATTTATTTTCCTTCCAACCCATTTTTTTTTAATCTTAAAACCTTTTTAAACAAGCAATAATAATCAACATTATATTTTTTTTAATATTTAAAGTATAAAATCAGCAAAAATGCTATTTTTCCCAATTATAAATCTCTCTGTGGTAAATCTAACTTTTTTTAACCAATTTTGTGTGGTCTAATTAAAGAGAATACTTGGACATACAAAAACGGTTAAATTAATGTTTTCTGAAATAATTTATTAAAATATTTATCATTGTATTATTTGGTGGAAGAACAAAGTGTTCTTTTGACCTTACAAATTTTATTTTCTAATAAATTGGATGGAAAAACGTTTATTTATTTCTTTTCCTTCCAAACTATTTTTTGTGTATCATAATTAAATATAGCAAGCAATCAGATTTAACATGATATTTTTTAAGAAATTGTAAATCTTAATTAAGAACAAATACAAATAAAATGAAATCCCTTCAATGAACCAATTTTGTTGTGGTGTAATTAAAGAGTGGGGACTTGGACGCCAACAATGTGTCATTTTAATGCTGCTCGAAATGATTTTTATTGTGCTCATTTGGGCTGTTGGGTTACACATGGGAGCCTCTGCCGATCCTCTGCCGATCCTCTGCCGATCCTCTTCTTCATTCTTGATTCTGGACTCGTTCCTCCGTCCCGATCCGATCCGAACCGATCCGGAGGAGAGTCGTAAACATTTATTAGTTACGGCTCATTTCGGAGGGGGAATAAACAAACAAACAAATAAACGCCCATGGGTTATAGCCACCTGCCAGTCCACGATCTCCGATCCACTATCCCCGATCTCCGATCGGACATCCTTTCACTTTTAATGAACCTAATGAACAGCCGCATAAATCATCGTTCGGTGGAACCCACAAATGTCGAAAGTTTGTCGCGCTCATTAAATGGTAACGGGGCCACGCCCCTTTTTTTTTAGGGCGGTCTTTGGTCTTGGGCCTCATTTCACGCTCTGCGGGGGACGAAGGGTTCGGCAGCTATTAATCTATTGGATTATGACCATTGGAAAATTAACTTGCCACATCATTTATTGTCCCCCCGTTTGTTCTCACTGTATTTTACGACTCCTGTCTGCGTTCTGCGGTCGCTGTTAAATATTTGTTTTTTGTGGCTTCGGCAGGTGGAAATTGTTGGAGCCGATCGTGGAAACAGGATACCTGATGTCCTGGTTAGGATTGTCCTGTGGAGTGTGTGGCTATACTTTTTGTAGATTTCGTGGGAAAAAATATTACATATCATTGATATTTAAATGACAGAAAGAATAAATTGAATGTTTAATTTAATGCCAGATTTTTATATTTTAAATTTAATTAAAATATTTTATTCCATTTTATAATATTTATTCAGCTTAGGGCTTACATTTCAGTTTCCAATTTTGAACATACATGAAGTAGAATATTTTTTAAAAATATGTATATATATTATTCCAAATATTATACACATTACATATTTCAAAATAATTATTTTATTCATTTATCTAATGCTAGTTTTTATTTAAAACTTAAAAACTAACATGTAATAGAGAGTTAGCTATTACTGCCTGGGCCTTCAGCTAATAATTTATAGGTGTTTTTAGTTTTCAGAATTAATTCATTTTCTTCAATAAAAAGGCTTACATTTCAGTTTCCTATTTTTAATATAGAACAGAATGATTTTTTAAAGATATTTATATATTTGATTTCAAATAACACGCACATTACATTTTTTTAAATTAAATCTTAAAGCTTCTATTTCCAAATTCCAATTTTGAATATATATTTTTTTTTATTTACAAACTAAGAACCACAACCCCAAAAAAAAAACCCGTGATGATTGTTGGATAATCCTCCGCGGAGATGGAAACCGGAGAAGGTTACCTTTGTTCCGTTTTTCTTCGATGATCGGTGATGCGTCAGCGTTGCATTATTATCATTATTATTAATATTTATTGGAACAGCTGTGGCAATAACAAGCAAAACGCCCCTCGTCAGCTGATGGCTGGAAAATGGAAAATGGAAAGGGAAAACAATGGCAGAGAGGGCGGAAAGTGGCGAATTCGTGCCACAAAAGGAGGCACTTCGTCGGTTATCGGGCCTGTTAATCAGTTGGCCAGACTCCCGAGATCCTGTTTCGCCAGTTCCCATTCCCAAACCCTGTCTAGTTCCTCGTGCCTCTCCAGATTCCTGATTCCCGATCTCCCGATCTCCTATCGCGATGGCGAACTTTGGTTTAGGGTTACCATCAAAACGATGTCAAAAAGTGAGAAATGCCCGACGATTTGACACGCGATTAAGGCAGAGAGACGCTTGGAATTTTCACGACCTCGGCCCTCGTCTGAATTTTCCTCCCCTTCGGGTGTTTCCCCCCGGCTCCCTGGAAAGCAGTTTCCCTCCGTTTTGATCGGCGATTACTGCTCGTATTACTATATGGCTTGCAATCACGGCATCAGCTCAAAACATCTGTTTGACCACTACACTGATAGAATTAAATCTAGTTTAAAAAGCAACTTAATACGTAGAAAAATATAGATTTAATAACAGTTAACATAGTTATACTATGCTGTGGAAATTCGTTAGGAATTGATTTAATTCAAAGGAAAATGTTTTCTTTTACCCCTAAAATAGTAAATAATAATTAAAATAAATATCTCCCTGTCTTTGGTTTCGAAATAACAAATAGTACGCAAGTTTTTAGTTTTGATTATTAATTTTATTTATTTTAATTGTTAATATATAGTTTAAATTGATTAAGGTAGATATTTAGCACTCGTTTGAATACCTTTTTGTGAAGTGCAAAAAACAAACTGAATATTTATTCCGGACAATTGTGCGTTCGATTGCCATATTTGGTGGCCAGTTGACAATGGCCAAGTTGAGTTGTAACTGGGCGTAAAGCAACATGTTTTCCATTTTTTTCCCCCATTCGCTTTTTCCCTTGTCTTGCTCCCCCCTTTCCGCATTTTGCACACCCACACCATATTAAGTATACGCCCTGCGTGCCGCATACGCGCAGTCGCAGTTGCAGTTTCTCCTTTTACTTTTAAAAACAGTGCTGTATCTGTATCTGTATGTGTGTGTGTATCTGTATCTGTATCTGGTGCTGCTCCTGTTGCCCCTCCCCTTGGTATAGCAACCCCTTCCCTTAACAAATTCCTTACCATGGCTATTGTTATTGCTGTTGTTTGGTTGTTTTGTCGTGTTCAGTTGCCGTAATGTTTGCGTTAGTGTCTCCTTTTTGTTGTTTTTGTTTGTTGTTTTTGTTGCTTTATGCCTTGTTCGAGGCGTATTTGTTTGTTTTATGACCGCATAAAATTTAATGCCGCATAAACTTATCGCCTAACGAGCTCAATGGGCGCGAAAAGGAGAGTTGCACCAGTGCCAGGGACGGAGCGGAGGGGGGGAGGGGGTGCCGAACACTGGGCACCCTGTGGCCAGAGGCACGTCGTCCGATTTGCCAGAAATTTTAATTTGCCTTGCATTTTCCACTGCGTCGCAGCTATTTTCAGTGCGCATCTCTCAGATACTCATTCGCCGCGTTTTCTTTTTTTTTGCCGGCTCTTGTAATTTGAGCGTAATTCACGTAAATGCTGAATTCTTTACACGGGGCAGAGGCGTCTTCCTAAAGGGGTTGCTTTACTATCTGATTAAAATTATCATTTTAATTTTTCCATCATTTTTAAAGCATATATAATCCAAATATAATCCTTTAAAATGGGGTTTGCAAGTATTAATTAATTGTAAATTTACAGATTAATAAAATATCTTTCAAAACCTGTGTTTTCTACAAAATATTACACATTTAATGTATCAGTGCAATTCCAATATTTTATTCAAATAAATTCCAATTACAAGATACAGAAAAAAAAGATAGTTTTAAGTATTAAATCCCTGTTTTCGATTATCCACACCTCTGATTTTAGCGATAAGTCGACAGTCAATTTGCTTGACACCTCACGTTCATCAATGAATTGCTGCAACGGCAACAGCAACATCGCAACATCGCAGCACGGCAGCAACAACATCTCACAGATCTCTCACTCAGCGCTTCGTCAAGATACTTATTTCTTTTTTTTTTTCTGTTCTTGTAGCTGCTTGGAACGTTTTGCTGATTTTTTTATGGTTTTTTTTTGTATCTGCGTCGTCGTCGGCGCATCAATCTGTAAATGTGTGCGTAATTATTCCAGCAATTTGTTGCCGCGCCAATTGCTGCCAGCATTCCAGTGCATCCCTCTACCCATCTCTCTTCCCTCATCCCTCTCTTTCCCCCAGATATCTCCCCTCTCTTTCCCCCACCCATCTCCCCTCTCTTTCCACCACCCATTCATCCAGCTAACGTTCATTTCTTCAGCGGCTGGTGACAAATAATTATGTTAAGTTGCATGTAATTGGCAATCCAAGCGTTGCTCCTTCTCCACTGCAACGAGATACAGATACAGATGCGAGGGTACAGTGGGTGGGGAAAGTAAGTGCCTAGAGATTCGGTTTTAACTGATTTCTGTACATTTGTAGAGTTGGTTTCCTAATTAAAGTATATTAAGCCATAATATCAATCATTGTACAATATAAAATAAAACTTTTTCTATTATTTATGTTCACTAAAAACCGTTTTAAGACCATTTTTAAACTATCTTATTTTATAGTTGTAGTGGTTGTGTTTTTTTTAATAATATTATTAATTTTTAGATATAAATATAATTCTCTCAAACACATATTTTTAATTTTCTGTAGCCTTTGTTATTTATTTAATATTTATTATATTTTATTATATACCCAAGTGTTGCTTTACTATTCTCCCTCAGTGTGTTTACAGAAATATGCGTGTGCAGTTTGTGTTTATTTCTGCTGTTTTTATTTGATTTTATTTTGTTTTATTGCCATTTCCCTGGACTGTGCTGAAATGTGGGCAAAATTTATCGCCGGCAATTTGGTTGCATGTCATTCCAGCGGCAAACGCGACGTGGCAATAATTAAAAGCGGAAATGCGCTGATGAATGGGGTATGGAAAATATCCAGAACCAGAACCAGAACCAAGATCCAGTCCAGTCCAGTCAGAAGGGGGGAACCTCCATTTCCACTACCAGATGGTTTAGGATACGATCCGTTCAAAATGGGAGTCCTGCCTGGGGGCGTGTCATTATGTCAAGCGATGCCCCCTAATAAGTATTATCCATCAAGTGATCTGGGATCTGAGATCCAGGGATCTGGGTTCGGGGATCGTGGATCGTGGATCTACTCCCGTCTGCCCGTCCATCACAGTGCCACTCCGAAAATCAATTGCGGCGATAATGGATGGTGGGCCATGCATCAAAATAGCACCTGGTTAACTGGTCACCTGGTCACCGACCACAACACAACACAGGTAGCCACCGCTGACCCCGGCTTAGGGAACACCAGCTTCGGCTTTTTGGGGCACGCGCGACTCATTTATCAAACCCGAACCAAAAAAAACCCGAGAACAAAAAATTGGTTTTTAAGCCCGGGATCAGCGGAACGAACTGCGATTATTACGAGGCGCTCTAAATTGACATATTGGCAACGCCCTCATTAGCCAGTCCCGATCCCATTCGATCCGATCCGATCCCATTCCATCCGATCCGATCCGAATCCATAACGATCCGAAAGAGGTCACGGACCCAGCGAAAGAGAGAGAGATTCACAAAACCATCCGGTGATGATTTATGCAGATTTTATTACACAAAACAAAGCTCAAAATATTCCTACACCGAGCGAAAATGTTGTTCAATATTTTGGATTAAAAAATGTTTAACGAAACTATTTTTAATAACAAATAAGTTGCATGAATTAATTGTAATTAAGAAATACTCGATTCAAAGTACATACCAAAATAAATATAATTACTAATTTCTCTGTTCAATTTTGTAATTAAATTATATTCATTCTCTATGCATTTTTTCAAAGTATAATTTCTTGTATTCATTATTTCTAAGCATAACTATAATTTCCATTTACATGTTTTAGGCATGCAAAATTGTATGTGTAAATATATAAAAACAATTAGGAAAATTATATTATAGATTATATTTACATGTCATTTAATTTCCAAATATTTTTGTAAAATCAAATCTAAATTCATGCCCTTTTTTGTATTCATTATTTTGTATATATCGCTACTATTTCCAAATAATTTGTCCAAAGTATCCAAACATTGAAAAAGGAAAATATGTTTATGTAAATATATTACAAAAAATGAAAAATATATAATAAATTAAATATACATTTAATTTCATTTCCAAACATTTTAGATCCTATCTTAAGGCATGCATTTTTATGTCTTAATTCTTTTGAATGCATCACAATTATTTCCAATTTATTTTTCCAGAGTATCTAAAATTTGAAGAAGGAAAATATGCATGTTATTAAAAATGAGAAAAAATATATAGTACAATTTTGTTAAACAGTTTTTATTTTACTGTTCATCAACAAATACGTCTTATAATTTTTGTATAAATATTTATAAAGGTTATTAATATGGTACTGAGTTTTTTTTCAGTGTATAGAAGAACCCCTGTCGAGAGGCGTTCAGTGATCGGGTTGGAGCGAATCGCCTCGCAATGGAGATGAGGCGAATTAAACTAAACGGCAACACGATCTATAAAGATAATCTTTATATCTGTCCTTAGTCACAGAGAGAAAGAGAGAGAGAGAGAGAGAGAGAGAGACACTCGACTTTTGTCTTAGTCAAATGCCTCGCAGATTTAATGCCGCATTTTATGGGCGAAACGGGCGCCATCCGATGGGGCTATAGTTCTGGATCTCTATCCGGATCGGATGAGTCGGCGGGGTGGGGGCACGATGGGCGGCGTTAACCATAAACTTTTAATTATCCCCCATAAAGTCGGAGGATGCCCCGGCCCAGATGAAGCCATAAAATCCGAAACCAAATTGAGTTGTTGGCCAACATTCGTCGTTCGATGTGTGAGTGTTTCTTTTTTGTAGCTTGATTTTGTTGTTTTGTGATCATCGCAGTCAAGTTTGATGGCCGGTGGATCGTTAAAGATACTCGGCGAATGGGTGGTCGGAATGGGCCCGAAGCATTTCCAGATTGGCCATTTAAGGGGATTAGTTGAAATACCCATGGGACTCCTTAATTACGGAAAACAATCGTCCTTTAAAATATCATAATGGGTAAATTATGAATAGAGAAGAAATACAATATAATTAATTTATTTAGGAACATTTTACAAACATTTAGTTACTTATTCCTATCATTTTCATAACTTTTCCAGATTTCTTACTATTAAGAAATAAATACTAAAATTGGCAGCAAGCCTCTGTTTTTTTGTATCTTACAGATCATTGCATTGGCGGATCTTAACGCGATTACAAACAAGCTCCCTTTCAGGGCCAAAAACTGAAACAGTCCCGAGAAATTCAAGCGTAAAAACAGAATCGAAGTCAGCTGAATAAAAAAAAAGGAGTAGCCCAAAAGGGAAAAAAGGATAAAAAAAAGGAGCTGAACAGCAGGCAGGTGTCTGTGTATTTTTTTTTTTAGGGGGGGAACAAGGGAGAACAAAGGAAAGGAAGGGGTTTCTGCACTGAAAAACAACTCACTAAACTACTAATTGATTACAACCAAAATAACTTTAAATGCTTTCAAAAAATATAGATGTAAGACAATTAATAAATAACATTTATGAGGACTAGTTAAGGTTATATTGTTTTCTTATTCTTAATTATAATTCAATTATAGTTTTTAAATAAATTAGATTACATTAATTAATACTGAATATTTATTAGTTCGTAATACTCTCTGAGATTTCTCTAAGTGTGCGAAGTCTTGTTTTAAAAAAAAAATTTTAGATTATTAATAAACAACATTTATGAGGACTAGTTAACATTCCATTGCTTTCTTTCCGAAGAATCTAAGTTACTGTATGGTTTTTAAAATTCTTAAAAATGTATATTATTATAATATATTTTAAAGTTCTTAATTCCCAGAGATTTTCTCTAAATGTGCGAAATTAATGCTGGCTCTGAAGTCGTCTTCCAAAAAATATAGATGTTAGTATAATTAAATTTTGTGTAATGTCGTATATAATTATAATTCAATTGTAGTTTATATAAATGTAACTTCAAAATTTCAAATACTAAAATATGTAATCCAAGTCTTACATTTCCCAGAGATTTTCTCGCAGTGCGCAACAAAAAAACTGAAATCTTGTTCCACATATTGTAAATGTTAGGCTATGAATAAAAATAGATTTGCAATAGTTAAGGCTTCCTTTATAATTACAATTCAATTATTTATATAATTTAAAATATTTGTATATATATTCTAAGTTTTGACATTTCCCAGAAATTTTTTCCCAGTGTACGAAACAAAAGCTGTCTCTGAAGTCTTGTTATCATTTTAATCCGCAGTTTGCCAAAGGCGCAGCGCAGGGGAATTCCAGACCCGGAGCCTTTCCTTTGAATGAAACCCAAAACCCATGACCAAATACCCAACGCAGAGCCCAGCCACCATTCCTGATCCCGATTCCAGATTCCAGATTCCCGATTCTCGATTCTCGATCCCAGGTCCGAGGATTTTTCGCTGGGCTGCCGGCTGAAGCGTGAAAATACCGCGAAATTCCTTTTGTTTGTATTTTATTCAGAGTTTCTGTTCGATTTTTTTGTTGTTGTTGTGTCTTTCGAAGTTTTTGGCATTTTAAGCCGCGGCAACTGGCGGTGGAAATTATATATAAAAATGTAAACAAAAAATAAGCGTTAACATGGCAACAATGATGTCCCGCTGCGACATTGAAATATTGTTATTATAAATTTTTATGACACTGTCCATTTGGCCGGGCCTCTCACTCTTCGAGGGCGTTTGTATCTGTGTGCGTGTGTATCTGTGTGTATCTGTGTCGCGGTGTGACAGGCATGGCTAATTATCAAGCGCCCACGAGCTGGCCAGAGAGCTGGCCAGAGAGGTTCCTTGGCCGGATTCCTGCCAATAAGGAGTCGAATTTGCATTCGAGCGCCGAAATAAACTGGCCAAAAACCGGTTTACCAACTATATTTTTTTTATTGCGAGTATTTTTTTGTTTAAACTCAAACAATAAATCGAAGGCTGTGATCATGAGTGGTAATTTAATGCTCTCTTAAATTAATTTATTTCCCATTCTATTCTAGTTGGATTCATGGATATATCAAGTTTAGTTTTTTAAATATCAAATAAATATTGTACTTGTCAATTGGTAAAATCACTGCAATAAAGATAATCATTATATAGGAATCTCATTTTTAAGTTAATTATTTATTTACCATTAACTTTTGTTCTAGTTTACAATTAAATGTTAAGTAAAATTATAATTTTTCTGTCATATAAATACCTTTTAAATACCATTTAAATTCCTTTTTAAACGTTAAAAATTTTTACAAATTATCTCTATATTTTAAAATACAGCTCACAAATAAAAAAAATATATTGTTGGATAGTTTGCGCATAACATATTAATTTGCAATAATTTTTTTATACTGTTGTCATTGTAGAATATATGTAAACTTTATATTTCCGTCTGAAATTGTATACAATTAAATGTTAAGTGAAATCATAATTTTTCTGTCATACTTTGCCATTTAAATGCCTTTTGAAATGAGAAAAATATAATAAAAACAAGAAAGGAAGGCTAGCTTCGGTACCCGAAGCTTAGAATACCCTTGCAGACCAGTTGCCTATAAACTGTTCGATCGATTGTATGGCAGCTAAAGGATATAGTGATCCGATCTTTTGTTTTTAAATTTCTAAAAAGGCTTTAATGCCTATGAAAACTGTTTTTCTCAAGAATGAATTAATTGTCTTGAAAAACACCAGAGTTATGCTCAATGACCCATTTTTTCCTATCGTTCCTATGGCAGCTATAGGATATAGTAGTCCGATTTTGATGAAACTTGCAGGATATGTTAAAATTGTTATTAAATAGAGTTTACCAAGAAAAAAAATATATATCTTAAAAAATGGCGAATTTATGACACTTTTTCCCAATCGTTCCTATGGCAGCTATGTGATGTAGTGTTCCGATTCCGGCCGTTCCGACTTATATACTACCTGCAACAGATTGAAGGGTTGGTGCAAAGTTTCAGCTCGATAGCTTTAAAACTGAGGGACTAGTTTACATAGCAACCGACAGACGGACAGACGGACAGACGGACAGACAGACGGACAGACAGACGGACAGACGGACATGGCTAGATCGACTCGGCTGGTGATGCTGATCAAGAATATATATACTTTATAGGGTCGGAAATGTCTCCTTCACTGCGTTGCAAACTTCTGGTCAAAATTATAATACCCTCTGCAAGGGTATAATAATTTCTATTCCTCTTAAAATACTCTTCGCAAATAAAATAGTAGATAGTTGTATACTTGTAGTTAATATAAAATAACAATTTGCAATAATTGTGAAATTATGTTTTACTGTTGCCATTGTGGAATATACAATTAATATTTCAATCTCAAATTGTACACAATTAAATGTTAAGTTAAATTCTATTATTTCTGTCATACTTAGCCATTTAAATGCCTTTATATCTCTATATCTTTTAAAATACTGTTCGCAAATACAATAATAAATAGTTGTATAGTTTATACATAAAATAATAATACGCAATAATTAAGTTATACTATTGTCATTGTAGAATAAACAATTTATACAAATTATACTTCCTATTAGAATTAACTCAAGCACTTCAACTTAATGCAAAAAAAAACCGTTGACTGCCATTGTTTACCCTTATTAACAAGGCTTTCGCTGGCGCTAATTGGGAAGGAATATCAAATATATATATATTTTTTTTAAAAGAGTTCGCGGGGAGGGAAAGTGGAAAAGTGTCGGAAAATGCGCAACCTCATAAACATCAACACGACTCGCACAATCCAATCAGAGATTAAAAAGCCGCCCCGCAGAGACAACGCCCACAGATTGCTTCCATCCTGCGTATCCTGTATCCTGCGCCCCGGACTCCGTACCCTGGGTTCTTCTTTCTCCTCCCCCCTCCGGGGATGTTGTGTCAGAATTCAAAATTCAATTGCTTAGCCCTTTTGTTCGCAGGAGGTGAACGAACATCCTTAATTTTGGGCAACAGGAATTGACATAAAAATCCATTTGTCAGCCCCTTTCAGATTAAAATCAAGGATTTCAAGTGTAATTTGATTCACCGACGGCCGGATGAGTGGATGATGCAAGGTCACCGCGGGGGGAGAGGGTAGGTTGGGTGGTTGGGTGGCTGGTAGTGGGCGGGGGGGCGTGGCAGCGGGTGATCAAAAGAGCAAAGCGTGACCCCAGAAAAAATCACACAACCGGAGAGGCAGGATAAGGAGCATGAGCAGGAGCAGGAGGAGGAGCGGGAGCGGGAGGAGGAGCGGGGCAGGAGCAGGAGCTGGCAGGGGAATGCCAGGACAACAGCAATAAATGACAACAAACACACCCCCCTTGTATAGTACCAGCAGCCTCTGCTTCCGAAACGGAAGAGTGATTTTAACACGACTCCTGCGGCAGCAGGACAACTCACACACACCACAGCAGGGCGCTTCCGTGCACTGAGCGAAAAAAGAAGTATACGAAAAACTCCAATAATCGCTATTTAATTTTGTGGGTTTTTTTTTACTTTCTATACTATCATTATCAATTATTATTGATAAATGAAGTTCAAATTAAGTATGTAATTCCTTGGATAAACTAAAAAGCAACTATTCAAATATTTAATTTAAAATATGAATTCTTAAATATTTATTCGAAAATAATTTATTCATATATTCCCTTATATTTGTTAATATCTTTATTGAAGAGTTTAATTCTCAAATCTTTCTTTATTTATATTTTACTTCCAGATTAAAGTAAATTTATTTTATTTAGTTGTTATAGAAAATCAATTTCCAAAGTAAATCCCATTCATTTTAATTTATTCTGACCAAAAAAAAGTCTTCAATCAAATTATATACATTTACGAATATAATTATATATTTCCAAAATGCATTTAACTACCCGTTTTTCTCTCTGCACCCATCCCAAAAGCTGTTCGATTCTCCCGAGTGCTATTTTCTGCTGAAGTGTGCCAGACGCACTGAACCAGAGGCTGCTCCTGCTCCTGCTCCTGGCTGGTGTCTGGGCTGCTCCCCTGCCAAGGATGCGACCACGACGGCGCCACAGTCGAGTGGATGGAATCCCAATCCCCGATGGAGCAGGGGCAGGGGGCAGGAGCGGGGGGCAGGGGCAACCCAAATGTGCTGTGCAACCGGTTGAGTCCATTAATCATTTTCTAATTTGTGGAATGCAGAATGTGGGTGAAGTCTTCAGAGAGAGAGAGAGAGAGAGAGGGGAGGGGAGAATCATCCCCTTTTCCGGGCAGGAGGAACAGGAGCCGGATGGAAGGACACTGAAAATGAAATTTTCACATCTGTAATTTGTTAAGTGCGTTTGTTATTCCACCGAATTATTTCACTTTTATGGGTTAAGTGCTTTTTGAGTTACGACGCCCGACGAGATCCAGGTCCTTGGGGTTACTCCTCGAGGACTCTGTCACAGGGCATTCCCAGACGGTTGACATTAATTAGTTGTCTGGGAATTGTCTGTCTCTCTTTTTTTTTGGGAGAAAGAGTGGATCTAATAATATTAGGGACTAATTGAAGGGGGTTCCTCAAAAGGAGTTATCGGAAAATATCTATTTTTATTATTTTAGCTTAAGATTTTATAATTGAAATAAGGAAGAACTTTATCAATTGATTAATATTTTAATTGAAAGAGATTAAAAAAAGAACATGTAAATATTATTCGTATGTATCTTAATATATCCTAAAGATTCCCATTCCAGCTCCAGACAAATCATTTTCAGATCGCCATATGTTGCCATATATTTCCCCCCGGGGAGATCATCAGAATCGATTCGGAACAATCGAAAGTACATTGGCAACATCATCATCGATGTGAGTGCCCTTCGGCTATGTGTCCACGACGGGATGCTCGGATGGAGATGTCATCATCGATCACAACATTTCCATGGCCCGAGGATGGAAATCAGACAACTGTAAACTAATGACATTTGCCCGTCCAGGTCCTTGAGTCCTCCTGTGGTCTCCGCAGTGCGTATCCGCTTACAAATGAGTGGATGGGATGCAATGGGATGGGATGGGATGAGCACCACCAGCAGTAACCAGCCATCAGCCAACAACTCGAGCACCACTCGAGGGTTGTTCCCATCCAAACCCCCCGGCAATCCACTAGAAATCCACTCGACGTTGCTCAGAGTCATTTGTTTGTTTTCGAGTTGCTTGTCCAAATATGCGGCAGCTTGTAACAATTACCAAATGACACCCTCGACAATCGGAAATGGCCTTTGAGGCACAGAGGACACAGGCACAGAGGACACCCAGAACCCAGCTTCCAGGATTAATGTGCACAGAGGAAAAAGGATATGGTAATATTAAAGATATAGTTTAAAGATGAGCTTAAAGGCAAATAAATTTTAAAGTTTATTTTTAATGTTTATAATGGGAACTTTTAATACAAATTTTATTACTTTCTTGCCATGCATTTTAAAGTATTTAATTATATATATTATTATATAATTATTATAAGGAATTCCTTTACTACACATATTTGTAATAATTCATTTGCATAACTTTCCCAGGCAAGAAAATATATCATTTGTTTTTACTCTTTATTCTTATGTAACAAAATTATGGTATTTTATTTCTAATGAATTTTTAATTAATACCTTACTCAAATATTTCCCAGTGTATCACATAACACTCTTAAGAGGGAGTAATGCTGTGACAACAAATGCGCAAAAAATAATAGAAAGAAGAGGAAACAATGGGTGCGGAGGGCAAGAGATCCACTTGTCGCAAAATCAATGGTAATATTTTCACCATTAGTCGTTGTTGTTGCTACCGAAAATGAAGTAATCAGGCGAAATCAACTTAAAACCCAGTTTTGGGGGGGACAAAGTTTATGAGCTGGAAGTGCTTTCGTCCTCCCAATGAGGTTTTCATGGCTTCCACATGGGGGTTACGTTGATGGGGTTGAATTCAGCGGGTAAATTCTGGATTCTCAATGGTTTCTAGAGGGTTACAAATTCGGGTTACTCTAAAAAAAAATGTGTAATGTTTTTGAGGTAGTCTTACATTATTTTCCTTATTTTTCTAGAAATAGTTATTGAATGCCTTTGTATTTTCGCTAAATATTATTGTTTAAGCATATTAATACCACAAAATTATAGGAACTTAAATTGGAAATTTGATAGATCTTATTTGATGCTAACTTAAATTGAACTTAAATTAGGAATTTTATAGATTATATGATACAAATTGTAAGTAAACTTGTATACCTCAATCAAAATCGTTGTTTATTTCTTTTAATTTGCAATTTAATAATATAGTCCGAAAGAACTCTCAAAAATTGCTGTTGCCTTAAAAACAACTACTTAAATAATTGAAAACACTTAGTCGAAGAATTCTCACAGCAACAAGCTTCCCAAAATGTTTTCCCCCAAAAGAAGCTTTTCTCCCCCCCGAAAAATAAGAATATGAAAAACCGACGACATCTGCTGCATTTTTCGTATCTGTTTCTGTTTTAGTATCTTTTTTTGTTGTTGGATAGAGGGGGGTGGTAGCAGAAGAGCAGCCAGTCAATATGATTTGTGATTTACAACAGGTTTCAATTAACCAAAAAAAAA
>JAJJHY010004047.1:1399847-1420691 GCA_021224005.1 Drosophila setifemur
TCCAAGCATAAATCAGCTGTAGTTAAACCAAGGATTTGCCAGGCTCAATCCAACTCTATGCCCAGCTGCACTGCGGGAAACTCTTTGAATTCTGTTGTTAAGTATGTTTTAGTATGTTAGATGATTAGTAGAAAACTATACAATTAAAATGTATAAACATTGCTTTTAGTTTTGAAATTTACTTTATGTATCATTAATTTATTAAGTGATTTTTAAAAAAGTGTAGATTGACTTATTTTTTTGTATTTTCTTTAATCGTATTTCAATCAAATAATCTATGACACATTATTATTCTTTGAAAAATGTTCTATTGTATTGAAAATGTATTTGGAGAAGCTGTTTAGTAGAAACTATACAGTTATAAAATATAAATATATAAATTAAAATGAAATGATTTTTACAAAGTGTTGCTATTTTCAATTTTCTTTAATCTTATTTCAATCAAATAATCTATGGTATATCATTATTCATTGAAAACTTTAATTTAATATTAAAATTGTTGTAATTGGCAAAAAGTGGAGAACTATAAAATAAAGTGATATTTCTTATGATCTTATGAAAAACAAAACAAATTTAGTAAATCTTCAAAATACCCAACACTATATAATAAATGAATAAGAATTAATTCAATGTATTATTGAATTATATTGACCCTTATTTATTAATTATTGATTTTTGTATATACTTTTATAAAAAAAATACAATAACTGCCAGTTAATTTTATGAAATTTCCAAATATTTCTTTACCTATTTTTAAACCCAAAAAAAAACCTGCTAATATATCTGGCAATCCATTTCTGCGGTAGAAGATATAGATATAGTTGAAGTGTATAAATTGGCAGGACTGGGGGAAACGGTGAGCGTGTGCGACTGTAAACCTCGTAACGAATGCTGGCCAACGGCAGAAATCTAATTTCAAGCACCAGAGAGCACCAGCAGCACCAGCAGAAGCAGCAGCAGCAGGTGGAGGCGGGGTTCGTGATGGCTTCTTCCCGGTTTCCCGGGTTCTCTGGGTTTGTCGGGCTCTGGGGCTGCCTTTTCCACTTGGCTGGCTTAACGATTAGAACTGCTGTCAGGGTTTCGCCCGGGCCCGGGCCCGGGACCATCCCCTCGCCTTAGTTCCTCCAGCACTTTGTTGTCTATTTGATGTCTTAATGCGCACCACCCGCCGCCACCCAAACCCAAACCCAAACCCGAAACCGAAAAGAGCAGCCAAAAGAACACCACCCCCAGCTGGCTGGGCCGGCCTCCAGCATACAGTTTTAATCAAATGGATTTTCTTTCTATTTTCCATCCAATTTCCCCCCCTGCGGGACCGAAATAGACAACATCCTCCCCCCTGCCCAGCCACCCACTCGAGGACAGGAGCCACGATTTATTAGGTTCTTTCGTGTCTGATCTCTGCCGGCATTATCCGACAATGCCAGAGGCATCAAACGTGGCTGCCGGATCAAAGTCCGGCTGGAGGAATCGAACTCTCAACATTAGTTCCATAAATTTGTCAGGTGATCTTCGCCAGGATTAGTTATATCAAAAAAGTTCTTTGGAATATTATATATTTTCATTTCAATTCTAGTTTTAATTGAACAAATCTGACAAATTTTTGACTAAGCAACTTGTTATATTTCTTGGCTAGATTTTACATTCAAAATTTGCATTTGTTATCTATTATGATGCATATTTTTATTATAAGCAACGAAATTAACATTTATAAACTTTATGGTTAATTTATAGGAACTTTCTGTTGTTGAAACTATAAAGATATTAAGACACATTTGACTGGGAACAGTTTATTTATTATTTGCCATAGCCAAGACGCATACCTTGAAATGGTTTTTGTTCCAGCTAGAATTTCCAAAAATACCAACTACACATAGAGTGCACTGCTTGCTTAGGTATTTAGTATTTATTACGGAGTATTCAGTATAGACTGAATTATTTTCAAGTTATTATTTCCTAAACTTATTTTTTCCTTGTCACTGGTTTCCTAAAAAAAAATGTATTATCTTATTAATTTTTTCATTATTTAAAATAAAAAACCGTTGTTATAGCTTACCATTAATTGTATAGTAACCTCCATTATAGATGTATTTATAATTTTATTTGTTATTCCTCTTCTTTGGTACCTTTCTCCGTTGTTGTTGTTTTTGCTGTGTCCGGTTTTATGACCGCTCTCTGCATTTTCCGCATCTGTTTGAAAATCTCGTAGAGCTTCGCCGTCAACTTGGCAATCACGAGGAGAGTCCAGAGATACAACAGAAATTTGATTTGGGTAAATTTACTTGCAACTTTTCGCAGTTCCAAAATTATCGGATCCATATTTGCTGATTGCGAGAGTTATCCTTTATTTTATTTTCGATTTTCGTTTTTTAAAATTAAGAACAAACGGAGTTCCGATCTGGACAACCGCCTTTTCGATGAGCTCAACTCGGTCTGTCGATTGGTTGGCAAGGAATTTGCTCCACAGAAAAGGTCCACTGAAAACTTTTTTGTTTTTATTTATTATGTTTTTTTCTTTTAAATTCGGTTCCTTTGGTTTTTTGTAAATTTTATAAATTCAGATAAAATTCAACCTACAAAATATATACTTCCAAAATTGTTGTCTAAGATTATCTTAAATAAAACTCTTTTCTTTAAGTGCTTTAACTTCAGGGATCCAATTTCCCGAGGGCTTTTTTTAAACAAATTCAGCATTATTGCAGCTATTGCAAATTTCGAATCAGTACTGAGAATCCCCTGAAAATGAGTTTATTTTTTGTTTGTTTATTCGAATGCACTTACAAAAAACAAAAAGATTGTTTAGCATACATATATGTAGACTTAACTCACACTTAAGATACAAATCATAGCATATATACTAGTATATATAGAATATTGAATTCCTTTTATTTCCGGAACTGATAATAGAGTTCCTTTCACTGAATTTCATGTTGAACGTAATCCTCCGGCCTCGACTCCTCCGTCTGGATTGCCATCAGCCGTTGGGATACGGATGGCTCATCCTGCAGAATGTGCGGAAATCGTTCCCTCAACCGCCTTTTGTGCATCACATAGATCTTGACGAACAGTTCGATGAGCATCAGAACACCCAATAGAATTAGGAGGACCAGAATGTGGGATAAGTCATCCTTAATGGTGGCCAAATGCATTAGGATTATCTTGTTTTGATATTCCGCGTCCATTTCAACAGTCATGATTGTGATTTCTTTTTAAACTTAAAAACAAATCACTCTGCAAATTTATTTTGTTGATGGCACCGCTGGCTTCCAAGTTTCAATGCAAACTGTCGCGTAGACTACGAAAATGCATGCAATACGAAGGTATACACTAAAAGAAATGCTGCCTCACATTTGGAAATTTATATATATATTTAAAAAATAAAAAGTGACTAATTTGTAATTCCTATCAATCTTATTTCAATCAATAATCTAGGGTGTATAATTATTTTGTTTTATATTTTTAAGTTGCACACCTTTTTGGTGTAGAGATATAAAATAATGTATAAATAATAAATTTCAATATTAAATTAGCTCATCAATAGATTACAATATATGTGTAAATATAATTAATTTAACAACAATATTAGAAAAGATTGTTTCCCTCAAAAGAATGAAAAACAAATACAATTTTCAGCAAATAAATCATTTTTTTATTTCATAAATATATCTGAAACCATTTCACATAAATAATTTATCGTTCTACTATAATAAACATTCAAACTTTTTAATATAAAAAAAAAATAGAACTAAACAAGATTAAGTATCCGTTTTTTTTCGATTTGTAGTTTGCCTTTCCGCAACTTCCGGAACTTCGTTTGTACTCATCTCAACACCGTCAGAAAAAAAGGGTAACGAAATGTAAATAAATTATTTTTGGCTATCAAAAATATTAATTTAATATTTTTTGAAGTGCATCCAAATTTACCCTTTATTGTCCGTTCGTTCATAAGTTTCCAAAATTAAAATATTTGGATAAAAAATATATATATCGAGATTTTCGCTAGCTCAAATCTCAACAGCCAACCATTATTACATATATATATATATAAATAGGGGGATTTATGTAAATGGAATACATATTCGAGGGCTCTCAGGGACTAGCCCACCCAATCAGTCTTGGGACGGATCCAGATCCGGATCTGGTCTTCTGGTTACTTCACTACGATGGAACAATTTTGCAGAAAACGGTCTAAACAAATATTTTCTACCAGGATTTTGAGGGGTGGGGCGGGGGGGATAACGAGAAAATAAACTAATGGGAATTAAGGAAAGGGATAGGGAGTCGGGGATAGGATAGGGATTTGGGGATCTAGAAGCGCATGCGATTGCGTCCGGGCGTGCGCTTGGCCTCCATCTCGGTGCCGCTGCTGGTCTGGTGGCGCTTCCTAGCCGAATGGCTGCCTCCGCTGCTGCTGCTGCTGATGATGATGGGGATGTTCGACTCGGCGGATGCAGCTGCTCCTGCTGCTGCTGCTAATGATGCCATGGATGTGGATGTAGATGATGTGATGGTAGATTCGGGTCCGGTTAGAGCCTGCTCTGCGGGCTGCTGCTCCTGCTGCTGCTCTACCCCGAGATTCTCAGGCGGTTCCGCATCCTCGCCAGCGCCAGCTGCAAAGAGAGTACGTCGCACGCCACGCCTGGGCGGAATCACCTCTTCGGTCTCCTCGTCATCGGTCTGGGGATTGCGACGAGCATTGGACCCGCGTCCGCGCTGAGCCCTCAACTGCTCGATGGTGGGCGGTGGGACCAGAGTGGAGCGGCTCATCGTCAAGGGATATCTTTCGTAGACGGCCAGGCAGACCTCCACACCGCGGCTTATGGGCAGGGGGATGTGGCGGTAGCCCAGGGTCAAGTGGACCTGCAGCGAGTCGCCCAGGTCGAGGCCGCCAAAGAAGTTGCCATCGCGCAGACTCTCCAGCACACCGCAGGCCTCCACGAAGAGCAACTGGTCCATCGGGTGGCTGGAGGGACGCGGCGGCGTCACCAGCTGGACGGGATAGCGGCTTGGCAGCTCCTCGTCATCGCTCTCCGCGCGCAGATGCATGGTGGTGGAGCGCTCGGCCTCCTTCTGCTCCAGCAGGCGACGGCGCACCTGGTCAAAGGAGCGGGCGAAACGCTCCCGGAGCAACAGCTCGTTGGCCTCACTCACCACCTGGGCCTCGTCGAAGCGTTCGTGCTGGAAGCGGCCCAGCAGCTGGCTCCTCACATAGCCCATCACCGCAGAGACGCCGCGCACATGGCGCCCGAAAAAGTTCAAAATGCAATCATCGGCCAGTTCCGAGCGCACCGACCCATTGTCCAGGGCAGCCACGAACTCTAGGATAATGTCACGGGGCGACGGTGGCTCCTGGCTTTGGGGTAGAGCAGGCGGTTCTGTTTCGGGGAGAATCGCACTGGGTTAGGAGGACTCTGTCTGCGGGGGAACAGGAAGCACAACCACAACTCACCCTGCGGCTGCTTGGCTGCTTCTGGTTCCAGATCGCTCATCTTGTCGGTTGGTCTGTTTGTCAGTTAGATACTACTCGATCTATACGTTACGGTTTGTGCGTTCCACTCGAGAAAAAAAAAATATAAAATATATTGGGAGCACGGAACGAGCCTCGGAGTCTGATTGAAAACAATGCCGATAGCAGAGTTATCTGACATTCGATAACTCGAACGATTGTGACGTGCCTGGCGATGGTAGTGCGATCCAGTGTGACCGTTCGCGCACGCCGCCGCCTTCGTTACTAGTGTGGAGTGTTCGAATCGAATTTTATGTTAAAGTTTAAGGTTTCGGATTAGGTTTTACTCATTATGGATATTTGACTCTCTTCTGAATCTAGTTTCTTAAAGGAATATTTAATAGGTTAATAATTAATTTAGGTTAATAATTGAACAATTTATTGTCTAAAATATTGTATCTAAACTCTTAAAATCATTAAAAATTAAGGAAATTAATTATATTACATCATTTTGCATAATTATAAATATAAAATGTAAACAATTATTTGAAAATATTGCTTAAGATTCAGCTAAAATATAAATGTATGATGTTACGGACAGGTTTTTAAGTTCTACAAAAGAAAATAAATTATACAATGATAATACATTAAATACATCAAACAAATCACTGAAGAAAATAAACAAACAAAAATAATACTGGTATTATTGGTATGCAACATTGTGGTATTTTTCTACAGTTGCTTTGGTGTTTGCAGACAGTCTCCAAAAATTAATAGTTCTTCCCGTTTGACAGCCACGCTTAACCGCTTACTTTAATGCTAATATTACAAAGAATATGACAAAAATATAGTTTATGTATATATATATTATTGAGACATGCGCTCTCTTAGTTTTGTGTCCGTTCTGCATCCACATTTCTAGTAAATTTCCTTGTTATTTCGTTATAAGCGAAACAAACTTGATGTTAGTTAACAGAAACATTAATTTGTGAAACGGAAAAAGACTTTTTGGCGGTATGGATATGAGTATCTCCTTCTCGCTCTGATTAATGCCTCTGCTGCCGTCTACCCGATTCAGCGATAAGCGTCAGATTACCGCTTCCAGAATGCATGCCCCTGTTAACAGAGAACGCAAAAAAACTAACAGAACACACGACTGTTAACCGGAATCGAGTGCATGACAGGGATGCATTGGCAAACATCGAATGCACGCGAGAGGGTTAACATCGGTGTGTGCGATACATCGATGTACATTGTGCATCCCTACATTCATCCGCATCAGCTGCCAATCCGCAACAATAATCGTGCAAAATGTTCAAAAAGTACGTATTTTGGGTGAGGGGGGGAAGGGGGGGTGCGGAAAGCACACAATTTATGGAAACTAACCAAGACAATCGAATATTACAGATTCGAGGATAAGGACAGCATCTCGTCCATACAGCAGCTGAAGTCGTCGGTGCAAAAAGGCATTCGCGCAAAGCTGCTGGAGGCCTTCCCCAAGCTGGAGACACACATCGACCTCATCCTGCCCAAGAAGGACTCCTACCGCATTGCCAAGTGGTAAGGGGGGTTGTCACTGCCGCTCCGGAACTTCTCTCTCACACAATCCATTGCCATCCCGTTCCTATCCACAGCCACGACCACATCGAGCTGCTGCTGAACGGAGCCGGCGAGCAGGTGTTCTTCCGGCATCGCGATGGGCCCTGGATGCCCACGCTGCGCCTACTGCACAAGTTTCCGTACTTCCTCACCATGCAGCAGGTGGACAAGGGCGCCATCCGGTTCGTACTGAGCGGTGCGAACGTCATGTGCCCGGGCCTCACCTCGCCCGGCGCCTGCATGACGCCGGCGGACAAGAACACCGTGGTGGCCATCATGGCCGAGGGCAAGGAGCACGCCCTGGCCATCGGACTACTCACTCTCTCCACAGAGGAAATGTGAGTCCGGTTTAACCCAAGCACACCTAGTTGTGCCATCGAAGTTTGGAAATATTCGAAAACTTCGTAGGAACTGAGAATGTAATCATACATTTTGCATCCTATCTAGATAGAAATTTACTTTTAACTCTGCTATTTTTATTAGCTAGTCACTGAAAGTTTATTTTACTGAAGATCTAAAATAGTAGACGGAGCATGCTCTCCACAGAGGAATTCTGAGTAAGGTTTAGCCATCCGTTTCCCGCTCGAACTTTAGGTCTTTGGAAATAGTGTAAAACATCGTAGAAATTGTGTGCAAAACGTTGTTAAAGATCATTTTGAAGTTTAAGTAGCAAGTTAAACATTTAACATTGGTCTGAAATTAGGAATATATACATCTTTATTTCATAATTAGTATGAAGTAGTAGTTGGAATTCTTTTTAAAGTCTTCGAGCAAGTAAATCTAATGACCTTTAACTGAAGATCTGACAAGTTGTTCGAAAGAATCTAAATTACATAAATGTATTGCCTAAAGTTAAAAACAATTGTTTGACAGTTTTTAGATGAAGGAAATAGAATTTACCCTTAGTCGGAGAGATATGCAGTTCTTTATTTTGTAATATTTTGTATCCAATCCAGCTTGGAGTTTCCCTTCAACTATATTCAAGTGTTATATGAAGCACTTGCTCCATAATTTCCTTTTGCTAAAATATCAAAACTATAAAAGTTATTTGCAAAGGTTTGCAGGTATAGCTATTTTCTTTAATTATTTTTCTTTGTGCAAAAGTAGTTTGTAATCGTACAATTAGGAACATTTCCAGTTAGAACATTTTAGAAGTGGCAAAATTCTTTACTTGGACATCCAAATAGACTAAATTGAAAGATTCTTTCGACTTGTTTGAATTAACAACTATCTTCCCTCAACTAATTATGATTCCCTTTTTAATTTGTATCCCACAGCCTGGCGAAGAACAAGGGCATCGGCATCGAGACGTACCACTTCCTGAACGACGGCCTGTGGAAGTCGAAGCCAGTGAAATAGGAATCTGGAATCTGTACTTGCACTTTTTAGTCTTCAATGTCATGAGAGCAAAGAATGGTTTTTATATGCAACTGAATCCTGTTTATTATTTTTTTTCTCCTTAATTTAGCTCTGTCAGTTAAACTATTTAAATCAATGCGAAATATAATTAATGGCATTTAAAACTCAAAGAACGCGAAAAGAGAGATGTTGCCTCTCTGCGCAGCCTGAAAAAAAAAACGTGAAACGTGCCTCAAAACCACCTGTGGAAATGGTGAAAGGTAACAAAAAATAAAGGGGGTGTTCATTGGGGAGTGGATTTCTGGAGGATTCAAATCCGAATCCAGGCGAATGCCTTCGGAAAAGTATCGATATCTATGGTCTGCAGCTGACCATTTTGTTTTAGCTTTAATAATTTTCTTTGGCTATCATTTGAATTTATTGATTTATCGAACAATCAGGTTTTTTCCAGGGTGTAACGAATTTAGAGTATTTTTCCGAAGCTTTCTTTTAGTTTTTTTCATGTATTTTTCAGTTTTATAAAAACAAGTGAAGTACCTGCAATGTTATGTATTTGATTTTTAAACATTGTTGAGCTTTTAGAACATGATTTTTGAAAATAATTATATTAAAATCAAACTGTTAAAAGGCAAAACAAAATTGTTAAGTCGGAAAACTTTCAATAAATTAATTTCTTGTTTATCGTTATCTTCTCATTTGTATTCTTTTTTGAGTGTCCATGTACATATATTAAATTCAAACTAATATAAATGATAAATTCACAATAAACAGAAAAAGCTTTTGTATTATCATTTTTTACAATTAAAATAATTGTTTTAGAAAACAAAAACTTTCCAATTGGCAATCCTTATTGTGGTTGTATCCTGCAGCCCTGGTCCGTAGCTCTCTTGCAACTTTCAGCTGCCGATAGGCGGGAACAGCTGATTGCGTTGTGGCATGCGCACTTCCGCCTAACGGTACTCCCCGCGTCGGGCCGTGCGCACTCCGCCGTAATCGAAAATGGAGAAAGTGCTTTCGCCACGGCATTTGTCGCATCCGACGGCAAGTGCAGCAGCTCGTCCTCGCATCAGCGGATAAAGTTTCACGGGGAAGCGAAGCGAAAAGGATAACAGCTTGGAAGGATAACAAGGACCAAGGAAAACCACAAGTGGTGGTTCTGGTTCCCCAAAAGGATCTCTCCCGTTCGCTTGCAACATGAAAATGGTAAAGGAAACGCGGATTTCCACTCGATTTTCCGTGGGCAAATCACTAGGCATATGGTGGTTAGTGGAAAATCAAAAATTGAAAATGGAAAATGGAAAATTCACCGTTGCAGTGGGCCTGCTGCCCGCTGCATTGTGTGCGCGTGTGTGTTAGTGTGAGTGTGTGAAAAGTTTTTCAAGGAAAACGGATACACACTGTTTGAACTTTTTCGAAAGGTGCACAATATTGCAATGGTCGCCGAAGTTTTTTAAAGTGCAAAAGTGACGTGACGCACACACACGCACACCCCCAAAAAGCACATAATATTCGAGCGCGTTTATGTGTGCGCATACATATGGCGGCATTATAAACACGCACACAAACACACACATACACATACGCGTATTGATATTGCCAAACGCATCTGTTGGTGCTCCATAGTGATACGTGTTTTTGTGCCCTTGCAACGGGTATTTAATTTTGCCAAAAGCTAAAAAAGCAGTGAATACATGTATTGATCAGTATTAATCAAGTTAATGTAGCTAAGTCCGCCTTTTCCAAGCCAACTAGTCTCTTAGTTTTAAAGCTATGGGGCTCTAATTTTTAGTGTGTTTTAAGTAGTGTGTACACACTGGTCGGAACCTTCATGGGAAGGATTGAGAAAGAGTTACATAGAATGGATTCTTTCTATGTAAGCCTCTTATGACAACCTTGACCGGCCCTAACAGTTTCATTTAAGAGCATAATCTACTAGATACCATATGTTTCATAGGAACTTTAGGACGCACGGTAGTTTATAAAGATAGTAAACTTAATCTTGAGAAATCCGACGACCATGTTCCATAGCGATCGCGCGGTTTGAGAGCAATTCACCTGCTCTCCAAGCATCCAAGCTTCCGAGGCGGAAGCTAACCTTCCATTCTATTTTTTTCCCATTTAAAATATTATTTCCTTTATTGATTTTACTCTCTTTGGCTTTTTTGGCAGACGGCGCTAATTGAGTTGTTGTTGTTTTTAAAGATGGCGTGCAAAGGCGCAGCAACAACAACAACAGGAACCGTTTGAAGCAGCTCCAATCACAACAACAAGAACCAGAAGAGGAAGAACAACAACAACAAGAACAACCACGCAAGGAAGTAATTTAGGCGAGCAACAGACACCCACACAAACACAGGCCGCTCCAGAAGTGTGAAAGGAGGAGAGAGAGAGAGTAGAGTAAAGAGGAGAGCGGAGCACGGAAAGTTGGAGCGAGTAGCGTTGGAGTGAGTAGAGGAGAGCGGAGCGAGGAGTGTGGAAGCTCGCCTGCAATATGGAAGACCTATTCCTGCTAATTATCAAGGAGTCAACGGGCACCAAGCACAATGCGCTGAGGCAAACGGCGCAAATTGCTTACGGTAAGTACTCTCCATATGTGCATTACTTCTTAGCTGTTAAATAAAAAAGACAGAGAGGGGAGATTGGAGTTCAAGAGCGCGAGAGAGGGAGAGCAACGCACAGTGAGAGCATGCAAGAACGCAATTTCCTTCCTTCCTTCCTTAACTCATTTCTCTTGTCGTTGTTGTTGTTACTGCTGCGCTGCTCTGCTATGCTTGGCCTCATGTTTGTTGTTTACCGTTAGTTGCTACTTCCTTTGTGAGGTACCCTTCCCCTTTGCAAGCAAAGCATATCAGTTTAAAGAATCGTGGGTGACCATAAAGTTTGCAATTTGTATAGTTTCTTTCTTAAACAAATATTTATATTCTAGTCAAGACTTTTACATACAAAAATTATTTGTTTTCATATTGATATTAAATGAATCAGTATTACCATTAAATTTAGTTTTGAAGAGTGTATATTTAAGTTCAAAACTTTGCAGCTTGCTTTTATTGACAAAGATATATATTTCCAGCCCACATGTTCTGTTCTCAATGGAAAATATATATACCCTAAGCTCCTGCATAAGCTCCATTTATCAGACTTGATTTGACTCAAAAGGTCACATTCATTCGTGTAATCTCTTTATTCAATGCAGGGCATACCTACACCCACGCAACCTAATCTCGCCTTTGTTTCCTTTTGATTTTGCGACTTTGTTGCTTGTCTTTTGTGTGGCGCAGCAGAAAAGTAGGCAACGCTTTCTGTGGGAGTTGCTCTACACAGGAAACAAAATACGTGGAAACTATTTTGCACATATGTGTGGGATTTAAAAATCACATTACCTTAGGAAAATGTGTTAAAAAGTTAAAACGATATTAAAAAGTTACAAATATTTTGAAGCTTATAAATATTTAAATAAAGTAAATAAAATTCTTTAAAAAGTGGTTTAAGTGATCTCCAGAGACAAGGACCCTATTTCCACATATGCACATACGTATCATATACCATATATCAAGCCCCATATCTCGACAGATTTTACGACCTTTGCCCACTTTAGCTAGTTGGCTGTAATGCAATAATCGTTAATCGTGGCTAATCCCTTGCAGATAAACTGTACCGCCAGCATGGCATCCACCGGGATCCTTCGCACGAGCTGCGCTCGGTCTGCTTCACCGCCCTGCAGATGGCACTGGACACCAAGCGGCCCAAGTTCATCACGATGGGACTCAATGGCCTCCATGTAAGTGCACCGTCCGGATATGGCGATTATCAAACCAGGGGGCTGGGGGGATGGGAAGGGACAAAGAGGAGCCGTAACAATGACCACGTAACAGCTACTGACACACATTTTCCGGCCGGAAGTTCCGGCGCACAAAGCGGATTTATCATTCCGTGGGCACAAACTGGACAAAGGACATACGGTTTTACGATATGGGGGGGAGACATCCATATGCCGATGGGATGTGGTATGTTGTGGGATGTGGGATGTGGGCTGTGGACTGTGGACTGTGGGTCACTGGGGCCAACTAATTGCCGGAAGAATCCCTTGGGGGCGGAAGTGAACTTTGTTTATGAGTGGTTGGCAACATGGTAATCAATAATTCCATTCCTTTTCCTGCCCCAACTTGGCCATCCTGGACACGTCCTCCTTCTCATCCGTTTCCTATTTGTTTGACCTCTGGGAAAATCTCACCTTCACTGAATGGTTCCTCCTTACTCCTCATTCTCTTCCTCGATTTTATTCCATTTAATTTTCTTTTGGTTTGGTTTACTTTTCATGTTTACTTTTAATTACTTTTCCATTTCCAATCAATGCAATTTTCATCCTTTTCTCTTTGAACATATTTGAATATTATCTTTTTAATTTATTTCCCTTCCGCTTCCTGCTTCCTGCTCCTCCTCCACCTCCTATTGCCCCTCCTCAGCGCGTCATCAAGGACGAGCGCTTCTACATCGGCCTGGAGCCGGAGGACGACTCCGTATGGCTTCCATCGCAGCTGCTTCGAGCCACAAATGGCATCCTGCCATCGGCGAGCAGCGAGGACACGGTGGTGAATGTGCTGCGCCTCTTCCTGGCCATGGCCTGCTCCCCGGCCTGCACCCTCAACGGACGCCTGCTCATCGAGATCCTGTCGCGCTGCGGCGAGTGCTGGGAGATGGGCTCGAGGGCCACCAAGGCCGCGTCCCTGGCCGCCGCCTCCCAGTGCCTGCGCACCTTTTGCGCCTTCCTCATCGAGGAGGCCGAGGAGGTGAAGAAGACCGCACCCGCCGGCCTGATGACCCAGACGCAAGCCTCCGCCGTCTACAACGAGGTGATCCCAGTGATGCAGTGGCTCTGCAGCCGGCTGGTGGAGCCGAGTGTGAACACCTCGCCGAACAAGAAGAGCGAGAATCCCAGTTCACTCTACCTGACCGAGTGCATCCTCACCCTCAGCTCGGCCCTGCCCCGCAACGTCCATGCCAATCCGCACTTCACCTCGTTTCTCTGGCAGAAGTTCTGCCCCACCCTGGCTGCAGCCCTAGGCTCGCCGGGGAGGATCAACCTGGACAAGAAGTTCACCTACAAGTGAGTTCATCTTTTAGGGGTTGTCAACTGGTATCTTATTTAATACTGCCCCCCAGGGACGCTCTCCACATGATCGAAAACGAGGCGCGCGGCTTCTTCACCGGACCTGGATTGGATGGACCCCAAGCCCGTTGCGTTTATTTGACGGCCATCCAACTGCTCCGTATAGCGGGAGCCCATGGGTCCCTGCGTCCCATGTTGGAGGCCTTGTTCCATCGGATGCTGCTCCTGCCGGCACCGCAAAACCGCACCGAGCCCCTGCGCTGCGTGCGGGAGATCTTCAAGAGCCCGGAGCGGCTGATCGACTTGGCGGTGATCCTCTACGTAGACAAGAACACCGCCCAGGGTTGCAGCGACGAGATGGCCCTCTTCCGGCTGTGAGTGTGCCGGGAATATCCGAAAAGCTACGTGAACTAATGAGATTTTCTTTCATAGATTGGTGGACGCCATGGAGGAGTGTGCATATGGAGCTGGCGGAGCCGGAGCCCCCTCTACGGAGGCCAGCCTGCAGGCCAGCGTGGAGTGCATGGTGGCCCTGCTGGACAGTCTCCAGGTGCTCTGCAGCGGCGAGCTGACCGAGTCGATGATCAGCGACCAGATTGTCCAGGTGGTCAATGGGCGGCACGAGCTGCTCAAGGATGCGGACTACTCGGGGCCCCTCACCTACCAGAGCATGGCCCGGCTGCCGGCCCCCTATCGGGATGCCATCGTGGAGTTCCGGCAGAACGTGTTCGAGACCTCGTCGGGATCGGAGAGCGAGGGCGAGCCGGCGCACGAGCAGGATGCGGCCTCGCAGGGATCGGGCGACACGGAGGGGCCGGAGGACGATGAGCCTAGCAGCTCCAGCGACGAGACATCGCGCGTGGAGAACCGCTGGCCGTACTCCCACCTAGAGGCTCCGGTCATGCCCGTCCGGACGGACAGCGACAACGATCGGCAGCATGCCAGGGACTTTGCGAGGGCCCTGAGGCAGGATCTGGTGCCGAAGCTGCTCCGCCTGCGCAGCTGCGTGGAGCTGGACGAGGCCATGCAGGAGTTCGCCTCGGCCGTGTGCCAGGAGAACAGCATGAACTTCTCGGACTTCGACTACAACCTGACCGCCATCAATGCGGACGGCATCTACCTGGCCATCTACTCCTCGCTGCTGCTCAGCCTGCAGCTGATGCGGGCCTACTACTACGAGCAGGTGGCCTCCGGCGCCGCCCACAAGGACATCCTGGTGCCGATGTCGGAGCAGCAGTTCGTCACCTCCGTGCAGAATACGGGCGTGCTGGTCTACCTTTCCTCGCCCTGGCTCTGCGAGCTCTACCAGTCGGTCACCGTGTGCAACGTCCTCGAGGCGATGACGCGCCAGCAGCTGGAGGGGATCGGACCGCGTTGTGCCCTGGTCGACATGCTGTGCGATGCCGGCGGCTTGGGCCCCACCCAGATGCTGTCCGAGTGGCAGCGCCTGCAGACGGCCAACGTGAAGCACAAGGAGGAGGAGCAGCAGCACGACAAGCGGCGGGAGGCGGCCAAGAAGCTGTGCCGTCGCCTGCTCACCTGCTGCTGGGACTCGATGGTGATTGTGCTCAGCTCGGGGCTGGGCGACCTCCAGACCAGCTCCGCCTCCAACAAGCTGGTGGCGCTCTCCAAGCGCACTCTGCGCGTCAAGGCCAAGACGAACAAATCCAACGGGGAGGCGCTGTATGCCATGTGTTTGGACGGACTGCACTCGGTGAGTATTTGCCTTGTCTGGCAAAGATTTCTCTTTACTAATCGGATCTTCCTCTTCCGCTTCCTCCTCCCTTTCCAGGCGGCCACCCTAAGCAACAGCTTGAACCTGCAGCACCTGGCTGGGAAGATACTCAACCTGCTGGCCTCGAATGTGTGCCAGACGTCCGGGCCGCGCATCTCCGCCAGCCAGGCCATGTCCATGGACGTGGTGCTCACCGGTGGCCTCAACCTGGGCAGCTACAGCGCAGACTGCTGGCCCAGCATCTTCGCCGTGTGCCGGCATGTTAGTCAGCTGGAGCACGAGATCTTCAGCATGCAGAACCCCTCGATCTCCGCCTCTCCGGGCAGCAGTCGCAGGGACCTGGAGACGGGCGAGAAGCTGAGCAACGGCAACGCCCAGGACAAGCTCAACCTTTCCTCCATACCCATCGATGACGATGAGACCTGGTGAGTGTTTTGTATGCTTCATATAAGTATAAATCCATGCTGAAACCCAATCCCCATCCTAGTGTGGATGTGTACAGCTTCCTGCAGGCGCCGATGCAGAGCCCCAACACGAACATCACCTCCATCCTGAAGGTCTACTCCGGCACCAATGAGACGGTGCTGCTGAGCCAGAGCGACACCTCCAAGGTGCTCTGTGCTCTGTCCCACCAGGCGGAGAACCTCTTCGGGGATGCCGCCGAGCGACTTAGCCTGCCCTCGCTGTGCCAGTTCCTGAAGCATCTGTGCCGGGCCTCGAGGGATCAGCTGTACAAGAGCCAGGTGGCGCGCAAGGGCAGTCGCATCTGGTGGCCCAGCAAGGGGTGGAAGAAGCTGGACTCCCTGCCCATGTCCCTGCTGCTGCATCGCATCGGCGACGTCACCCTGAAGGTATTTCGCAGCTCCCGCCCGCTGCTGCACGTGCTCAAGGTCTGGGCCATCACCGGACCCCACCTGATGGATGTGAGTATCTTGGATGCTGGTGAAGATTTCCCTTTGCTTACAGAATCCTTCTTTACCCTAGGCCGCCTGCCATCGCGACCGGATGATCTCGAAGAGGGCCATCGAGTACATCCACGACATCATCACGGCTCTGCTGGTGGAGCAGTCGGAGCTGCCCTACTTCCACTTCAACGAGGCGCTGCTGAAGCCGTTCGAGAACCTGCTCAGCATGGACACGGACGTGGATGTGCAGGACCAGATCGTGGCCTGTCTGTACGAGGTGGTGGAGGCCCACCGCACGGAGATCCGCTCCGGATGGAGGCCACTCTTTGGCACGCTGCGGAACGCCCGCAGCCGGATGCTGAACATGAGCAACATCATCGACATATTCCGGGTGTTCCTCGACTCGGACAACACGCTGGTGTTCGCCAATGCGGGCCTGGACTGCATCCTGTGCCTGCTCTCCTACCTGGAGATCTCCGGAGGAGGCAGCAACAGCAACAACAACAACAATGGCTCCTGCGCCAGCGGAGGGGGAGGGAGTGCAGCGGGAAGTGGAGCCGGGACGGGAGCAGGCCAGGAGGAGGACAACACGTTCCGGCCCACGGACTTCCTGCACGAGACGCTGCGCTTCCTGGAGCGCTGCTCCAGCATCCTGGGCTTCATGCACAGCATGCCCAAGTGCCCCAACTTCCACTCCACGTACAAGATCAAGGGCATCTCGTACACGCACATCATCGACGCCAACATACCCAGCTCCATGGAGAACTTCACGTACTTCGGCAACGACTACCTGCAGACCCGCAACGAGCAGTACATGATCTCGTACAGGTCTCTGCACATCGACAAGGACACCATCGTGAAGATCGACGAGATGGACAAGCCGTCGGGGGTGCTCAAGGTGTGGTTCCTCCTGCTGGACGGACTGACCAACTCGTTGATCGTCTGCCCCTACTCCCACCAGGCGCCCATCCTGCAGACGATCTTCAAGCTCTTCAAGAACCTGCTGGCCAGTCCGGGCATCGACTTCGGGTTCTACTGCATCAACCACCTGCTGGTGCCGATGATCCAGGACTGGCTGCGCTACATCAACAAGACGGGCGCCTCCTGGCAGCTAGTGGAGAAGAACTTCAAGCACTGCTGCTGCATGACCACCGACCTGGTGGTGGAGTTCATCGAGAAGTCGGTGCCGGAGCAGCGTCGCCTGGGCGCGGGCACGAAGACGAGGCTGGCCCAGATTGTCCACCCTGCTGACAATCTGCTCTACTCCAAGCTCAAGTTCGTCACGGAGCGGATCGAGCGGGAGCAGCAGAACCAGAATCTGCAGGATCAGGGCTATGCCCAGCAGTATGACAGCAGCTCCAGCTCCGCCAGCGAGGAGCAGCAGAAGGGCCTGGGAGGGGGAGCAGGAGGAGGAGGCGGAGGCGGAGGAGGAGGAGCGGGAACAGCTGGAACTGGAGGAGGTGGACCGCCACCCAACCTCATCGAGTCCCCCACCAAGATCTCCAGCTCCGCCACGCTGGCCCTGAAGCAGCTGCTCCTGGTCCTGATCGAGTGCGCGGCCCAGTCGCAGGAGGCCATTGCCAGGATCTCGGTGTCCTGCCTCAAGCACGTGATCCTCTCCACGGGCATGCTCTTCAACGAGTCCCAGTGGATGATCGCCTGCTCGGCCATCCATCGCGCCTGCACCGTGACCATTGCCCCACTGCGTCAGCTCTCGTTCGCCTTCCACGAGAAGTCGAACAGCTTCTACGGGGACTGCGCCAATGTGAAGGTGGCCGCCCGGCGGGACAGCAGCCTGGAGGAGCTGGCGCGGATCTATGCGCTGGCCCAGCAGGTCTTCCTCTCAGACAACCAGCGGGAGCCGGGCCAGGGCCAGGCGCCGGCTCCGACGCCCAGCAAGCTCTCGGACGACCGAAGTTACTCCTTCCTCCTCTACCCGCTGAACAACGGCTTCAACTCGAACCTGGACAACTTCGTGATCCGCATTCCCTTCAAGAACCTGGTGGTGGGCCTGCTGGCCAACCAGATGCTGCTCCAGCTGGTGGCCAAGCTGCTGCTCTCGCGGCTCAAGTGCGTCCCGCAGGCGGTGTCCACCTGCATCTTCGACAACTACGCCGCCTCCGCCTCGGCGCCGAGCCACGACTACGACCTGGACTTCCGCTCCAAGGAGATCCTGCTGCGCTGCGTCAAGCAGTACCTGATGTCCGCCTTGGAGTTCGACTCCCGGCCCGGACTCAAGTTCCTCATGCAGAAGGTGTCCAACATCGAGTACGCCGCCAATCTCTACAAGCAGATGACCTCCTCCTGGATGATCTACTACATAGCGCTGGTCGACTCGCACCTCAACGACATTGTGGTGTACAACCTGGGGCCGGAGGACCTGAACTTCATCCTGGAGTCCTGCTCCCGCCTCAACACCACCACCGTGAAGAAGAAGGAGAACTTTGTGCGGTATCTGTTCTGCCTGCAGGACGCCTGGAATCTGGTGTGCGAGCTCTACCTGAGCAACTCGGCCCTCCATGACATCGAGACGGGGTCGGGCAAGCTGCGCCAGGGAAAGCCACCACCCTCCCTGCTCCACCATCCGCAGCAGAGCAAGCCCATGTGCATCTCGCTGAACGGTAATGGCAATGGCAATGGGAATGGAAACGGAGAAGCGGAGTTGACCGACTCAGGATCGGGATCCGGTTCCGGTTCCACCAGCAATCCCTCGCCGAGCAAGTGCGTCCAACTGCAGGAGGAGGAGAATGTCACCATGACCACGTTGATCAGTGAGTTCCAACCGAAGTGCCGGAACAATCCGTTCGACACGAACCGGCAGGCCAAGTCCACCGAGGCGGAGTCCATTTCGCCGGAGATCGAGCAGCAGCGGGCGAGCAGCATCCTCAAGGACTCCAACTACAAGAGGGCCGCCCTCGCTCAGCTGGTGGTTGCCTCGATGGAGCTGCTCCGCTCGCTACCGGCCGAGGCCGAGGAGAACCTGAAGCTGCTGATGACGCCGACGATCCGGGAGGCCTTCCGCCTCGTCCAGCTGCAGGGCAACGAGCTGAAGGTCAACCAGTTTTAGGCCATGCTTGTTGAGTTTTATTTTGATCTGTAGGCGCAGTCCAAGGATCCGAGTCCTGCCCCTCGCCCCCGTCCCTCTCCACCCCGTTCCTGTTCCCGATCCAATTCCTCCTGAAGTGCCCCCTCCACTGGCTAATTTACAGCTACGTCTGCATCTCATGCTCTCTCTCTCTCTCTCTCTCTCTCTGTCTCACACTCTCTATCTCTCTCGAGGCAGTGTGGCCAAGCCATGGCCTCCAGTGTGGCCAAGTTGAGGATTAAGGCTTAGGGTAGCCTCAACAGCTAAGATTAACTTCGATTTAAGGAATTTACTATAGCTTAGACTTTCGATAACTGAATATGTTTGTTAGCTAAATTATTTCCTATTATAAGTAACTTTTTCAATTGAACACCTTTTTTTATATTCACTTTTAATTGCTTTCAATTTAAAAACCATTTTTTGTACATTCCTTTTCTAAATCAAGCAACCGACAAGCAGCTAACCATTGCGGGCTATTGCCATAGATATAGATTATATACCACTTAAGCAAAGAATATCGAAAATCGAACTTCGAAATGCTGGTCGATTTTGAAGTCTGTCGTCCGAGCACACATAATCCACATATCCAGAGATCTCATGCTTATGCAAAGATAAATAGAAATCTAACAACAAATATCTCACTTAAGTTTCCAATTCTGAAAGATATACAGAATACATTTAAAAAACTTTAATCTATTTTTGGAACTTTTAAAAGCGAAACAACTTCTAACAACAAATAAAACTATTGAAAAATCGATCAGCTAACAGTGCACAATTGCCATAGATATAGTCTTAAAATAATACTTAATTAATATTTAACGAACCGAACATCAGTCATCAGTGTACTTACAAACATATTTTATAACAATTATTAGATGTAATATTTGCTTATCTAATTATTTAAATGCATCTCTTGACTTTTAAATATCTATAGTTAAGTAACTAATCATCTTTATATTGTATCAAATTTGAATTTAAATTCTAAAATCTATTTCCAAGCAAATTAGTAAATTTAAATTCTGGTTTAAAATTTAATTTAATCAAAGGCCTTAAAACTAATTTTAATCAATTAATCATACATACATTTCTTAAGTAAGAAAACAATTAACTTTAAGAAACTCAAAGGCGAAGTTGGTCACACTGGCGGCATTATGGCGTCACTACCTGTCTCCCTCTCTCTCTCTGTCTCTCTGTCTCTTTCGCCCGCAGTCCCCAGCACAGCAGGCAAAAACCATTTCAAAGTAAAAGCTCAACATGCCAGCACAACAACAACAACAACAACAAGCAAACTATCGAAAGTACAACAACAACAACAACAATGTAAACGCAGAGCAAGGATATGCTAAATGCTATAAACTAGAAACGAAATCCTTGGGAATCCTTGCAAGACGAGCAAGAAGCTGAAGATGACGTAGACGAAGACGAAGAAGAAGAAGCGTAGACAACGTAGTCCTGTACATTAAATTTAGTCAAGACTTTCTCACACTTAGCCCGCCCCCCCCCGCACCGGCCACGCCCCCCTCTGCTGCCCCTTGCCCCTGCCCCCTGCCCCTGTCCTTTTCCCCTGCCTCAGCACCTTTCGATTTCGAATATTGTAAAGATGTATCA
>JAJJHY010004047.1:1456787-1474876 GCA_021224005.1 Drosophila setifemur
TATTTCGGAAATATTTACCAATTATTTTTAAATTAATTATTTTCATTTATTTAAAATAAATTTTTTTGTATTATTTGTGCAATTATTAAAATTAGGATATTCAAAGCTGCATTTTGTCCCTTGTAATGTTGCTTTTCGAAAGCATAAATTAATTAATTTGTAGTTTAAATAAAACCGTTTCGATGCCTTGACAACGTGTATATCTTTAACCAAAATGTATAAAATTTAATTAACTTTAAACGTAGTTTTTAATATTTAAAATAATATACTTTTTCATACATTGTACTCTCATATATTTCTTATATATTTATTATTTATGTCTTCATTTGAATTGATTGATTGATTTATTTATTTAAAGTTATTTATATTAGATTATTTGTTTTTCCTATATTTATTTGGAATTTATTTAATGTCCCTACTTTCCCCTGAACTATTCACAAATGAAATGCAATCATTATCTACAAATTCTTCCCCCCTATTTACTGACAGACCGCGACAGACCGTGATTAATTGTCCTTGCTTTACGAGATCTTGAAGGACATGGCCGGGAGACACACGTATCCTTCAAATGCCAAGGAGGCCGCACTGGGGCTGAGATAAGCCATCATCGATTGGCAGTTGAATGCAGCCATCGGCGCCGAAGCTGAAGCCGAAGACAACTGTTGCATGTGCACAAAGGCTGACTTCTGACATGGGGGGCGGCGGTGGGAGGCGGGGCAGTGGGCGTGGCAGCAGCAGCAAAAGAATAGCAGCTGCAGCTGCAACTGAAAGCGAAGCCGACGCCAAAGTCAAAGCCGAAGTCAAAGCAACAATGACAGGCGCTCAGACAATGCAACAGCGAAATGCAAATAAAAAAGATACAGATACAAAAATAAAAAAGATACAAAGCGACAGCGAGCAACTTCCGCAGCAGACGACGGCGGCAAAGTTCTGGCTTTGATTCTTGATTCCCCTGCCTTCCCTCTGCCCCCTTCCGTACCTGTATCTGTATCTGTATCTCAGTATGTGTATCTATGTATCTGTATCTGCTTATGCTATGTTAGTGCCACAGTCACTGATGCTGCATATCCGTCCACAACTTATCTGCACGCGGAATAAATTAGATTGTTGAAATGTATATACCTACAAATGGTTTACATCCATCTAAAATTTAGCAAGTGTCTTTTTTTTAATCTATTACAATTTTATTTGTGTTTTTTTTTTACTCAAAACCTAATTAAGAAAAATGTTTTCCGAAAAACTAATTTTAAGATATTTTACAGATTAAACATTCATTTTCTGTAGAATTGATTTTTTGATTGTTTGTAAAAATTTGTAAAATTGTTGATAAAGATATGCAAATAATTTTCTAAATAATTAAAGGAAACGTAAACGAAATTATATACATTAGATTTAAATTTAATAAAAATTTTAAAAACAGAGTTTTGTTTAAATCGGGAAACCAATTTTATGGACATATATTTCTATTTAATTTGTTATATATTCAAATTAAATAATTTCATGAATCATATGTATTCCCCTATATTTTTGTATTTCCCAGTCAATCTTAAAATAGTTCTCAAATAAAAACAAATCATTTAAGTTATTTAATTTTACAAACGACTTATAGCTTTCAAAACTGTTAAGTTCTAAGTGTGCCTGAATTTTTAATGAGCGTGCAAGGCCATAATGAACAACAAAATATAGCTTTAAGCACCGATCTGATCAGTATGAAAAAAAACCACTTACCCAGAGGATAATGTTTAGCCAGCAAAAGGTGCGTCTTATACAGGTATATCCGGCATTGCCCATCGCGGGATCTGAAAAAAAAACAAGAACGAAAGGAAAGTAGAATCTTTATGCTTATTTTTCTCTTTTATTTAAAGCCAACCCCTTTCAACCCCTCCACTTTCACCCCCAACCCCCCAACAATTTCCTCACACACTCGCATAATTCATGGGCGATTCCGTTGCATTCGTTAGATCCGTTTTTTTTTGTTGTATCTATCAAATAAGCGATTTGCTTTTCCAAACACACACACACACACGCACACACACGACCCCATTGGGTGTGTGTTTGTGTGCGTATAAATAACACAGAAATTCATAAATTTAAACAATACGAATTTTTTGTTGCTGATTTCTTTATTGCTCTATTTTCGGTTTAGTTGGTTTATTTTTTTAATTCTGCCTTTTTTTTCCCAGCTATTTTGTTGATGGTTTCCATTGGCATTTCCTTTTGGCTGTGCCCATGTAACTGGAGTATCTGTGTGCGGGTGTGTAGCTGTCTGTGTGTGGGTGCCAGCGGGGGTGTGTGTTTAAGCAATTGCAGCTGCTGCACAAATTCACAAATTCACAAATTCAAAAATGTGTGCACACACATCGCTGGCTACGCGGAGACCCGTCTATGCAAATACTTTTGATGATTGAATGAAAACAAAAACTATGGAAAAAAAAAGCAAAAACAAACAAACAAATACAAAATGTGACAAAATTAACGATTGTCCATGGTCACAAAGGCAGTTGAATAAACAAAAATGAATGTCCTTCAACTGGTTATTAAAGCTAACTACGGTCAAAAGGATTCAGGGAACAAAAATGTTGTTATATTATCTGGAAGAATGCAATTGAAAATAAATTAATTTAATGTAGAAAATGTTTGGTATAAATTTCATTTATAAATTATAAATTAAAATATTTTTAAAGTTCAATGAAAAACTGAAAAGAATCTTATTTAATGTTGAAAATGTACAATAAATTTTTATAAATTTTAAGTATCTTGTTATCAATTCAAAAAAGATTTCAAATATTTTTAGAGATCAATGAGAAACTGAACAGTAATTTATTTGTACAAATGTAGAATAAATATTTCTAAATTTCAAGTATCTTGTTATCAGTTCAGGAAAATTTTTTAATATTTTTGGAATTTTATGAAAAACTGTAAAGAAATTTATTTAATGTTAAAATTGTACAATAAATATTTAAAATTTATCAAGAATCTTGTTATAAGTTTCGAAAAGATTTTGAATATTATTGAAATTCAATAAAAATAAAGTTTAAATAAGATTCCCTTAATAAATAATCTAGACATTTTTTTCTCAAAATTGTACATTTAACTTTACAAATTTATCCTCAGCAATAGAATGACAAAAATTGCGCTTCCAATTAAAACTGTAAGTGCCACAATAATTCATACTATATAAACCTAGGCCATTCTGTAATCCAAAACAATCAGAACTCGTTAATAGTTGTACTTGCAAATACTATACAAATATTCTAGCAAAGCTGGATGCTGGATAAAACCAGTGTATCTGATAAATCTTATATGAACCGTTGCGAAAGCGAGGAGAACCGAGCTGTGAATTGCCAAATTTTCCATTCTTCTCGACTTTCCTGGGAATGGGTTTAAGCCAAACAATCACATGGGAACGGCCATATTCAATGGCCAGCACAAAAGACCACCAAATATTGCATGGGAATCGGCAGAGGAACGATTGAGTCGCTGAATACTGCAAAAATACAATTCAAAATAAGTTTCAAAGCTGCAAAAGTACAATTTTAAAATAAACTAATTGCAACGTAATGTGGGAAGTAACGAAATTCAATTGATTTTCACTAATATTTAATAACAAACAGCTTGCCCCAAGGATTCATTAAAAAATAGTTCTTATTCAATGATAGCTATTAATTTCTTATATTTTTTAATGTTTATTTTAAATGGATTTTATTATTAATTCCTCTAAGTTGTCCTTACTTACCAAGAGATGAATTTATATTAATAATTCATATATATTAATTAATTATAATCATTTGAAAGAAATTTTTATTTCAAAACAAAAAAGCATTCAATTTCCTTTATTTTGTAATGTTAAATTGAAATGGCTTTTATTATTAATTCCATTAAGTTGCCCTTTTTTAAAAAGAAATTAATTTATTTTTGTAACTTTTAATATCTGATTGTGGTATATATATTCATACTCACAATGCATGTATGTATATTATTCAACAAAAATTATAATAAACAAATTGTATTTCATATTGCATTTGAACAAAAGTAATTAAATTATATATTTTTGTATTTTCTTTTTATTTGTAATTTCAATAATTTGCCCCTTTTTTAACGCGAATTTTAATATCAGCCTTTAGTATATATTTCATATTCATACTGCACATATATTAATGATTTAAAATTGTAATAAACACATATTCCAATTACACATTTGTAATTTGTTCTTATTACCAATAAATTTAATTTCCTTTATTTGTACCCAAAGATGAATATATTTTGTAGTAATTAAATAATAGATTTGCATACTCATGTCATTCATTTATACTTATTAAATTATTTCAACCTTTCGTACTAAAGTTAGCTGATCGTGGTTAATTAACAAAGCCCATCCTTGGTCTGCTCCAATCTCTGACTTGGTCGGGCTAATGGATCTGAACTTGAAATGGAAATCCCACAGACAGAACCAAAACTCTTGAGAGGAGCACGCGACAGACGCATGCGTGTCGCCTAATCTCGATCCTCCTTCAGCACTGGACTGGCAACCCCTTCGGATTTCGGCCGCCTGCAGGAGGAGGGTCGGGTAGAGAAGAGCTCCACTATGCGAGATAATTGGAATAACTATCATCATCATCATCATCATCGCAGTCGTGGTCGTGGTCGTGCACATCAAACATAATAATGAAATAGTGCAAATAATAAGCGGAGATGGGCGGTGCAAAAAGGGGGCGGGGTAATGGGACTTGGGCCAGGGCTGTCCAAGCTTGGATCGCAGCGGTTTTCAGTTCCATTCCCATTCCCAGTCCCAGTTCCAGTCCGCCATCTCCAAGTGCGAACAATTGCAAAGGCACAGCAGCAACAACATCAGCAACAACAGCAACAACAGCAACAACGAGAGCAACTGTCGCTCGCTTATTTTCCAATTTAACTCAATAACGCGGACTATGGCTTAATGGCATTTGACGCTGAAATTTTCGCGATTTACCCCAGCACACACACACGCACACTCACACATTTATCATAATTCGAGAAGCTGGGCATCTGTGAGATGCTGCTGCGGATGTGGAACGAGTGATTTATGCCAGCGAAATGGTGGCAAACCAAAAACCAGAATCTGCCCTCCGAACTGGGGAAATAGATATCCCCGAAAAAAACCTAAATCTAAATGGGATTAGCTTTGTGAATATTTCAAATACTCAAAGTAAGAAATCCATTCATTACCTAATTTTTAATAATCAGTTTTTGATTGTTTTTTTTTGTTGCTGACTTATTAGGTAATTAAATATTTGCTTTTGAAATTTTGAATGAAACTGGAAATTTGTTTTGAAAATTTGTGATAAACAATTTGACCTTCGGTCGTTTGATTAATTATACTAAATATTTTAAAGATTTGGTTATGATGTTTATGAGTTGTTTTTATATTCAGCAGGCATTTCTGTACATTTTTAAGGCATTTTTTAGCTTAGACTTTTTTGTGCAAATAAAGGGTTTGTTTTCTTTTTTAAATATTAAATAAAATGTCAATAATATAAATAAAATAATCAGGAATTTGCTTGGGCCTAAGTTTCCCATTTTTTAGAATCTCTAAAATATATTTTCCTAAAAAGAAGATCAAAAACCCCTGAATATCAAGCAGTACCACAAACTGCTTGTTTCAAACATTAAGCAGTTCAAATTGCACAGATCCGCCACAGTCGACGACATTTCCAACAACAACAACAACCAAAACAACAACAACAACAAGAGCAACCCATTACAACCACAACAACAAGAGCAACCAAAACTGCAAAGATTTTCTCTTGACCATTGAGACCTCCTCTTCGAGTGGTTGTTGTTGTTTTTGCTGGTTGGTCTTTCAAAGTGTCGTCCACGAAAAGTTTTCTCTTTTTTGTATGTTTTTTTTTTCTTCTGGTGCTGCTGCTGTTTGTCGTTTTGCTGGTGTCGGTGGGTCGGGAGGAGGGAGGAGGGCCAGGGGAAGGGTTCTCGACGGCTGATCGGGGCAATCTATATGTTTACTTTGTTTGTGCCGCATTTCTTTTCAGTTGCAAATTACTTGCAAGCTGTTGTTGTTGTTGTTGTTTGCTATTTGTTGTTTGTTGTTTGCTTTCAATCTGGTTTTTGTGGTTGCTGTTGCTGTCAATAAACTTTTATTGTCACTGCCTCGGCTGTGTAGGTCTACAGTTTGGCTATATGATGGCTATATGATCGAAACAGGACATTTACTTGGGCTTTACTCGGAACTGATCGGGATTGTCGGGATCTGCTGCAATCGCTCGCGCACTATTCAGCACTTTAAACTGGAAAAAAATTGTGAGTTTCTTTAGATTTCCTTTTGGCAATTGACTATTGCTCCGGTTGAGGATTGGGATATAGTTTTAGTTTTTATTTTTTGTTCGGATTCTATGGTCGGATTTTGCGTGTTCTATATGCTCGCGCCGCGGTTGTTCAAAATAAACTGACAATTCTGCGCGGTTGCCAGTTAAAAATAGTCGAGAAGCGACATTGCGGCGCAGCAGCAGCCGAAGTGGCACGAACGCCGAACGAAGTGGCTTCGGTGGCATCAATTCCGTTGCATTCGCGGCCTCTCACTGAGAGAAAAACCAGTGACCAGCAACTGGCCACAGAGAGAGAGAGATGGAGATGGAGGGAGCGACGCGCGCCGTCTGCATACTTTATGAATGAGATTTATGTTTAGATTTCAGTGTCACGTTTTGATCCACATTTCGATGCCTAAGCGCATAAAATGCGCATGGAAAAAGCCTACAACAGAGCATTTACACACATCGCCACATCAGCATAAAACAAAAAAAAACAATTACCATTTCGAAAACTAAACAAAAAGAAAGAAGCCAGCCAACGGGAAGTGGAAGTGGTCACTCATACGCCCTGTGTTGCAGCTGACGTCACAGATTACGATGCTGTCATTTACTATGGCCAGCAATCAGCTGACTGAGGAGCTCTTTCCCGCCCACTCTCTCGGGGATTTTGTGGAGTTAATCGGTCACCATAAATATCAGTAGGCAATAAGCAGTTGGCACTGCTTTTACGCGGCAACGTAATGAGGAAAAGGGTTAACGAACTCTCGCTACGTAAGCAAAATACGGAAGGGGGCAAGACCAAACTCGAAGATTGCACAACCTTAATGAGATAAAATTGAATATTTATAAAGCTAGTATTCAAAACAGATATATATATATATATATCATTGTAAATTCAAAATTCGATAATCAAAATTTAAATAAAATATTTATAATAAAATAAAGTGATCAAATAAAAACCAAGTATGCTGCAAAATCAACAGAGAGAATTACTAAATTAAATAGAAAATATAATAATAAATTGCTTCCTACAAATATTCAATGACCAAACTCAAAGATCAAAGATTGCAAAGCCTTATTGAGTTGCAAGTCAACAATTGAATATTAATTTAACTAGTATTCAAAATAGATATATGTATTTATGCACTATATCATTGTAAATTCAAAATTCGATAGGCAAAATTTAAATAGCATTTTTATAAATAAATAAAATAATATTCAATGGTTAAATAAAAAACAAGTAAAATGTAAAATTGGCAGAGACAATAATTAAATCAAATATATGCAATATAATAAATATTCAATTAAACAAAATACAGAATACAGTGTATGACCAACCTCAAAATTGCGAAGCCTTAATGAGATACAGAGACAACAATTGAATATTAATGGAACTCGAATTTAAAATAAATTATTTAATTGCTTGCTACAAATGTAAAATTAAGCCATTGTTAAATGTGTAACTATTTAGTTCTAATTCCAATACGAAATATATTAATAATAAAATATTTTGTTATGGAACGGCTTTTAACTGGTTAAATAAATGTAAAACCAATATAAAAAGTAGTAATCTGGACAAAAAATATTAAAGCGATTTTAATTTTTTTGTCGCAAAAATAATGTTGAAAATAATTAATCTATTACTGTAGCTAAAAAGTACTTAAATTCTATAAGTTATTTTTTGTACTCTATGCTTTATTATTTGTTCAGATGATATAAGTAAAATGCTTTATAATTAGGAATCACCAATCTAGTATTGCAACCATACTTACATTAATTCCCCCGCTAATTAAAATATTAAACCCAAGAGAGATTACCCCATTGATTTATCAATATTTAATTGGGATTCCCCCTCTGTTAGGTTGCAGCATATGTGTCCAACAGCAATTTGTTTATGATTGTTTTTTCGAGAGATTAGCAAAGCATTTTTCGCATTAGCTTTGGCCACCAAAACGCTGATGGAGCAACTCCCCGAACAGCTTCGTTATGGATTTATGTAACAAAAATAAAATATAAATAAACAACAGTCCCCCCAGAGCGGAAACATTAAAAACGAAAAGAAAACAAACGAAAAATTTATGAAAGAAAATAAGCAATCGATCGATTTTGAGTTGCGTGATATCGAACTTAGCATAAACGAAAGTCGAGAAAAGAAATTTCACGCACAAAAGATACAGAGAAGAGTATCTTCAAAATGGATTATCAACTTTGACCTCTTAAAATAATTAAAACTACATTTACAATCGCATTTGAAAAACATATTTCTATATCCATTTAATAGTCACTATTTTAGTCATTGAAAAAAAAAGATACACATTTGTCCATTCCATTCAATTAAAACTAATTACACTGTGCAAAAAAATGAGGAAATACAGTCATCAATATACATATATAAAATCGATATGGTTTTAAAATTAAAATGACCCTATAAAGACAGTGCGCGACATAAAAAAAAAACAAAAGGAATGCTTGCTGATGGATCACTTGTCCTTGCGCAGCTTCTGGCTGGAGAGCTCGATGGCGTCCAGCCAGAGCTTCAGCTCCTCGGGCATCTCCGGCCGCTTCTCCGTCTCCGGGTAGGTCTTGAGCACTTCCAGCACGTTGCAGTTGGTGATCGATTGCTTGGACATGGCCACCGCCCGCACGAACCCATCGGCCACCGTGATGAACTGCTGCTCGATATAGATGGCCTTGTCGTCCCACCAGATCAGCTTGGTGGTCACCTTGTACGGGTGGAAGATGGGTATGGTGCGACGATAGCGCACACTACTCGCACCCTGCACCGCTCCTCCGCCCCTCTGCCGGATCCGTTCGTACAGCCCGGTGAGGGCGTAGAAATGGAAGCGGGCAAAGTCCAGCTCTCGCAGGTAGCGGGCATTGTTCATGTGCCGAATGAAGATGTCCACATCCTGGGAGGTGCAGAGACCATAGATCGCCGTGGTGTCCGTCACCTTGCGCTTCTTCTGGAACAGCCGACCCGCGAAGACGGTGAACACACAGCGGATGAAGTAGTTGACATCCCAGATCACGTACAGAATCAGCAGCAGAACCAGCCACGACATCTCGATGTGGACAGTCACACAGATCTGGTGGTGGAAAAAGCGGTCGGGAAAACCAGTTAGTGAGAGCGAAAGTTTTTTTTTTTTGTTCAGCAGTAAGAGAAAATCAAAAGCCATCTTTTGTGCCGTCAAAAATATGAGTTATGTTTTTGGGGTTTCGAAAACTTGTGGAGGAGATATTTTTGTAAGCACCTGATGTCGGTTAATAAATTAGTATAATTATTTAATTTTTAATACATTTTTTATTAAATTCTATCAAATATATTTTAAACAAGAATTTTATGTGTATTTAATACAAAGATACCAAAATAAATATTTACTTTTTGATTAACGAAAATTATGATTGCAACATTTCAGATACCTTTTTTATTTTAAACAAATATAAGTTAGCAACATTTAAAGCTATATTTATAAAAACAAAGCTTTAGTGCCATCAATAATTAAAAAAAAATAACAAAAATATATATGTACATATTTTGTTGGCTCTTCTGCTGACAGTATCACTTTTATATAGAGAAATTTAAATTGGCAAAGTTGGATATTTCAATATTAAAGAAAATTAATATTTTTCGCTAAATAAAATGTGGCTTTAGAAAATTTACAAAGTTCGAATTAATAAATCAAATTCACAAATACATTTAACAACAAAAAAAAAACTATGTAAATTAATTTTCCCTAGGGGATTGATCAATGCCTTCTCTGAGAGCTTTTCAGACTTCGTAGCTTTGGCTGGCAGAGCCACCAAAGTCCGCTGCTCGGGTGTCAATTGTATGCGTTGAACCCGCCGTCAAGCACCTGGAAATCCACTTACACCTGCTCTCGCTGCTTCAAAAAACAGAACAAAAGCAACAAACAACAGCGGCTAACACAGCAAACACAACCAGCGGCTAAGCAAGGCAAGAGACGACTGAAGACCGGAGATTCGCGATTGGAGACCGTAGACTGGGGGAAGTTAAGACTGGGAAACCGAAGAAAGCAATCGCTCGAAAGTTAGCCAACACATGTAACTGGGAGGGAGAATGGGCAGAAGACGAGGCGATAGCCAGAGAAGCGGAGAATCGGAGGAGCGGAGAATCGGAGAAGCGTCGAAGCGGAGAGAGTACTGCAGCAGTGCTGATAATCTAGCGGTTTTCAAGCCAAAACAAATGGTGATTATTATTTACTGTACTATATATGTAAATATATATTATATTTGCAAACAAATATTAAGTTGAAACTAAGAAACCAAATATGTATGTACGCACATTTTCTTCACAAAAATCGAATATAATATAGGTACATATATATATATATAGTTATATATGTATAATATATGTACACACATATAGTTATAGAATATATAATCGCATTTTCCGTAGCTGTTATTCTCCTTCCGTTAAATAAAATAATACAAAATTTTAATTTGCTTTTTTTTGGCTCACACAAAGAAACTTTACTGAGTTGAACTAGCTTTTTATACATTTAATATGGAACTACATACATTATATATCGGTTTATGCTTACACTAGACAACTGGTTAAAGGTTTTTCTTTTGTTTCGTTTCGTTTCGCAATCCTCTAAGATTTGCTCTAAGTATCTACGGAAAAAAAAACGTTTTTTTTATAATACCTAAAACAACGAGAGAGTTTGAAAGAAACGTAGAGATCTTATTTTAGATATACTAGTAATATTTTTGAATTCTCTCATTACTCAATTTCGAATTTTTTTCGGAATACAATAGAAATATATATATGTTTTTAAGATACAAATCATCAAATAGTCTCTTCCAAATTCGCAAAAATTCCATCGAAATGCAATAGCCAGGCTTTCCATTCAAAATCACAGATTATAAGAGTGTCTTAAACCAAGTATAATCATCCATGTATAATCATATATATATAATCCATATGATCATCCATAATATTAATGACATTGAGAACTACAGCGGATTTCATTTGTAATTCCATTTAGATAAATTGTAATACACCAATCGTAATTGAATATTTGTATCCGTTTTATATGTGAATTATGAATTACAACAGCTTTACACTTGAATCGGGTAAATGTAATATATGCATTCAAAGAATTACAACACTTATAATCGAACTATTCGCCCTTCTTGGGTAATATCGATGAGCATTAAGTTATTTTTTAATAGCTGCCACGTTAAATTAGGGACTTTGGTTCTTAAATGCATAAACAGCAATAAATGCAACTAAATGTAACTAAAAACTAATCAAAAAGTTAATTTTAAACTTGAAATTTCAATCTTAGTTCAGAACTAGTGGAAAGAGACCTTAAGCCAAAGTCGTAACAATTTCATATGGAACAGATATATATATATATACTCGTATATAGTTATCGGAAAGTTAAATCTCTCGCATCTCCCACTTATTGAGGAGTTTCGGGAGCACACAAAAAAAAAACAAAAAAAAGATCTTCCATTTCTCATCTCGCATCTCTCGATAGTTAAAATCCTTTATTTTAATATCACTTAATCCCGACTCTTTTGGGTGGTTCGTTTCTACTTTTCAATGGCCTCCGACACATCCGACTCGTTCTCCTTGCGATTCTTGGCCGGACCCTGCCCACTGGCCTTTGTGGAGTTGGGCGATGGACGGGGTCTCTTGGTGGCCTGACCCTGCTCATAGTGGCTGTCCAGCATCTCCAGTAGCGTCAACTGACGGACAGGACCGGCTGCTTTGGAACTGTTCTTGGCTGGAGCGCTGCTTGTGCTGGCCTCTTCGCTGTTGCTTGCCTCCAAACTGGCGGCCATCATCATGGCATTGGTTTCCTCCTCCTCGTCCTCGGAGAGCAGCAGCGGCACCTGGTCTTGCGAGGAGTTGGAGGTGTCCAGGGAGGATTGCGACGAGGCGAACAGATCGGGACTCTTTTGGTTGCCAGCGACGCTCTTCTTATTGGTTTGTTGTTGTGCGGTAGTCACCGATCCAGATCCCGATCCTCCTTGCCCTGGTCCTCCTCCTGCCCCTCCTCCACCTTCTGTTCCACCCGCTCCACCTGCTGCTCCTGCTCCGCCCTTCTTCAGCTCCTCCCTGATAAATTCGTATAGCATCTTTTTACTAGACTTGTGGCCCAGCTGCTCCTTGGCATTTTGGTAGCACGTCAAGATGTTCCACACCTGCTGCACACTGATCCCCTCGATCCGGAACATTTGCCAAATCTCATGGAAGTCATCTCTGAGCTGGCAATTCCCGAAGGTGTAGTAGGCCAAGGGCCTGCCCAACTGCGCGCACACCATCAGTTGGAGGAGGGTCTTCAAGTACGGGTCGCCGCCGAAGGCGCCACATCCCCAATTGCCGGTGGCCACGCCCGGGGGCGGAGTGGCCATCCAGTGGACGAAGCCGATGTACGCCTTGTTCAGCTCCCTCTCCATCATATCCTCGCGGTACTGATGATCCGCCTGGACAAAGTGCAGGGCATCGATGGCCACAATCGCTGTTTGACGGCGGCGCGACGAATCCCTCGGCGTCACATCCTCAAAGTTGCCCGACCAGGCGAAGCTCGAGGCATAGCCCGTGTAGTTGCTATATCTTTCGGCACCCAGCATGATCAGCGCCTCAGTGGGACGCAGGCATTCCGTAAACAGTTTGCCCACCAAGAGCTCCGGGCAAATGACGAAGCGGATCTCCTCCTGCACACAGCCATGGCCCAGAACGCCTCCGCCCAGGAACTTATTGGCAAAGTCCACCTGAAGCAGTCCGGCACCCTCGTCCTCGATCGTTCCCGACGCGTCCACATGCAGAGGAATCCCACCAACGGGTGCTGCACTCTGGGCCCAGTCCACCTGGTTCTCCTGCTTCATGCTCCGCCGCACGAAGGTCACACAGCCGGACGGCACATTGCTGCCATCCCGCTCGGTGGGGCACACCCTCCGGAAGTAGTGCATGATGCACTTCAGCTTCTCTGTCACCGCAGTTCCCGTCGACTGGTAGAGCCTGTGAATGCAAAGGATTCTCATTTTAAAATTCCATCCACAATTACCAAAGATAAAAGTACAACATTTAAGTAAGGAGAAGATCTCGAACCGATGTCCTGATCTTTAATGTTCATTTTCAAAATGAAAGAATCGATTTATAAATCAATAAATATCACTGACGAAGTTGTAAAAGTTGCGGTCGTCGGATTTTCAAGAACTAATCGATTTATTGAGTTGTGAACTAAACCTTTCCATAAAAACAACCTTCATTTCCCAAACTAAAAATTAAATATTCAATTGAGGCAGACCTTTAGGTATCCCTGTGAATGATTTGCGGTTTTGAATAACTTATAGTACCTAAAACCAAGAAGGGAAGGCTAGCTTCGGGGTCCGAAGCTTAGAATACCCTTGCAGACCAGTTGCCTTCAACTTTATGGCAGCTATAGGATATGGTGATCCGATTTTTGGTTTTTAATTTTATAAAACGGATTTAACTATATTTAAAGAATGAATTAATTGTCTTGAAAAACACCAGAGTTATGCTCAATGATGCATTTTCTCCCATCGTTCCTATGACAGCTATAGGATATAGTGGTCAGATTTTAATAGGACTTTTAGGATAGGTTAAAATAGTCATTCAATAATGGTGTCTAATGCTGTTCCGACTTATATACTACCTGCAACAGATTGAAGGGTCGGTGCAAAGTTTCAGCCCGATAGCTTTAAAACTGAGAGACTAGTTTACATAGCAACCGACAGACGGACAGACAGACGGACAGACGGACATGGCTAGATCGACTCGGCTGAAGATGCTGATCAAGAATATATATACTTTATAGGGTCGGAGATGTCTCCTTCCCTGCGTTGCAAACTTCTGGCCAAAATTATAATACCTTCTGCAAGGGTATAAAAAAAGATTCGATTTGTTGTTGCTAGAGTGTGAAATAAAGTTCTTAAAATTTCTTGCCACTAAATTTATTTTTGTAAGACTAAAATATTGCTATATTTTACAGATCTGTTTTTTGGGAGTTTCATATTTCTCGATCTTTGATATTATTCCTAATCATTTTAGCAGTCATTCTATGAATTCTACATAGAAACCCAATCAATCACATATTGAAACCCTTCGTTAGTGTTTCCAAAGAAGTAAACAAATGGACATGATGAGATCTTGTATAAGGTTCCCAACATATTGATTCCTATTGCTTTTCCTATTTCTAAGAAAAGTTAGTTGTTAGCATTTCGATTCGTAGTAAGCATCGTTCCTAGTTACTATAGCTTTTCTGTTTATAAACATGGTTTCAAATAGTTATAAACATGGCTTTGCAATATGAGGAAGTCTATGAACACCTGGATTTGTGGATGACTAAAGCATTTGCTGTTAAAGTTATTTAATATTTAGCAGTTCCAACTATATTCGTACTTAATTAAATAAAGATAAACCTTAACTAACAGCTTTTTAACATATTTTGAAAGTGTACATTATAAATATTTGTTATAAAAACAAAAATGTAGTTAAAAAGCACAAATTCGAACAAATATTAATCATAATTTCGGATGTTTATATAAAAGAAATCTAATCCTAGGATTTATCCTAACCTAACTATACAGGTTATTAAATATTAAAACAATATTTTATCCTTGATGTCAGGTCATGCTCACCTGTTGAAGTTGATGTCCGGAAATGAGCTGTACTCCGAGCGCTTCTTGAGCGTGTTCCGCCTGGGGAAGGTGCAGAGGAAGGCATTGGCCAGCAGGCAGGCGATCTGCTGTTGGCTCAAGCTCAGGGAGGCGGTGTGATTTTGCTTGAGCAGCGGAATCGGAGCACGAACCAGGTCCGGCAGCCTCAAAGCCAAACGAATGATTCGGGGTAGAAGGTCCTCGAAGAAAACCCGCGCCTCGCTCTCGTCCAGGTCGTGCTCCAGCAGCTGGTGCAACGCCCGGAACTCCCACTGGCCCCTGTAGGTGGTGTTGTACGAGAGAATGGCCGCCTGCAGCTCCTGGCTGGACTCGATGGGCTGGAGCAGGGCCCGCTCGATCATCTCCCAGCGGGAGTCAATGATCGTGGTGCCGTCGTCGTTGACACGCGGATATTTGCTCTCCGGCGCACAGGGCAGACGCACATGGTCCGAGTCCCACTTGCCCGGCGCCGTGTGCGGACGGGGCGGCTGATCCGAGGACTCCCGAATGGGAATCTCATACAGAACGCGATGGTAGTTGTTGGGACTCACTGGTCCCAGGTGCTCCAGCTCGAAGGGCGGCAGGCCGCGATGCACCGACTCCATGGGCTTGCCACGCCACGACTGCTCCGAGGAGCTGGCCGAGCTACCCTCCCCATCCGAGTTCGAGCAGTTTTCCACGTTTTCCGCGCCTTTTCCAGCTGCTGCAGCTTCCTTCTTGGATGGAATGGAAATCCCGCCTTCCGCTGCTTCCGACATGCTCCTGGCTTGATCGGATCTCACCGCTCCCAGCTGCTTCGTCCGCGTCGGGAAGAGCCTCCAGCTGTGCGAACACCTCTGCAAAATCTGGCTGGTTGCGCGCTGAATTTCGCAGCACGCGTTTTTCCCCGTTTTTCCTTCGTCAACTGCAATTTGCGAACGCTGGTGGGCCAGTGTGACCGCATTACAGGTGGGCGAGCGCCCTAGAGATGGGCGATTAGTGAGCACGATCTTAGGGATGGCGAAAAATATACACCTTGCCATCGGCATAGTTGAATAATCTAGAAAATGTTGCTAATACATATTTGATTACAATTTGAATATGGAACTAAAGCTTAGTTATTGATTTAAAATAATTAACATTAAAACTCTCTTGGTATTTGATATTAGCTTAGCTTAGAACATAATACAAATACAAATTTAGCTTGCAATCCCATTAAAAATTTCACATTCATTAAAATATATAGACCAAAGCTAGCCATCATTTTTTAAATTTATATTTAATTAAATACATTTGAAACTTTGCGCTAAATAATTTGACGCATCTCTAGCTGGTATTTTTTCCCCGCGAAGGAATACCACTTCTCAGTATTCGAATACCGCAATTTTCTGCGCAATCAGAAGAGCAACAACAAAAACAATAACAAGGCGCCACACGACGGGGCAACTAAGTGCTGTATTTTTTTTAGTGTCAAAAGTAAACGATAAAAGCTGGAAAAAAGTCTAATAACAAGTGAACGAAAGCAGTTATTCGATTATTTCGGATATATGTTACATTTCTGTCGTCACGATTCGCGAAAAAGAAAACTTTTAAAAACGGTTACAAGCGGTTATTTTCACAAACACAAGCAAACGAATAAATTATAAATGCCGATTAAATGATCAAGAATTGAAAAGAGGTAAGAACAAATATACTATATGTACAAATACTCGTATATAGCTGTAAGCCCACTTTCAATTGGTTTTTTTTTTGTAGTTTAAGTTTTAGTTTTAGTTGACGTCAGTCGCATTAAATCGCGGCTTATTTGTATTTACAAACCCGCACTGCTGGCCTCTCGCTCACACCCACTGTGTCTGCCCATCTTTGCTCTCTCTCTCGCACGCACTGGTTAAGCTTGAGCTACGTGTAAAATGTGGAAGAAGCAGAAAAAGCCGCATATACACGTGCGAAATTCTGAGAGAGCAAAAAAAGGAAAGAGAAATGGGAGAGAGAGAACAAAAGAGAGCGATTCGGTTTGTTTTGAAAGCGTTTACGCAAAAACAAAACCCAAACGGGGGAATAAAAATGGAAAAACGTAAAAAGTAAAAAGCAAAAAGCAAAACAAAGGCAAATCCAAATCCAAAGAAATTCGCAGCTAGAACTAGAACCAAAATAAATATAATTTATTGAATGTACTTTGCTAAAGTTCAACACACCTTTATCTCTCCGCGAAATTTATTTTGCCTAATCGCACTCTCCACGTCCATCGCTCCGCTCACTCCCTCTTTGGCGGAGACGTAAACAAATGAAAGCAGCAAAAAGGGAGCAAACGCAACACCAACAAAAACTATAACCCGAAAAATAGAAAACAAAATAATTATCAGTCACTAGAAGAATTCTAAAAAAAAAAAAGAAAAGAAAAGCACACAACATGCACGAACTCTCTCTCTCATTCTCTCACTCTGTACAAGTGTGCGTGCTTGTGTGTGTGTGTGTGTGTGTGTGTGTTACGATTGTGTTTAGCCTTCAAATTTGCTTAGATTTCGCCTTGACCATAACCTAGAAATACGCAAAACACTCAACAAAATATGCAGTTGATCTTTGAATTATTTAAATTATTTAAAAGAAAAAAAAAAAGAATTTAAAATAAATTTTACTAATCAAAATTCAAAACTAAAATATCGTATTTCTTAGTATGATATATATGTTTTTAATTCTAAATAGCTAAATTATTAAATGAAGTTTTAAAGCGATTTTAAATAAATAGAAAATAAATTTTAAAAAACACTGGTATTTTTGGTGAACATTTAAGAAGTTAAAGTTTTTAAATATAATTTTATATTTATCGACCTAAAATTCGAATTGACTTAAATCAAATTTCGATAAACATATAAATTAATTTAAAGCATTTTTATAACATTTTGGCTATTTTGTAAATTATGTAAATGTTGATAATTTTGTATCTTTCTTTTACTCGATCTTTTAACTGATTTAAACAGGTGCACTTTAATACAATATTAAATTATAAATTTCGAATAAAATTGAAATCAAATATTTATTATCACTGTACTCGTCACCTGTCTCCCTCGCACTCTCTATCTGTTTTACGTCAGCGCCAAACAGGTAAATCTAGCGAAAGAGACGAAAGGAGAAAGGAAGGGGCGGGAATGGGGG
>JAJJHY010004047.1:1476556-1486633 GCA_021224005.1 Drosophila setifemur
AATATTTCGCATGCGCGCATGACCTTGAAAATTCTTATAAGAAGTAAAACATCTGACTGCGCAGCCAGCAGCGACGCCGGCAGAGACTGCGACGGCGGCTGCAATTCGAACAAAAAAAAAAAAATAGGATAGAAATCAAATACACGAGAACAAGAAGAAATTGCTTTTCAAAGGAAATACAAATTGAGAGAGCGCTTCGCTTGTTTAACGGGGAAACATTTCGAAAAGGAAACAAATAACTATGTACATACATATGTACATATGTACAAGGCAACGTAAAATACATAATTAAATATTTTTTTGAGTAAAAATAATTAAATTTTATGTGCATGAAGAAAATTTAAAAAATATATATCATTTATTTAACCCAAAAGTCTCTTTAAAAGAGTCGTTTTAATATTAACTGGAATAATATATAATTTATCAAATTTAATATTTGAAAGAATTTATGATAAATACGATAAAATATTAAACTTAAATATATAGGAGCCAGTTAAAATATGTATTAATATTCAAATTGCATTCTGGTAATAGCTAAAAGTTAGTATTATTTCTTCAAAATTGCAAATAAACAAATATTAATATTTTAATAAGAAAAGAAAGCAATTGTGCATAGAAAAGTTTCCTTTGAAGATCAAAATAGTATTATTACCTGTCACCACAAACAATATACATATCTATGTACATATGTATATATGTATGTAGCATTTGCTTAAAACGAAATTCGTATTTCTGTTAATTTTACTATTGTATAATTTTATCGTCATCACGCCCCCATAACATAGAGTCAAAACATTAACAACAAATGGAGAAATCGTTTTATTCGACTTTTACTTGTTTTCCAAATAAAATCATTAAAAAGCAGTAAATATTTTATATATGAACTTTTATGTACACTATTAAAAAAAAGATGAATAATTTACTTATTTCAAATTAATATATTTTAAATAATATTTGGTCGTAACATACGTATTTATAAGTATTGTTATTAATTTCATTTGTGTTTACAAAATTTTCATGTATATTTAATAAATCTTTTTTCGGTGCACAAAAGTTTTTATTTATGTATGTTTTGTGGAAAAAATAAATAAATAAGGTAAATACTACACACTCATGGCTAGCTTAATAAAATGTGTGCGAAATTCACAAATAAATATGCAAGAGGCGGAAAAAACAACAAAAAGCCAAAACAAAAAAACAACAACAACAACAAAAGGTGATGGCCAGTCAAGAAGGCCTTAACCCCAATAAATTTGTAAAAACAATTAAAAAAAACAGCAAAAACAACAACAAAACAACAGCAAAACAAGGCAAACCGAATAAAAATATATATAAACCAAAAATTAATAACAATAAAATGAGTACAACAATTAAATATAATATATAATTTTAAATATTTACGAAGTCAGTGGAGATTATTATATAACAACTAGGGAGACAGGAAAACCTTGAGATCGGAAAAAAATAAAACCTCAAAAATACAACAAGAATCTCTGAGCAACAGAAAAAAATAAAAATAAAATACAAATAAAGCCACAAACAATTGCAATTATTTCCACATTAAAAGTCGCACAAAAATAAATACGTTTTTAATTCGTGGAACTACAGATATATTCTATATATATATAGTATAGTATGTTTTGTTTTGTTTTGTGTATTTTTTTTTGGTGCACACCTTTCGATGTTTGTCTTTGTTCGATTTTGTGCTATGTACTATATAGTTCCCAGGAAGTAGATAATAATGTGTGCCGACTCGATAAATGCCCAAATAAACTCAGACAAAAAACACACACACACATATCCGTGCATTTTGGGCACAAAGCTTAATTTCGTTGAATTGGCCCCGATATTGCCTGACTCTATAGCTATATATATAATATGGCCACTTTCCTAGGCCCATTTGGTGTTTCTTTTATTTTCAGTCGCTTTTTTAGTTTCGAACTTATAACTTAGTTGAATTTAATTTAACTGAGTTTGTGTTAAATATTACTTATTTTTTTGTGTGTTTTCTTTTCCCTATTTTGGCCATATTTAGGTATCTAAAAATGCTGTTTAAAGACTGTTATTAACTGTTTTTCTATACCTCCTGCCATAGGTGCAAGGTTCTCCTTCTTATTATTTAAAATCAATCCACGACATCTTATAAATAGTTGGCAAGGGTTCTTCTGGTGCTTCCTTCCTTTCCTCCTTGCTGACGTCAGTGTCAGGCCAACGAGCGTCAACAATCTGGCCCATTACAGGGGTTTATGTTTTTTTGGGGAATGGGGGATTGGGGGCGCTGGGGGGCTGAGGGCAAAAGGGGGGCATTAGTCACATTGAAACAGTCACAGACTAAATGGCACTTGTTGTTCGCTACCCCAAAGAGAAGGAGCGGGCGGGCGGGGAGGGGTTGCTTTTTGGTTAGAAGGTGGAAGGGCGGGGGGGTAACTAAAGCCCCCGCACACCCCCCTTCCGCCCCCCTACTTTCTTCCGACGTTGACTAACGCAAAAGTAAGGCAAAGCAAACGGCTGATAAGCGAAGTGAGTAATAATAACGTAATCTGAGTGACGACGTTCAGGTAGCGGGTAGGGAAAACGGGGGATGCACTGAAAACAAAAAAGGGAACTACAAGTTATTTAAAATGTAGTATCAATTTTACTAACTGAACATGCTTTTAACACTATTAGATTTGATTTTAGTCTTTAAAATGCACATTAATATTTTTCAACATTTGAATTAGTCATTAAAATGCACATTAATATATTTTCAACAAAGCTGTAAAATGTATTATGATTAATAATAAATATTATTAATATTTACAACATTCTAAAAAATATATTTTTGGCATTATCTGATTACTCAAATTTTATTTGTACATCTAAACATATTTAATAAGTATTTTAATAATTTATCGAGACATTTTTTGTACTAGTCATACACAAATAATTATATTTTTTTTTTGCATTCAAATGTACATAGCTAAATTTATACATTAAAACAGAGAGTATCTAGGGCTTTTTCCGGTGTATCCGATTGATGTTCTTGGCGAAACGGAAAACTAGTGCAATTGTAATTGAAACTTGGCTCTTCTAAAGGTCGAACAATGACTTTGACTAAGCAAACAGGTGCAGCAATAAAAGGGAAATCGTACATCGAAAGAGATAAGTCTAGGAAGAATCGAATTGATAACCATTTTTTTCTGTATTTACAAGCCAAGAATATTATTTCGGTTACTATAACTAATTATATGTACACTATTAGATAATTGATCAAAGTAAACAATCATAAATTGCAGAAGAAAACAAAAATATGTGCTGCCAATATTTCGTAATACTTTTTTCCCAGAATTAAAAAAGAAGAAGGAGAAACACTAAAAACCGAAAATAATTCTTCAAAGCCAAAATACAAATAGCACATTTATTTTCCCACACTCTTGTTAAATATTAATCAACAAGCTANAAAAAAAAAAAAAAAAAAAAAAAAAAACACCAAACAGACGAAAATTATAAATAATTATTTTTGTCACATTTTCAATGTCAACGTTTTCATAAATTTTCAAAAAACCAATTTTCCTTTATTTCTTTCCCTTTTTTTTTTTGGCTCCCGAATTTTCGTTATCTGCTGCACTCTGAATTTTTTTGTTGTGTTTTTTTTTTCGGGAATTTGCGTCAGTTTTTTAAATTTTTGGGGCGGAGCGCTGAAATTTCCCGTCAAAGTTTGTTTTTTTAAATTTTAAGTGTTTGGTTTTGTTTTATGTCTACTTTGATTTTTCTCTATTTTCAATTATTTTGTATTATGTTTGGCTTTTTTTTTTTTTTGTGTTTTACTTTTGTTTTAGTACAATTTTCTTTGGGTGTTGTCCTTTCTTGTATATTTTTTATTATATTAAACATTTGAGGTTTTATTTTTGACAAAAAATTAGCAGAATTTGTCATGGATTTCTTTGAGCTAAGTTTTGTACTTTTAAATTTATATTATACAATTATTTTTCATTTATGTATGTACTTGTTGTGGTTGATTTTGCTTTTTATTATCACCCATTGTTCGTTCTCCAAAAGAGAGAGAGAGAGATGGAAAGAGAGATTGTGCTGTTGTTGTTGTTGCTTACTCATTTCCCACATTGCACATGGCTCGCTGTGTGTGTGTGTGCTGTGTGTGTGTGTGTACGTTTGTATCTGACATCAGCGACAACAATAACAATAACAGTAACAAAGCAGTGAGCGCCCGCAAAAGCGAAAAACAAAACGAAACGAACAGAAAAGAAGAGTAGAGAAGAGAAGAGGTGCAGAGTGTAGGGGTGTTGGGGTGTTGGGGAGGGGGAGGGAAAGAGAGAGAAAAGCAATGCCAGTGAAGACAACAACAAGAGCCAAACCAGTAAACACGTCAGCCAAGTCATTGAACACAAAAAACAAAATCTGAAAAAAATAAGAGAGAGAGAGCGAGAGAGAGAGAAAAAACCGGCTGGTAGTTTTCCAAGTGTTAAGTAAAAACAATTACCGAGCGAGAGAGAGAGAGAGAGAGAGTGTCGTTTGCGTGGCAGCTTTTTTGGCAAAAGGCAAACAAACCCAAGCTGACACGTGAGCTTTGCAAAGAGAACGCACCGAAGAGAGTTCGAAACTAAGAGAGTGCAGCAAAAGAGAGCTCGATTCAGCCCCACTGCAAGCAAACAAGTTGCTTAGAGAACGAGAAAAGCTAAGAGAGGAGTGTCATAAACAATAATAAATATAAAGAACAAACCGAAAAGAACAATTACTACAAATTGGGAAATTAAAAATTGAAGAAAATGAAAAGCAAGCAAAACATTAGTTTAAGTTAAATATAATAAACAGTCAAACAATTATTTACAAAAAAATTAAAAGCAAATGCAACTAAATAAATAAAGAGAGGAAAGAAATTAAGAGATTGACTGGAAAATAGTGGCTTAAATAAGAAGAAACAAAACAATTTTATAAGAATACTCAGCAAAATGAAAAATTAAATGAATGTAATTTATGGAATTTTATAAGAAAACTAAAAAACAAAGGTCACAATGTTAAAAACCAAAAGCAAAGGCTTAAGCTTAAATGAAATAAATTCAAAAATGTCAAGAGTACATTGGCTTAAGCTGAAAACAAGAGCAAATTATAAAAAAAAGAGAGCGAGAGAGTGGCATCTGCATTTTGCATTTGCAATGACAACACCCCAAAATGCACACACACCCACAAACACAAAACCAAACAGACGCTCTCTCTCTCTCTCTCTTGTTTTGTTTTTGTGTCGCGTGATTGAGGCGAAGCCAAAATAGCGGTAAAGTCAACGCACAAGGGGAGCAGCGATAACAGACACACACACACACATACACGCACACGGCCGCTCTTTACCCCCACCACCACCCGCTGGCCCACCCACTTGTTCGCTCTCTTGCCCGAAGGTACTCGCCATTTCGCTCGCACTTGCTGATGGAGTGCTGCTTATTATTGTAGGTCATAAATGCATGCACATGACTGCACTCGAAGAGAGAGACGGTTAGAGCAGGACAGAGCAAGAGGCGGCGAGAGAGCGTAGCAGAGGCTGTGCCTCTGTGTGTGTGTGTGTGTGTGTGCGTGTTTGGGGCAACGTGTACAATTTGAATTCGAATGCGCTACTTCGCTTTTTTAAGCTCTAGAAACTCGCAGATGAATCACTCACTCGAAGAAACCACATTAAAATACAAACTTCGGGATTACTAAAAAATATTACAAAATTTAATAAATCAAATAGAAGCTTGGAAGTTAAACTGTTATGTACATTTTTCGCTCTTTTAATTTAAAAGATTGTTTTTTGTTTGGTAGAGAATTATATAAAATAAAAGAATATTTGTGTTATTATATGTTTATATTTCTTCCCTAAGTTCCAACTCTTGTATTATTAACTATATCATTCACTTGTTTACTTGCACTCATTCTTGTTATCTCACTTTTATTGCCATATTTTAGAAGTGCAATCGAAACTGGCTCAAACGAAATCGTTTCATAAATGTTTTATAGTGTAATGTTCTGTTTGTGTAGAGAATCCTTAAATTCTCTTAAGTCTGATTCATGTTGCTCTCACCGAATGTCTCTGTGTGGGTGGACCGGAGAGAACGGAGAGAGAAAGAGAGTGATTTCTGGAGATCCAAATTTAGCTTTTGTTATTGTGGCGAATGCAAGAGCTGTGCTCTCTTTCAATAATCTTTTTTTTTTCGATCTGCATCTACTAAGAACTTAATAGTTAAATGTTATAGTTTACAGAAAATACAAATATTTTAAATTCGCTTTTAAAATCGAAACCACCAAAAAAAAAAATGGCTGGGTGTCAACGTGACGTATGCGCAATATTACAAAAAAAGTAACTGGGGAGGAAAAACACAAGAGATGACAGAGAGGGGAGCAGAGAAGCACAAAGAGAGATAGAGAGAGAGAGAGAGAGGGAAGGAGAGAGAGAGCGAATGCACTTTGTTATTGTTGTGGCTGTGTTGCTGTCCGTCTCAGTTAATTAAAATTCATTTTCCGCCCGATCATTGTCAATGTCTGCCTTTATCTCGCCGTCTCTTTTCCCTCTCTCTCTCTCTCTCTCTTTCACACTTTTATTATATTATTTTGTCTTCAATTTGTACTGCACAATTTAGAAACAGTTTTTTGAGGCCAGAAAGTGCTTATTAAAATTATCAATTCTACATTTTAGATGCTCTATAGTTGTTATATAAATAATTTAACAACTGAAGAAAGGTTGTATAATTAAATTAGAATTAAATTAATTATTTTTATCATGTTCTACAAATACAATAGTAAAGAAGAGTAAAGAATTGAAATTCTATATTCTCTTTAAAAATATCTTATTTGTATTTAAACTTGGATTTACAATAATTAATAATAATATTAATATTCATGAAAATTTCTTAAGAGTCCCAATATTTTTTTAAATATTGTTTTTAATGCTAATTTGTATTTTAATCAATCAGTTCTATAATTTGGCAATAAAAGATACATAGAAAAGAATAAATAGAATATAATAAACATATAGTTGAAATATAAAAGATAAATGGTAACGATTTACAACCATAGAAGAGAAATATAATCTATAATAATAATAATTTCATTTATTTTATTTATGTGTGTATCCTCTATATTTATATTCCATAAATTTAATTATATTTAATCAATATACACATTTAAACCATTATCCCATACATCAAGGCACATTCCTATCAATTAATGTCATCCTTCCGGAATTTCTGGTATTTCCCCATTTTCCAACTACCCCGCCCCCTTTGCTGATTACGCCCCGAAAATCACAACAAAGAACTGCATTTCTATTATGCCCTCGAAAAATAGGGAAATCGCTCGAAACTGCAGTAAATATAAAGTCAAAGAACAAGTGATAAGAAAAACTAGCTACGGAAATGGAAAAACCAGAAAACCAATTACGGTAGCCCATTAATGTTGTTCAAACATTTCCACAATTTCGATAATCGTAGAAACTAGAAAATACTTGCAGCAAAAATATAAAAACTAAAAAGATAGGGGACGAAAATTGTGTGGGTGGTGATAGAGGAAAATGTTTCTCAAATTGATAATGTTGTGGATTTTCATACATATCTCTCAAATTGCATTCAAACAGAGACATTTTCAGAGCATGTTGTGCCCAAGGTTATTATTTGGATTATATTTGATATGTTATTCATAGTATATTATATAATATATGATATTTTTATTGAACATTGAACATTACAGCAAAAATAGTTGGACAAATATTAAAGTGATTTTTATTAAGCTAGGAACTTAATTTAACAACTGTTGTAGATAATTTAGTATAATTTTTTATTAAATTTTCTGAGCATTATTTTCCCTTTCCCTGAACTCAATATATATACCTAAGTATGTGAGTTTTCAACTTGATCTTTTTCGCTGACCAACGACTGCAGCTAAAGTAAACAAGACGAACAGGAAAATAAACTGAAAAAAAAGACGACGAACCGGCGAAAAGAAAATAAACTCGGGAAAAAGTGGGAAACTGGTTGAACGTGGCAAATTCCAATTAGCTCGGCACTTCAGTGGCTCCCAACTGTCCTTCACCCCTCTTTAAAGCAGCGGATCCCCCTTTGAAACCCCGCCTCTGGACAAAAACTGACAAAAAGCCTGAAAGCCAAGTTTACGGTAATCTTTTTCAGTTTAATCCAGGTTTGGCTCGACTCTATTGATTCTTGATACCCTGTACTTGCTCAATTACTAAATAATATTATACTGTATATAAATAAAATTAGTTTTTATCATAATTTTATAAATTGTAACGCAAAAAACCCCTTTCAATAATAACTTTCCTTTATATTTATCAGTTTGATTCTCATCATAATAAAATTCCCATCAATTAATTGAATTTCAAAGCTGAAGTATAATAATTATGTTACTTATTAAATTACATTAATGTGATTAACTTTTTATGTGCATTTTTTTGTTACTTGCAATTTGTATACAATTTGTTTGAAAAGCAATTTTTCCTAGTATTCTATTCATGGTTTTTCCTATATTTTCATCCTAGTTGGATTTTCTTTTTCTTATTCCTGTTTTTGTATGGCGACCCTGAACGGGAAAAACTTTTGCTTTGAAAAATAAAATATGAAAGGAAAAATTGACAATTTTCTCAATGGCCTTTCCTGTTCCTTTTCATCTTCTGTCTCCTCCCCCTCCCCCTGCTCCCCTTTCACACTTGCTGGAAAAACAAGAGCCACAACTTGATATCAAGCACATTTGCTGATTATGCGTCTGTCTTAAATAAATAAAAAATAGGAATAAAACATTTTCATAAACATAAAAGACGCCTCGGATTTCCTAACATCCTCTACTCGAGACTTTTGCTTGGATAAAATCAATCAGGCAGACAGATAATGCTGATATATGCTTTATTTCTGGGATGTCTCGGATGTCTCGGCTAAAATCATAATAAATACCCTTTGGCTAGAATATACAAATATAGGTAAAGAAGCAGCTGAAGGAAAAAATACGCCTTAAATTTTGCACTCTTTCATCTTCTTCTCCATTCCCTTTTCCTTATCTTTATCTCCCTGTTTTCTGCTCCTTGCATTTGTTTTTTGCTTTGTTATGCACTTGCGGGGTATATTAATAATTATATACAATTTGCATATAAATTCTTTAAAAACAAAATTATTCCTAAAAATTGTTCTTTAAAAACAAAATTAACATTATCAGTTCCGATATTTAATGTTAAGTTGTTGTTATTACTATCTATAACCTAATGTTAATATTATTTATATTAATAGTCAATTATTTTGAAGTACATAAATATTAAATTATTATTATTTGTGCTTTTAAGAACTATATTATATTTGTATATTCCTACAAATCGGTCACTATATTTATAATTTCAACTAAAAACCTTCGTAAAAATATTGTTATATTTATACAAATAAATTAATTATTCATGGTTATTATGATTTCTCCAATTTCGATTTATTGTGTATGAATATTGAATATTATTTATTCCCCTTTAAACTTTGATTTGCCAACTTAATTCCTTTAGCTGATGGACTTTGGTGATACCCTGCTGCAACATGTGCCAAATGGGAAGAAAGTGAAAAGTTCAAACATCATAAAGTGCAACCCTCGTTTACCTTCGCCCCCCCTTCAGCCCCCTCTGCCCCTCCTCTTTTGCCTCTCCCTGAGCGTTTTGCCACTTCGAAAATTTGTTTGCTGCTAATTAGAGTGCGGCACTCTGATTAGACTTACGCACACATATGCAAACGCACACACACACACACGGAGGCATGCTTACCTAAGAAAAGGAGGAAGGTATTCTTCGGGTTAAGACGTTAAGAATACCAATTAACTTCATTCCATCTTTGGGATGTGGTCTAAAACAAAGAGAAAAGTGAAAGATACTAAATTAAAATAGGGTTAAAACTGAGGGGTTAATAAAATGGATGAATGAACGATTGTAATTATTTTTTGATATTCAGTACCCACGACAAATCATCGAATTATTCAATCAAAAATAATTTATAATCTGCAATTCATTGGCATCTAAATTTGTGTTGTTGTTGTTGTTGTTGTTCGTTATGTGACACTTGGCTAACCAAAAAGTGG
>JAJJHY010004047.1:1504238-1520645 GCA_021224005.1 Drosophila setifemur
AATGATGAAAAGTGAATGGGGAAGGAGAAAAAAAGGAAGAGAGGAGGAGGAGGGGGGGGGGGGGCAGAGCCTGCACGCACGCGTTAATTCGTGTTACTTCTTGCGTTCATCATTTCCTATTTTCTGCCTCCCTCGCCTTTTCTTATTTTATTTTTTTTTCTTTCATGCGTTTTATTGTTTATTTCATTTGATTAGTTGGCTCTTTCTCTTCTGCTTGCAACTTGTTGGTTGGGGCAGCTCTTCCTCTACTTCTCCTTCTTCTTCAGCTTCTGCTCTTTATTTATGTTTTTGTTGTCCCGTTGGTTCCGATCATTTCGTTTTGTTTTTTTTTTTTTGTTTTTCTGCGGGGCCTTTTGTTTTTGTTTTTTTCTCTGCCGCCACGCAGCTGTGCACAATTAGCACAAAAGCAAAAACCAACAACAAAAAGCAAAAGCAAAAAGCAAAAAAAGAAAAGAAAAGCAATAGCAAATGCAACAGCTGCTGACGTCGACGACGCCTGCTGCTGCTGCGGCTATATACAACAATTTGGAGAGGATCACTTGCAACTTGCTACCATTTATGGTCATATTAGAATGTGACAATTTTGGGGGGTATATCTTGAATATATAGTTTTAAATTATATAACAGAAGGGATTTTTTATTTTATGGAAAGCTATGATCAGTGATAAAAAATTAATTATGCCAAAGTTTTGAGTGATTGATCTAAACAAAAATGTTCTTCTCATTTCAGTCTAAACATAAACTAAAAACAAGAAACCACCAAAATCAAAAAAAAAACAAAAACTGCAACATAATAAGCATCCAACCACCGAAGCTGAAACAATTAACAAAATCAACCAACAAACAACAACAACAAGAAGTAGCAATATTAAACATTCAACCAACACCAAGCGGCAAGAACTTTCGGCCACCAACAAGGTTCTGAGACAACAACAGCAATACTTTCAACAACCCAACAACAACAACAACAACAACGTTCAACAAACATTAACAACACTTTCCAACGTTCAACAATCACCGTTCATCACTCTGCAAACGTGTCGCGACTTGAAGCTGCGTCTTTCCGCTCTCTCTCTCTCACTCTTTGGAAGTCCGTGTGTGTGTGTGTGTGTGTGTGTGTGTAAGCGTGCACCGTACATCGTGTTGCGTGTGTATTGTGTATTGGTGTGTGTGTGTCGCCTACGTGTGCTTTTCGCCGTGTGTTTTGCGTCTGCGTCAGTGTGTGCGGGTGTGTGCGAGTGTGTGCGAGTGTGTGCGTGTGAGTGAGAGAGAGTGTGAGTGTGCTGTTGTATGCTATGTCAGGGAGCGGAGGCATCAAGGCGCTCCTCCAGGCGGCTCAATATTTAGAGGAGAATGAGAAGCTCCCGCAGGCAGGCGGCGGCGGCGGCGGTGGCGCCGCCATCATTGGAATGGGCGTGGCCATTGCCCAGCCGCAACTGCAACTGCAACAGACGCTGCACTGCTCCCTCGCCAACGGCAAGAGCATCGCTATCGCCAACAACAACATAATCAACAACAACAACAACAGCGCCAGTCAGCAGAATAGGAACAGTAGCAGCAGTAGCGGGATTATTGCAACGCCGCCATTCACGAACGGAAATGGAAGCGCGACTGGGAATGGGATTGGGAGTGGCACCAACGGTATCGGGATCGGCATCGGCGTCGGAGTCGGAATCGGGAACGGGAACATAAACGGCCTGAGCAACGGGCATAGTAGTCCGCGCAGTCAACTAGCCGATGCAATCGCTGCCCGCGATTACGAGTACGCCGCCGTCGTTCTGAGCAGCAGCAGCGGCACCAACGGACACAGTGAAGGTCGTTCCCTCATCTCGGGTAAGTCACTTTCTCCCCGCCCGCCCCCTTTTGGTTAAGTCGGGATCTTCGTGGAGGATATTGGTATTCCAGGTTGAGTAACTAGTATTATATCAGTATTATTCCGAAGATCCCGACTCCCTAATATAGCAACCTCTTTCCAATCCATTTTGAATCACTCATTTGTACCATATCATCATATCATCCCCCGATTTGTGTGTCAACCAGGCCAAAAGTGTTGCTTCCTAACCTGCCCCCCGGGGGTGGTGTTGTGTGAGTTGTTTCGTCTAACGTTTATTTTGTGGCACCACCAACTGCAATTCCGCTCTGCTCTGCTCTGGTGATAACTGTTTTGGTGTAGGCCACATAAAATACTTCTGGAAGATGCCACCAAAGTTCAGTGTTCAGGCTCTCATTGGAAACGTTTTTCCTGATTCTACAACTAACATTCGAATCTTCTCTACTGATTCTACAACTAAACATTGTTTGGGAAATCATTTTGGCAATTGCATAGTTTCTTGGTTGAGAAGGTGTTAAAAGCATCAGAGATATGGCTAAAAACATTTCAAAATTGATTAATTATGATTAGAAAGAGAGATAGAACTTCTGTTAAACGATTAAATATTAAAATGCATATCCAACCTATATATTTTTGCGTTTTTTTTTTAGCTTTCACTAATTGAGTAATTATTATTTTGGAAGTCTTATGCAACGGACTTTGTACATTTACTGCTGATTTTATGATTGTTTTTGCCCATTAAGTTGAAAGGCAAATGGCTTATTTCCAAAAAACAATAAACTGACTGAAATAGAACAAATTTACGAGCCACTCATAATGTAATAATTAAGGTGCCTCTTTTGGTTGTAATTCTAAAATTTAAAAATCTTTAATAAGTTAACTAATTTGATTTTTAGATTGAAACTGCAAATGAAACTTTTGTCGCCTCCACCAAAAACGAAACTGTTGCTGCTCTTTTTTTCTGTTTCTTTTTCATATTCCTTTTTTATTTGCTTTTGCTGCATTTAAACTTGTTTTGACCTTGTTTGCGACGCCAACGGAGACGTCGACTGCACTTTGCGTGGGCGCGCACTGTACCAAAAAAAACAAAAAGAAAGAAAGAAATATTAACGAAATCAAATAAAATTAAACCCCCAACAACAACAACATGCGAGCGCCTCTCTTCCACTTCCACTCCCACTCTCTCTCCCTCCCTCTCTCTTTCGCTCTCTTTGGCACAGGTTGCAAGCGTGGCAAGCAGCAGGTACTGTTATATTTTTAGCGCGCTGTTTGCTCTGCTCTGCTAACGTTGACGTCAACGTCAGCGGCGACGTCGCTGCCCAATTGGCATGTGCTAAATTGTCATGCTGCGTTGTTGTTTTTTGTTTTGTTGTTTTGTTTTTTGCTTTTCTGTTTCTCTTTCTGTTGCCTTGACTGAAACAAAAACAACAAAAAAAAAAATTAAATATGCAGCGTCAAAGTTAAATTCGCTATTCGAAAAACCACTCTAAAATTTATAACTTAATTTTTTTTTAATATTTAAATGCAATTAAATAGGAGAATAATATAAATAATAATTGTAATTGAGTATTAAAAATAATTTCCTTTATTGTGCAATTTATTTTCAAAGAAATGCATACATTAAATTGCACATTGTTTCTTTTATATTCATAGAAAAAAAACTTAAGAAACTTAAATAATATCCAAGTAATTCAGATATCGATGACAAATTTATTATTTAACGAATTGCTTATTTATGTAAGCAGTGACATTTTTTTGGGAGAAATCAAGAGTTTGGGCCGAAGAAGTCGCACTGTATTTTGTACTTTGTTTTCGTTTGCCTTTGCTGTGCTCATTTCGGCTCTTTTTTGGATTTGCGCTTTTTTGTCAACACTCTACTACGCTACGCACACACGTTCGCACATGTCTCTGTGAGTTTTTTTTTTTTTTTTCATCTCCGCTGCTGTTTTGTATTTCTTTTTTTTCTTTTGTATTTATTATTTTGTATTTTTCTTTTCTTTTTGGTTTTGCGCTCTTGTCATGCGCCTGCCTGTTCGTATTTTTTCGCACGTACGCTTGTACTTGTTGCTGTTGTTGTTGTTTGGGGTCACGTCATGTTGTGCGGCTCTCTCGCTCGCACACAAATTAGTCATAGCTCGCGAAGAGAAAGGCTAATGGCGCGAGTGCTGTGAGAGGGAGAGGGAGAGTGACAGGGAGAGGGAGAGCTCAGCCCACGTGAGCAGCGGCTCTCTTAAGCTCGCTCTTTCGGTTATAGTCTCTTCTTGTTAGCGCGCCCGCTCTCTTCTTTTTCGCCTGGTGTAAACCAAAGTCAATGAACTTTGTACGCATTATTTGTTGTTGTTGTTGTTTTTGTTGGCTTGCCTTTTTTTTTGTTGTTGTTGTTGTTTTTGTTGGCTTGCCTTTTTTTTTTTGTTGTTGTGCCCATTTCATATATATTGTTACTTGGCCATTCTTTTATGTTTTATGTTTGCGTTCTTCACACTTACAAATTTTGGAGTGTTGTTGTTTTCGTGTTGCATGCGTAATATTTGGGCAGCTGTGTCGTCTTTTGTTTTGCCGTGCCTCTCTCTTTCATTCTTCTCTGTGTTGTCATGTCTTTTCGCCTTGGTTATTGGTTTCTGCCTGTTTTTATTTTTCTTTTTGTTGTTTCTGTTGTTTTTTTTTTGTTTAATTTTTGTTTCTTTGCGCTGTCTTTTCCTGTCTTTTTTTTTTTGGTTGTTTTTGTTGTTTTTGACTTTTCTACTCAGATTAGTTAAATGCAACAACTAGTTGGACGGTTTTCACAGGGGATTAGCCCGAAAAAATGTTTTCTATTTTTAAACCAAAGTTGGGCCTCCAAAGAAAGTTTCCCGAAAAATCCCGGGGATAGAAGAAAGTTCCTGATAAATGTTGATAAAATTAAGTTGGCAGTGGAAAGTGGGTGGGTGGGTGGAGATGTCTCTTGAAATCCCCGAAAATTCGCAACTAAGTCAAGGGTTTTCCCTCTTAACTTATAAATGGATAAACTTTTCGGGGTTTTAATACAACAAAAAAACTGCACACGGAAATCAGCAGTTTACAGTTTCGAGTTTCCGGAAAATTTATAGAGGAAAGAAGGGTTAACTGAAATACTATAAGCAATGATTTTTAAAATGAAAATAATAATAAATAATAAAATTTAATTAAACATGTGTAGAACAAATATAAAACAAATATTTTGTTATGTGCAGAAATATATAAAAAAAAGTTATTCAATATAGTAAAACTATATTCAAATTTTATTTTAAAGTTTAAAAAGTCAAAGATTATTTCCCTAGCGCCAAGAAGCAGGCAACAAAAAATTCCCCGTTGAATTCAGTTGTTCAACCAACTTTTTTTGGGGCACTGTTCAAAAACTTTGCTGGAATATGCAAAAATATGCTGGTGTCGTATGTTTGTTCTACCCTCGATTTGCATAGCCTCATAGATGCAAATTTTGTGCCAAACTCCTCCGCTTAGGATTCCATGGGCTACGCCGCCGCCTCTTCTTGCGGACGGGGAAAACTCCGGTTTCCATTTTTCACATTTTCCCCCGTTTTCAATTCTCTATTTTTCCGCTTTTCTGGGCAATGTGGCAACAAGGTGATAATTTTCCCCTTACGCCAGCCAAACCAAAGTCAACACCAGGCAGGAATCAAACAACAGCTGCCACATAGACTTACTGCTGACTTGCTGCAACTTTTTGAGTGCAACGCAAAGTTTACTGCCCGAACAATACCTATTACACAAAAAAAATGCATCTAGCTATAATCTGAGGTTGATTTAGAGAACTAATACATCGGCATTATAGTTGCGGTTTCGATAATTTCATATATAGTACATCGTATAGCAGAAAGCCACAAATATCTAAAAATCAATGCACAATCAGAATTATTAGAGGAACCATCGCAATCAGATTATAATATACTATATCTATGTATATATTTAGCTATGCCTGAATAAAAATAACAATAAAAGGGAAAACATAATCAATTATTTGGCATTCCATACAAAATAGACTTGCAACTTGCAATTTAAAAACTATTTTCTTTTATTATTGCTATTATTCTCACCGCTGCTATAAATGTGTGTGTGTTTGTTTTTTGTTGTTTATTATTGAGTATGTGATAACGTGGCTAAAGTTTGCCGCCGATTTTGTGGGTTTTCTGTTTCTGTCTCATTTTCTGCTGCAGCCACGTGCGCCCTCATCACGTGGCAAGGCGATGTTGAAACGCATATATATGTACGAGTATAGTGCTATAGGAGGCGGAAAATGGTTAATGGTTGGAGGAAATCATAATTAAAGGGGCGAAAAGCGACAGATAAACGAATATTATGAGGGTTATGGGAATCTGAAAAGTATGCTATCGGGAAAATGGGTAAAAGTTTCCGAACAAAATAAAATAATATAAATGAATTTGCAAAGAAGTTACTATAAATTAATATCCCCCAAAAATTCACTGCAAAAGCAATTCGTATTAATTATAACATTGGAAATTGGATGTAACTCAAGAATTTCAATTTGAAATCAAAACGTAGTTCGGAGCTCTAAATAATGCATTATTGGCTAAATATTTTATTATTATTTAATTGCCTTAGTTCTCTATGAACTCCAATATTCCCCTAAACTTTATTTGATTTATTCTATTTATTTGTGATATTTATTTCATTGTGAATTCTAAACACAACTCCATTGCCTTTGTTATTCGATTCTAGTGCATAAAGTGATTCTTTATTCAATAGTTTTTTTTTTTTTGGTTTCGATATGTCTTCGTGTGCCACTTGATATTCTATATGGAAACTGATTGCATTCTATAACCCCATTCCGAGTGATAGATAAACGCATTGCAATTCGATTCAAGATATTGGATTACATGGCTATCATTATATATATATTTTCTGTTCTGTTTTGGTGGCATTTGTCCAGCTTGTCCTTGGTGGGGTTCTCTAAAATTAAGTTCTGTGGTTAGAGTAGTATCCTTGGGCGGTGGTTCTATATAAAATATTTAAAGATTTCCCCATTTAAGTAAGGGTTGCTATTATTATTTTTCGTTTGACCATTTTTGCGGTTTGCGTCACGTGTCCCCAGTCTACTAGGTAGACAAGTAGTACTACCAATCTACCATTCTACCAGTCTACTAGGCAACTAGCCAACCACCAAAAACCACCCACGTAGCCACCCCTCATTTAAGCCAAGGAAAGCGCCGCAACCAGCAATTGTTGATAATAATGCATACTAAATCGGACTGCTGCTGGCTGTTGTTCTGTTCTCGTTATTGTGTTTCTTCGAGTGAATAGAAAATTCGCATCGGGCTTTCTACGAATGCGTAATTAATTCATCACTAACACACGCACACACACACACACATACACTCACATGCACTAATCATATATAATTAACCCACTAAAAGGACCTTCATCGAGCTCTGATTGCCGGCTGTTAACTCTCGTCGTTGTTGTTAGCTGTTATTTGTTGGCCGTCTGTTTTCTGTCTTTAACCCGAATTAATTTGCATTCATTAAATATATTTTGCTTTTAATTTAACTCTTTTCTATGTGGCTTTTGTGTGTTCCCCCCGGTTCTCTATTATATGTATTTTTTTTGTTTTGTTTTCGCCTGTCATCATGATTTTCCTGCTATTTGTTGAAAGATTTTAATGAGGTTTTTGTTTTAAAATGCTGAGGGGAATTAGAGAAAAATAACTTCAAAATAACTTTCAAGAAAAATACATGTTAAATTGAAATTAAAAGTGATTTAACTTTTGAATCAAACAAGAAATTTGATTGTTCGTATTTTAATATCTCAAATAACAAGCAACGAAATATAAGTTTAAATACTTTAGATTCAAAGCCAATATTAAATGGTTTAAATAATTCGTACTTAATCTCTTTTTTAATAGAATTTTGATTCAACATTTTGTCAGTTTTCCCATGTTCTGTCCAACATTTTCAATGTTTATTAAACATTTTCATAAATAAACTCCATTCACCTCATTATTTCATTTTATTTTCCCCTCAACTCTCCCTTTCCCCTCCTCTCAATTTATGATTTTACCTGCGATTTTGGTTTTATTATTGTTTCTCCTATTCTTTAATTTTCGGCTAACTGTAGAGGATGAAAAGTCCTCAACCAACAACAAAAGCAGCAACAACAACAACACCCCACAACAACCACAGCTAGTTGCAGCAGCCGCAGCAGCAGCGGCAACAGCAACAACAACGATAGCAACCGCAGCAACAGCAACCTCCAAGTTGATGGGCAATTCCTTGAATGCCACCAACTCCTCACCTGCCTCATCCACAATCCCTTCGAAATCCCCCCTGAGCTCCCCCACCGATTCCAACGTCCCTGCTTCCCTGCTGTTAGCTGCAGCAGCAGCAGCAGCAGCAGCAACAGCAACATCACCAACCGCAGCAACTGCAACTGCAATTGCAACTGCAACAACTGCTGCTGCATATCCTGCCAAGCACAAACTGAGCCGCAACGCCGGGTTGCCCAAGAAATTTGTCCTGCTGTCCGATGGGGATGGGCTCGGCGGTGCCTTTGCCAACCAGCCCAGGCCCTCGCCGGTGTTTTTCCAAAGCGTACAAAACCAGAACCAAAACCAACAGCAGCAGCAGCAGCAGCAGCCGCAGAGCCAACACTTTGGCCTGGCCAAATCGGGCATACCCCTCACCCCGCCGCCCATGTCCACGCGCAAAGTGGTGGACACGAACTCGAGGACTCGCTCCTACTCACTGTCCTCCCATCAATTTTCAGCCCCGGGTTCGGGAACGGGACAGGAACATCTGCATCAGCATCCGCATCAGCATCAGCATCACTTTCAGGCCCATCTGGGCTATGGGCGAGGGGGGGCGGCGGCGGCGACGCCTCTGGGTGCGGTCACCTCCACCTATCGCCAGCACATGAATGTGCAGACTGCAGCAGCAGCAGCAGCAGCAGCAGCCCTCGCAGCAGGAGCTGGGGGGGTCGGCGCTGGAGCTGGCGCTGGCCTGGGAGTGGCAACTGGAGCGGGAGTGGGCTTGGGCCTGGGAGGAGCTGCCATGAATGTGTCGTCCTCGGCGCCAGCCGCAGGATCTCAGCTAGCGGGCCACAATCACATCCACACCGGCCACGGCGGACGCCGGCGCACCACCAGTTCCAACAGCAACGGGTGAGTGGTTACGAATATTGTTAAATGATGCTTAAAGCTAATCAAATTATTTGTGGTTTCTTTTGCTGCTCCTCCAGAGCGGGCACTCGGGAGGTGCACAACAAGCTGGAGAAGAACCGACGGGCCCAACTGAAGGAGTGCTACGACCAGCTGAAAAAGGAGCTGCCCATGCGGGACGAGGATCGCAAGAAGACCTCCAACTTGATAATCCTCGACACGGCCCACAAATATGTCATGGTGAGTAGAGGAGAGGAGCGGATCGGATGGATCGAAGGATATAGGAATGGAAATATTAATTGCATTCGGTATTTTGCAGCAACTGACGCAGCGTGAGCGGGAGCAGGAGGCGGAAGTGGAGCGTCTGGCGAAGGAGAAGATCGATCTGCAGAAGCGTCTCAGCGATATTAATAAGCGAACCAGCCTGCTGAGGGATTCGCCCGCGGATCGGCAACAGAGCATTCCACAGGCCGACAAAGGTGGGTGCAACTCGGAGATCTCCCCTCCACTGGGGAGCCAGGGAACCACCTCGATGGGTTACCTTCCTCCGGTTATACAATTCAAATTGCACTTGCACCAGCTAATCTTTTCCCTCTTCTGCAGCCGTTTGCCTGGCCACCAATACACCACCATCAGCAGCACCTGCAACAGGATCGGGAGCAGGCGCAGGAGCAGGAGCCGGAACAGGACCACCAGCAGCACCACTGACGGCCACCAGTGGTCGCAATGGCACCACAATTTTGTTCGAGGCAGCCACCGTTTGTGCCACTGGGGTGAGAGAAGGCTTTGTTTTTATTTATTACAAAATATAATCGAATAGAAAGTAAATTGGGTGAATCTCTCATGGGATTCTCTATTTGGTGTTCATTAGTTAAATAAAATATACAAAATAAATAGGAAACTAGGCGAATAATATATTATTTAAGAAGCCACTGCAAACTTCTTCATTTTATTTCGTCAAAGAAATTCATCATTATAAAGATCGAAAGTTCAAAATAATTAAGGTAGCTAGAACAAGAAATATATTACAACTAAATAGTATAAAAATATACTTATTTTGAAGAAATAATTTAATTTCAATGGGAAATTAAATATTTATTATTATTAAAACCAGATAACAAACAACAAGGTTCACAGTTCATAAATTAATTTAATATAAATTGCTTTTTTATATTTACTCAGAGGAAATTGAAAATGAAAGAAAACTGCTTTAATTTCGGAATTATTTTGTTTATTTTTTTAAATATTGTTAAAACAAGAACAAGTCAGAATGAATATTGTTAATTTTATTCTAGCTACCTTTTGGTTAACATTTAAAAATTTATTATTCCCCATTTACCCATTTACTCCTAATTAAAAAAAAGAACCTGAAAACCACAAATTAAATTAATAATTTAGTATTTTGCCCGCAGCTAACAACTGTGATAAACCAAACAAATGCCACACCAGCCAGCAAAGCGATTGGGAATGGTGGGAATGGCAGCAGCAGCACCAGCAGCAGCAGCACCAATCACCACGGAGTGGGTGGAGCAACCACCTCGCTGACTCCGGCCATGGGATTTATGACAATTAGGAATGGCAACGTGGGCAACATATTGGCAATCTCATCCGCGGCCATCCAGCAACAGCAGCAGCAGCCGCATCATCACACCAGCCCGGCAGGAAGTCCTTCGGGCGCGGCAGGAGCAGGAGCAGCATTAGCTGCGGCTGGAGCGGTAGCGGTAGTTGGTGCAGGAGGAGGAGCTGGAGCAGGAGCAGGAGCAGTAGGAGTAGTGGGAACCACAACTGGAACCACCATCATACGTGGATCACCGACACCGTCAACGCCATCGCCATCGCCGAGCTCCTCATCGAGCGGCGTTTCCTCGTCGGCCTCCTTCATCGGCTTCTCCTCGCTGTCCTCCTCCTCCTCGTCCTCGTCGTCATCTTCCTCCTCGTCATCCTCCTCCTCCTCGTCGTCGTCGTCCAGCTCGTCCTCCAGCTCGTCCTCGCCCACGCAGCAAACGATCACCACATCCATGGCAACGGCCGCGACCACGGCCACCGCCCATCTGGTGGGGGCACGCAGCGTGGGCTTGAACTTCCGCGGCGGTGCGATTGTAGCAGGCGGTGGCGGTGGCGCCACCGCCCTCAATGGCGGGGCAACCATAGTGGCAGCCGCTGTGCCCGCCTCCGGGGGAGCACCGAATGGTAAGGGATTGCTCTTTCGTGAATTGACTGACTTTCTATGATTTAGTATTTGGCTAAGAATTTGGTTTCCTTTTTTTTTTTGTTGGTTATCGAACCGATTTTTCTCTAGTTTCATAAAATATATTTATTGATTTATTTATTTGTTGTTATTAATAATAGAAATTGAAGAGGAATGCAATGACTCAAATGTAAAGTAGGGATTGTTACTTAAATGCTTTAAAAAATATATATTTTGTTAATTCTAATTTATTTTTACAATTTCAAGGCATATTACTATATGCAAAATTAATTACTATGATAAATAATTATAGAATTATTTTATTTTTAAAATGAGCATTAAGTTCAATTAAATACTGCTTTGAACTTAAGATAATTTCACAATTATTTAAGAAATTGGAGCATTAGGAGGAATAAATATATATTTTACAAACAACAGAAATTAGTTACCAAATTTAAATTGCAATAAATTGCGTCAGTCAGTCAGTTGAATGTTGGTTAATAAATTATGCAAAAAAACTTGAATTAATGTTTTTAATTTGATCACACAAAATAGGTTTCCATCAGACGGACAAGGACCGCAATTACAATTTTCTTATGCTCAGTGCTGGGACAAAGGCGCAGTGAATCAACAAACAAACAAACAAAAAAAACAAACAAACAACAGAGACAACAACAACAACAAACATCTTTAACAATAATAAGAACGAAATAACTGAATTGTGTGCAACAGCTCCCACCTTATAAGAAGTAACAACACCAACAACAACTAGAAGAACTAGGAACAGAAGCATATTTTCTTTGTTCTCGAACTCTTTTTCGAAGAAAAAAAAACTAAAAGGAAAAATCAAATACAAAATGAATGAAGCGAGGAAATCGAGTTATTTTTTTGAGTGTATCCTACACTTGGCACACATCAAAGACATCAAACAAAAACAAAAGAAACAACAACTGCATGCAAGAACATCTGAAAGCAACAAAGGAATAATAATGGAAGATGTAATTTTTTAAAATATTAAATAATAACAACAACAAACAGTTCCGCCCAACACTTAGCATCGATTTTGAAAATCAACAAAACAACAAAAACAACAAAGAGAGGAAAGTTATTTTGTAATAAATAATTTTATAGAAGCAACACCAACAGAGCGAGTGCAACCAAAACGGGGGGCAGATGGCCGTTGCCGTTGCCCAACAAGATGAACAATCACGAAGAGCAACAACTGCGACAGGAAAGCAACAACAATAAACAACAACAACAACAGAAACACGCAACAACCACAAAACGAAAGGAAAGCAGCGACAACAACAACAACAACAACCGGCAGATATTCAACAGCATCAATCAACAACAACAAAAATACTGAACAAGATCACCAACAACAATATGCAACAACAACAACAGTCGGATTGCGGCAAAGAAACAACACCAGCGAAATACCGGCAACAAGCAACATTTTAGCAACAAAATCTACAACATCTTTACACACACAAAACTTATATACAATATATACAATACGATATATATATAAATATATTATATATATTCAAATGTATACATATAACTAATTGTATTATTTTATAGTGAAGCCTAGAACTATCAGAAAAAAACACCAAGCAACAACCAACAACCAACAACACCAACCGTAAAAACTAAATTTAAAGTAGCACACACTTAAATGTTAACAAAAAACAGAAACTGAGAGTAACAAAAAACATAATAATACCGAAAAAAGCTTAACAAAATAGAGAGAAAAACGAAGGAAAAAACCAAAATGCGCTGTTGTAACAGAAACCACCAATGGGTAACGCTTTATAAATATACACCTACACGTATATATATATATATATACCTACAATTTAAAAGAACAAGAAGAAGAAACCAACAACAACAACAAATGTATAATTCTAAATGTAAAGCAAACTAATTCCAAACAGAATAGATACTTCTGGATATTCCACACGAGAATATCCTCCTTCTTGACCAACCGGAACTAGGAAATTTTGCAATCATTTCTCTTTCTTTTTTTTGCAACTGCACAATTTCAAACCCAAACCCCGAACTCGTACTAAATTCGATATTCTATATGCTACGATATATGCTATATGCTATTTTGTATATTTTATATTTGATACAATTTCTTCTTCTTTCGAAAAGTGAAGCGAAAATCAAATCAATAGTTATTATCATACATAGTAGAGTGTTCGTATGTGTGTGTGTGTGTGTGTGTGTGTGTGTGTGTGTGTAGACCAACCAACATTATTAACCATAGAATATTTACAAACTAAAAACTAAAGAACAATATGTAAATGCGAGACAAGGAAGGAAGGAACGAACGAACGAAAGAGAGAGAGAGAAAGAGTGTTGTATCTGTAGAATACCCGTTCTGTAGTAGATATTAACTTGGCAAGCGAGAGAACACTTGTTTAGGAAAAATGTGTAATAGTGCAATAAGCTAACAAGGAAGACCCCCCTCGTCCCCCCCCCCCCCCTCTGTGACCAAGGTTCACCCTCCCCCGGAATTTGTTAGAGTATTTTTTGGATTTCGGTCTATTCATTCTAATCAACGTTTTGATTTGGCCATTTCTTTGTGTTTTGCGTGCGTATAGGAGGACATACGAGTACACATACAAGTATATGGAATATAAAACATATAGTGAGAGCAAGCAGTGCGTTTCATGGCCAAAAGGCGGAACTTAGAAATTAGAAATGAAAACAAAAAACAAAAAAACAGCAAGAGTAAGAGTAAAATAAAATGTAATGATTTCTTGCCTTAAAGCCATTAAACGCAGTGTACGAGTACAATGAACGAATCAAAGGTAAAGATGCAAAAGAAAACTGCAAACCAGACATAGTAACTTGGTAGTTAAAATCAGATCCTAAACCGATCCCAAATCAGAATCAGAATATAACAAAAAAACAACAGCAAATAAAAAGGCCCACAAAAGTTTGATACAACAAGAACTTAAGCTTACAAAAATATTTATATACATCAAAAAACAAAAACAAAAAATATAGCATAGAAATAGATGAAAAACAAAAACAAAAACAAAAAACTACACAACCAACAAAAGAAAAAACAAACAAAAACAAAAACAACAATTATCAATATAAGTAAAGAGGGAAAATCTAGCAAAAAGCAGCAAAACAAATAAAACTAAATGTTATATTTTGGAGCATTTTTTTGCAAACGTGTATGTGTTAGAATATATATATATATATAGTTTTTTTTTTCTTTAGCTGTAGGTAAAGTTAGCTTTTGGTCCCAGAGAAGTAAGCAACCCCGTAATATGTAGATGCTAACACACAGCTTTGATAGTTTAAACAATAGAATAAAGCAAATAAAGCAAATTAAATGATATAATAGAATATTAAGCGCTAGTAATGCATCTCAACCGAAGAAAAATCGAACAACTTGCTAGGCATATCCCGTTTGTACTCTAATGTATCTGAATATAATAGATTTATGGTAAAGATACATAACTCATTGGAGATGCTTGTTTCACGTTCAGTAGCTTTCAGCTTACTCGTATATCGTACCGACTCAATCAATGATCCTAACGTAATGAGAACTATTCCTGATGAGTCATTAATGATGGCGCGTGCTTTCAACATTTATAATAGTTTCGAAAAGACATTAGTTCCTGTTGGGTTGGTTGGTATCTATAATATTTTCAGACCGACTAATGCCAGATGTTATTGATAAAAAGAAGATTCGTGAGCTTATCCAAACACCTAACATTGTGGGACCCCACAATCAATGCTTACATCTTTGTGTCATGGTTTAACTTCGATTCTAGGTGGTGATATTACTGACCTCGGTACACAGTTTATAGAACATCGAATGGTTCTGCGACAGTAGTGTCTCCAGTTTGCATTAATCCTCCTATTCAACGCCTGTCTCTTCATGATAGATTACGAAAATATTGATAATGAGTATTTAGATGGCACTCAAGTCATGCTTTCACCAGTAATGCTAGAGCGATTAAGAGTAGGTTTATCTATGATATTACGCAATTTAATTTTTAAAATCAATGTTGGCTTACGTGTTAAAAGAGTTAGTGCAATGATTCGTTCCCCAAATGATAAACCCTCAATTGATCATGATGCTGCTGAAATTGTCTATTCAACCACATTATACTCGTATTTGTCGCAGTCAGACAAAGTCAGACAGAGCAGCGTCGCTTGCTCTCAATCTGAATGGTGTGCAATATGTTGACTATGTATGACTAGGTGGCCTAAACTTCACATAATTATCGATCGAATCAAGATATAGTACATACTGCCCATGAAGCTTACAAAGTTAGCGTTGACGTTATTAATCAAGCTTATATTCCAATGATCGCTGACAAGTTTACTAATTCACGGACATTATGGGTGATGATTATGTTGTAGGCAGTTTATCTGATATAGAATCGCAGCAATCTCCAACTTTAACGACATTACCTACACACTTTGCTATATATACTGGAGCGGTAGATGTGTCCAATGAGTTATGTATCTTTACAAAAAATCTCTAAAAATATTCAGATAAATTAGAGTACAAACGTGATATGCCTAGCAAGTTGTTCGATTTTTCTTCGGTTGAGATGGTTTATTAGCGCTTAATATTCTATTATATCATTTTATTTGCTTTATTTGCTTTATTCTATTGTTTAAACTATCAAAGCTGTCTGTTAGCATCTACATATTACGGGGTTGCTTACTTCTCTGGGACCAACAGCTATCTTTACCTACAGCTAAAAAAAAAAAAAACAGAGCGTAACATTTGCTATATATTTTGTAAATACTTTAAAAACGAAACGGACGGAATCGGGGGTTTTTCTATTTGAGTTGAGTTCGAGTATTGTGCGGGGAAAAACGAATTAAATTAGAGGATTTTCCGTTGTTTTTTTTTTTAGAACGATTTTCCACCAAAAGAAGGACAGCAAATCAAAAGTTATTTTCACACAAGAGAGTTTTACAAAGAAAAACAAAAACAAAAACATAAAGAAAACGAAAAACAAACAAATACAAATACAACAAAAATTTGCAATGCAAACAAAAAAAATTATAATCATTATAAATCGAAATCTAAAAAACTCTAAAAAAAATATATAGAACTATATATATATGTGTATGGATTGTCTGTGTAAATGTGTTTGAGTGTAAAATGCTTTAGCCTAGTGAGTCGAAAGTGAGAATTGAGCATGTATAATATATATATAGATGAAAGGAATATATATATATATATATATATAT
>JAJJHY010004047.1:1567801-1581641 GCA_021224005.1 Drosophila setifemur
AACTCACACATGGCCAGAACATCCTTTTCCTGGCTGCGTTTAATAAATGTATATAAAAATGTGTTTTTTTTGCGCAGGCATAGTCTGAAATCCATCTGAAATTCCTTCCCCCATTTTCGGATGCAACTGGATTTCCTGCAGTTCGGTTTTGTCACGAGCCAAAAAATTCGGATGCTGATTCTATTTGCTAAGTGTGTGTGAGTGTGTGTGTGTATGATTGAGTGAGTGTGTGAGTGAGTGAGTGAGTGAGTGTAAGTGAGTGTGTGCGTCCATAACTCAGGACGAGCGATTTCAGTTACCCGAGTCCCGCACTCCTCATGTGCCCTGTCTCTTTCTATCGCTATCGGAGCTTAGCCTTAGCCCTCTCTTTCGCCCAACCGAACGGCCATCTCTTTCTGGCCTTGTTTTTTAAGGGAGGGGGAGGAGGAGGGGGAGGGGTTGAGAAATCTTCGCTTCGCATCTCAAGATGCTACTTTAAGTTGGTTTCGTCGGGTTAACGGTAGCCCAAACACACAGATACTCCCACCCACACACACACACACACACAGATACTCCCAAACAGCACTCGTCGATTACGCACACACTCACACCCCAATAAAAGCCAAAGCAGAAACGAAGGGAACGAAGGAAAGTCGTATGCCACAGAAGTGGTATACAAAAAAAATAAATACAAAATCACCAAGGCCAAAAATGGAAGATTCAAGCGATTTAAGTGGATTTTCTTCTTAAACGCCATAAAAAAAAAACACCATAAAAACAAATACAGTGAACAAAAATATGAAGACCAATTACCACTCTATAAATTACCACAAACAAAATATAGCTTAGTTAAATGGAACACTATTTTAGATTGATTTTGTGTTATTTTGTCCAATCAAATTTTAAATGCACTTGAAAACAAATTACCATAATTTACTTAACAAACTACAAAATAAATAAATACTTTAAATCAATTTAATAACGATAAAATGTATTAAAAGAAACCATTAACACTTGGATTTAATTTAATGATAATAAAATACGGAAAATAAATATAGTAATAAAAGTTGAAACTCAAGACAAAATTTATTACCTTAAAAATGTAATCTTATTACAATAGCTTTTGCAATATGAAAAAGATTATATGATATGATCATAAATTACCAATATTAAATTATTAAATATTTTATTCAATCTGTTATTGAATTCTGCAATTCATACAAATTTTAAATAATTTTAAAAATGTTAATTCAATATTTCTTTATCTTAATTGCAAGTTAAAATATATTTTAAAAGCTGACCTAACTCAACTTAAACTTTAAATGATTGACTGTTGTTCGATGCGGTTCGATGGCGACACGCAACACGCAGCACGCAACATGCAACATGTAACATGCAACATCTAGTTGGATGCCAATTGAGAGATTCGCTTGTTGTCATCGGCTTTTGCTGATGTTGCTTTGTTTTTCAAACTGTGTCAGAGTTGCTTTTTCTCGTTTGCTTTTGATTTTGGTTTTTGGCTTTGATTTTGGTTTTGGTTTTGGTTTTGGCTTTGCTTTTTTCCCAAGCAGCGGAAAATGCGGGAAGCGGGGGGAGGGGAGGGGAAGGGAAGGAGGAAAAGAGAGGGTGAAAGAGAGTCAGACACTTGGCACTTTCCTACGGGAAAAAAGGAAAACGGAGCCTGGGACTGGGACTGCAAAGAGCCATTGCCTCTGCAACTTAACATGTAAATATGGACACATTTAACAGACGAGGTCAGGAGAATAGCAACGCCTTTAAGGGGGCTTTTTATTTGAAATAATAGGAGTATTCTTAAAAAATAATTATTCATTGTTGAATATTTATTGCAATTTGTAATGAAAAAGAGATATTCCAAAATGATTTTAAGGCATTTATTTAAATTTTATTACAAACAAGTTAAATTCTAATATGAAATTTATTTAAAAAAGGTTTTTTTATACATATACTTCAATGTGGATACATTTTTCATTTATGTAAATAATATTCAAAATATCTTGAATTAAATTGAAATTTAACAAATGTTTTGCATTTTAATAATAATTTTAATCGTGTTTAATTTATTTAGTAATAATTTTTAAACGTTTTTAAAGTGTTTGATGTATATCTGAATTATTTGTAATGGCTTTAGACCCTAAAAATATTTAAACTTAAATTGGTTCATATTACATGTTTTTATTGCATTTATAATATCAACGAATTTTCTTTTGGGATTATTAAATAAGAATAAATAACTTCATTAGATTAGCAGGGCAATTAGTATATTACACACAAAATAATCCAAGTTTTGATTAACGAGGGTCTTACATTTCTGGCCTGTATTGTTGCGTTGGTTTTCCCACATTAGAACCTGATTTTGTGACCATAGTTGGAAAAGGTATTAACATAACACAGTCGAGTCGTGTCCTTTCTATATATTTTTGCCGCCCCAGCCACGGTCTCCCCATTGCCAGCCACCGACCCAACCCTTCGCCCAGTTTTCCTCGTCTTTCCCCGCCGCCTTTTCTCCCGCTTTTCCTTTTATTTAGCGTGCTTTTTTTCTGTTTTTTTTTTTTTTGTTATTTCTTGTGCTTTGGCCGTTGGCTTTGGCTTCTTTCTATTGCTGTCGCTGCGACGTCGACTGCGCTGCCACTTTCTGCACGCACACACACACACACCAACACACACGCGCATACAACAGAAGCGGCGTGTGGCACTCACAGATACACCAATACTCACTCATGTATTTACTACATTCCTCAGTACTTGAAGCGCCTCCGGAAGTGATGGTTTTCATCTCTGCGGCGGTGCGTCGCGAATTTCGAGAGCGAATATCAGTCGAAAAGGCAATAGAATCGGCCGAAGAGGAAGCATAGCGAAAGCGCAGAAATGCGAGAACCGAAAAAGTGTGAAGAAAACGTAGAAAAAAAAACTAATTGATAACGCAAAGAACTAGAGAAAAACTATATCAACAGCAGTGTAGGAAAAGCAACAGCAACAGCAGCTGTTTGAATTTATTTTTTTCTGTGTGCTAAACATTGTTCGGATTGCTATCACAAAAACATAAAAAAAAGAAACCTACTTAAATATATAACAACCGAAAACGTGTTAAGTGTGTACATGTATGTGTGTGTGTGTGTGTATTTGAAATATAAATAATTGAGAAGGGCGAAAAAAAAACAGACATAAAGAATGCGCAGCAAAAGAAATACCAGCGATTTGGGCCTATTGCACCGCACCTGCATAGTTGGCGGAAAATCGGTGAGCTAAAACCTAAAAAACCCCAAAGAAAATTAGGAAATATTAAGTGATAGGGTATAGCCATACTTCTCATATAAGAAAAAACAAAGGGAATTAAATATCGGGGGGAAGGAAACTTCCTTCAAAATAAGGAATAACTTGCATTAATAGAATTTGCATACGAATACCAAAATGAGGTAATGCTTTTTTTCATATTTTTCTTAGTTCCTTCAAAGTTCAACGCAATTACAATTTGTATGTAAAAAAAAATAACTAGAGTCACTGCAAATATAATTTTAATAACTCATTACTCAAATGTTTATTCCAGTTACAATTATTTTACAACATTGTAAAAATTAATTAGTCAAGGTTAGCTTTACATCCTTGAATATTAATTGCTTAATTTAATGTATGTAAATGATTTAAACAATTAAAAATATTCCCTAATATCCCTTTATATTGTAGTTAAAAGCAAGCCTTCTAAATTAGCATGGATTGTCCTAGGCACTTTAAATTGCCTTAACAATTTTTCATCATTAACTAAAAAATTTAAATTTAATTAATCAAATACTCGAACATTAAAATTTTCATCGATTTTTAGTAGAAAATTGTGGCTTCGTTTTATCGAATTTCAATCCGATAAAAAGTGCTTCAAATTAAATCAAAGTTGCCCCTAACAAAATTAATTGGACTAAGACCCACAACAAATCCCATTCATTTCCAATCAGAAAATAAGAATTAGGCAGGCAAAGTGTAGAGTGGATCTTCCGTCTCACTTTCACCAACGGAGTTTATCTAAACAGCAGCAACAACAACAAGCATGCGCGATAGAGCAAGGCGAATTGGGAGACCAAAACGGGCTCGCTCTCTCAGTGTGTGTCTCTCTCTCTCTCTCTCTCTGTGTATTCGCTCACTCGCTGGTTCCCTTTGTTGTTGTTTCGTTCAAGCTGCTGTCTGGCGTTTTTTTACGCTGCTGGGCGCCTGTTACATTCTGTAGACTGCAGCGTCATTGCAGCGACGCTCGCTTGTAATTTTGTTGTTATTTTTAACAGCTATATAGCTTATAGCAACAGCAGCAACATGAGCGACCGAGGCGCAACCTTATTCGAATCCAATTTGAAATTTCACAAAACGTGCGACACGCGAAACGAGAATAAAAAAAAAAAGCAAGAAAAACGAAAAACCGCAACGAACTTTAACAAACTGTGGACAAGCTCGTGCACACACACACACATACACATACATGCAAACATAAAGCTTAAAGATTCAGCGAGAGCGAAGGCGAAGAGAGAGAGCGGTATGGGGGGAGAGCGCTAAGGAGCGAGAACGGAAGGGATAGCGAGAGGGAAGGGAGCGAGTGGCTGTCGGCTGTTGATTGTTTTTACTGGCCGCTGGGGGGCGCTAATTTGCCTCTCGCATTGGGATTAGTGAGGGGCAAACAGTGGAACTCACTTCGAATAATTGCTCCATAAATTGATTGTGTGTTATCTCGAAGATATACATACATATATTTGGTATAAATTAAAGCAGCATTGAAGCTAGTTTTAAATTTTGTTTTTAGTTATTATCATATATATGCATGTCACCCAGAAAAAGTAATCAAAACAATTTTCGTTATTCACTGAAAATGTACCAAATATTTATTTACCTTGCAACTTATACTTTTGTGATTGACTGTTTTTAAGACATGATAAAATAAATTGTATTTAATTTTCGCAACACAGCGAGTAATCCCTGTACTCCCTGGCGATTTATGGCAACGACATTAAAGATGACGAATGTGTCATTTTGGGCTAGGCAATTAACATGAATTATTCAGAGATTCGGCGTCGTGTTTTTGTTAGATAGTCTTCGCTTCGGCCCGTCGACTTCTCAATTATCGCAAATATTGCGTTGAATATTTGCACTACAGTGTCGCTGTTTTTTTTTTTTTTCATTTTGCGTTTGTATTTTTTGCACTCGCTGTTCTGCGTTGGCTGATATATATATTTGGCAATGTTGGCGTTGGCAGGGAGATTCGCCTGCTCGCATTTCCTTAGCACCCAGTATTTCGCATACGCGCCATACAACAAATACCATGCGATTTCGCTCATAAATCGAGAGTAGGCAAATACTGTCCTCGATTCGGGGATTATTGTATGTAAGCTGAAAACTAACATCCAATAAATAATATAAAGAAAAAAAATCGCTCCCGGACAGAAAATCGACACAGTCAAATAAAGAGTTTAATTTTCCACCGTCAGGTTTCATCAAGAGATTGCTTTGCTCGTAACGGAAAGGCTGCGGAAGAGAGAGATAGAGAGAGGGAGAGAGAGAGGGAACCACTGGTCGAGCAAATTATAACAGTTCCCGGTTGTGGAAGTGAGCAGAGAGTGCAGGCGTGGGAGTAAGCGATAAAAGTCAGTTCCAGGGTTGTTGAGTTTCCCAATATTATTGGAATAAGTTTTTGTTTTTCTTGGCTTCGGGGCTATTGCATAAAAGTTTTAGTATATTCTTTTCCTACTAAAAAAAAGGCATAATTCCAGAAAATTGTGCTGATATTTGTTAAAAATTTCTATTAGCTTACAAAAAAAATCCTTATATTACGATTAAAGAAAAACACCCAAAAATTGTTATTCAATATGAGTAAGGGAATTCATTTTAAAAATTTAAAAATAAATATTATTAAATTAATTCCATTCTGATTGTCAAAATTATTCAAGTGATGTGACAACCCTGCTTCGTTGAGCAATTCCCTTCTCCCCAGCTTATTCGCTCTTCATTGACATCTGCTCTCTCGCTCGCTCGCCCGCTGGCCCACATCCCACAGCCGACGGTGCTGCGGTCAACTTCTGCTCTCCCTCTTCACTCTCTGCATTGCTCTCAGCCGTGCCGCTCTCTCGCTGCTGCTCTCGCTGTTTGCCTGTTAAATTGGCGGTTAGACGCGCGCGTCAGGTAGCAAACGCGGATGCAGCGCGAACGCACGCATTGAACGACATTTCGGCGTTGACGTCGACGTCGGCAGGGCAGACTCTTCCTATTTTCTATTCTCAACGGTGGTTGTTTGTCTGGTTTTTATAAATTGTGTGAGTGTGAGTGTGTGTGTGTGTGGTTTTTGTTGTTGCTTATCAGAGGCAACCTCAAGATTATCGATTTCTGGCTCCCTCTCTCCGACTAGCCTCGCTCGCTCTCTTCCACTCTCATCTCTCTTTGGGACTTCGCTCTCTCCGCTCTGTCCTCGCACTCTTTGTCAGTCGCAATTTTCCTGCTGAGTTTTCTGTGCGCCTGTTCTTTCCCTCGAATATCGAATCTCGATTTCGATGAGATTTTGTTACTGCTCATACAAACCCATCCCTCGAATATTATTTATTTATTATATGGATTACAAAGGCCTTTGCACAACAACAACAAGAAAAAAGAGTGCAAAAATGTTTTACAAAACAAAAAAAAAAAAAAAAAAACACAACAGACGGGTCTGGAATTCTTTGCAACGGTCGTCGCACTCACCTTCACCATCTACAAATACACGAACATACCCATGGGTATTGGGTATCTGTGTGTGCCTGTGTGTGTGTGTGTGTGTGTGTGTGTTTGTGTGAAACCAACAAACCCGCTCTTGCTCTCTCGAACTCACTGCCTTGATTTCATCATTTACCATATTTAATTCCATTTAAATGAAAATGAACTCAAACCGAAGGCAGTAGTATCCCCCGATTCCGATTTGTACTACTAGGCTATATCCCCCAGACTTTTGGCAGACAGAATATGACGACGACGACGTGCAAAGCGTCGCGCCTTGCAGCCAACTGAAGTTGATAACATTCGGTCGGGCAACTGCCAGCCAGCAACAGCTACGGCCACAGCTACAGCGACGGCGACGGATACGGATACAGATGCAGCGACAGCTTCAGATACAGATACAGCTACGGCTACACCGAACGCCATACGACATACACGAACAAATAGCAAGCAGAAAAAAAAACGGCAGCTGCGACGCCAGCAGAACGACAACGAACCCCAACATTTCACCAACAACAACAACAACAGCAACCACAGAAAAGATACAACAACGCCGACAAAAGATACAACACACATAGGAACAACAACCGCCACTCAACAGTCAAGTGCTTGTGGCCCAGGCAAAAAGCAGCGTGTGAAATATTTCCCCTACACAAAGCAACACACTTCAGTTGCTTGGGGGCTCTCGCTACACAGATACCCTGTAATCGAAATATTTTTGTTTCGCTTATTTTTCAACGATAAGATGGTATACTTTCAAATCCGTTTGCAATATTTTTAGTACGCCAAAATCCAGACTAAAGCAAGTTCTTGCATATTTTTAGCTTATTATTACAATTAATTCAATACAATTTATTGTAAAAGTTGAAAAATTATTTCCCTTTTAAAATTAATATAAATAGAAATATAAACAATATAATATAATCCTTAAAAATCGCTTAGATGTACTCTGTTGAACATTTTAAATTAACGCAACTTTAATTGGTAAATTTTTTAAAGTTCTTTAAGAAATAATGTTCTAATATTACAAATTATTTTTTTTTCATATATCATATATTTTTTTAACCAAAGATGTTTACAATAATATCGAGAATTTCATAATTCACCATCTCTCATATAATTCTATACCTTGTTGCATAGAATATATTTTGCATATGTCTCCCCAGGGTAAGCATACCTTGCCCCATTGCGGGGTATGAAAAATCGACGAGAAAAACGGCAGGCAAGCAAAGCAAAGCAAGGCAAACGAAAACGAAAAAACAAAAAAAGGAAAAACGCAAAACGAAAAGTAAAGTAAAGCGAAGCGAACGAAACGGTATGGAACGGAACGGTCGACAAAATTGCAAAGCTCTCAATGTGCGCGCGCCCCAAAACGCGCGGCGACCGCTGAATCGAGTCTTGAGTGCTGCTGAGTGTTGAGTGCGAGCGTGGAGCGTTGAATGAATGCTCAAACACACGGCAACACGAGCAACCAAGACACATATTCCAATGTACCCCGCCCTGGTCCCACTACCCCCTCCCCCTCTACCCATCCCCCTTACACCACACACGCACACACTGCCGCAACGACAGACGCCGACACACACAGACACGAGCTGACAGCGAAGTCGTCGTCTCTCACACAAATCCGAAAACCAGAACACATGATTAGCCTAGTAAAACGAGAGCCATAGGCGGCCAACTAAAAACATTCGAGGGGGGGCGGGGTGGAGCGGGTGCACAGTGCCAGTGGCAGCCCCACAGGAGGTGAGGGAGGGAGGGGATGGCGAGTCAAGCTTTGGGACTTGGACTGCGAATCGCGTTGGAGCGAATGCGTCGACATAGCTGGTATGGCACAGTGGAACGATTGCTGGAATTTGTGGGAATATTTTTTTTGAAATAAAGAAATCTTTAATTTAAAGTTAGTTATATTAGTATAATACCGTATTAATGTTAAAAACTGTATGCCTCAAATTGTAAACAAAGAAAGCACTTAAATGATTTTCCTCTTTAATTAAATATTATCTCCGTTAAAGTTTATCAAATATAGAATTATTCTGCAAATTATTAGTATTCTTAACCAATAAATATTCAACACTGTTATTCTTCAATAAAAAACTTGTAAATGTTTGCCCTGGTCATCCTTCCAATAAGTATGCCATAAATTTCCAATATGTCCCACTGTGCTTATCTTGCTCTTTCTTCTTTCCCATGTGCGAATAAAAAAAAAAACCGGTTGCACTGTTTACCGACATTTTCCGCTACGTTGCCGGTGAGAAAGAGAGCCAACGAGCGGTGTCTGCAGTGAGGAATGGGAAGGGTGAGGGAGAGAGGGTGCGAACGAGAGAGGGGAGCCAGCAAAAGAGAGAGAGCGAGCGAAAAAAAGAGCAAGAGAGCGGGAAAGCCGCCAAGGAAGGTCGTCGTGTTGTTGTTGTCGGCAATCCGAACAAGTGCTCGTGCCTGTGAGTGTGTTGTGTGCCGGAGTATCTGCATCTGTATCTGTATGTGTGTGTGCTGCCATAACCGGAAGGTCGCCTTTACCACAACATTTATTATGGAAAATCGCGTAATCACTGTCGTATCACATTCTTTTTTTTTTTTTTCCTTTTCGCGAGAGGGGGACGACAGCCATTGGCAGAGAGGGAGAGAGAGCAAGGCAGAGGGAGCGGGAGAGGGAGAGGGAACGACCAAGGGAGCGGTGTATAGACATCTCTTTCTGCTGTCCTGTCGCTCGGTTTTGTTTTTGTTGGTTTTATTTTTAGCCGAATTCAAACTTGTTGCAAGTTGCTTTGCTCGCGTGTTTGATGTGCGAACTCTGTGCAAACTTTACTTCGCGTCTTCCCTTTCGCCTCGTCCGTCGTCCCTGGTCGTTCGACCCTCTTCGTTTTTCCTTTTTCTTCTGTTTTCCTTCTCTACGTTTTCTTTTCTACTTGTTTTTCCCCCATTTCGGCATTAAAGCTTTTTTGGGCTCCCATCATTTTTTGTTATGGCACTCGTTGATTAAATGGAAGGCGACAATTTGCACTCATTCCAATTGGGATTGGGATTCAAAAAAGGGCTTGCTCAAAATTCGTATAAAATGTGGATTTTTTTTATATAATAGATTAAAGCTAACTAGATAAGATGAAAATAATAATTAACATTGCCTAATATACTAATAAAAATAAGATTACAATTGGAATTGTAAATTTTTAAGACAATATTTCAACATTTTTTTAAATAAACAAAATTAATAATGACAAATAGTATGCAATAAAATATTGGCAAATAAAATTGAAAAGGTTAAGGAAAGCCATTTTTCAGGAGGTTCATTTGTATCTTACAAATGATGCAAAATTGTTTTAATAATATAACTTAACTAAAAGATAACTTTTTTAAAAACTTAAAGCATATGAAGGCAAATCTTCATTTAAAGCTAAAAATATAGATAAAACCTCTAGATACATTTGTATACCTTAAACTATAATTATATGCACAAAATGTATCTGATGTTCCAATGCCAATTAGTGCTTATTTGCGTTGATTTAGTTGTCAATAAAAGCGAATATATGTACGAGTAGATACTCCTTCTGGATACATCATTTAATTTACTGCTAACCACTCCACTGTGTTGTTTGAATAATGGATTATCTGGCACATTTACTCGCCCATTTTTGAAGCTTTTCCTCTGTTGGTTGGTTTTTGCTTTACTTTTGGTTTGAGCTTTGGCGTTGTTACCTTTTNTTTGTTGAACTTTACCGCACACTTATTTGCTCAGTGTTTATCGGTGGCTCCAAAAAATTCAAATTCAAATTGGAAGGCCTTTGTGCTCCATTAACCCAAAGGCGCCCACCCAACTGAGGGATTGAGGGGGGTGATTGGGAAGGGGGTGAAGAGAGGGGAGAGAGAGGGGGTGATCGAGGGGGTGGGCGTGCAAGTGGGCGTGGCGGCTGTTGCAGCCGTGCTTGGGTGTGTGTATATTATTTTTCGGTTCTCCTGTACATATATATATTTTTTTTGTTCACCCATCTTGTCAGATTTTGTTTTTTTTTTTGTTTTTCGTGCACCCTGGAACATGGGAAACACACACCGAAGAATTTTCCTCTGGCCGCCCTGGAAAAGTCTCTAAATATCTCCGCCGAAAAATATTCTTGCACAATCAATTACTGGAGTGGAAGGAAAATTGGTTATTTTCCACACAAGTCGAGATGTAAACTGATACTTTTTAAATTTTTGGCTTAAATAAAATGAATCCAGCTTTTTGTTGTTTAAATCAAAATCAATTGTAAAGCAAGCAGCAAAAAAAGTGAGGGATATCAAATGAATTCAGATGATGGTGAAATACATGAAATGCAAACAAAATGGTTTCATTATTGGTCAATAACCAAGCCAAAAACAACAACAACAACAAAAAAAAAGAAAGGGTTATTGCCGAGTGAGAGGGTGCTGGTGCTGGGGCTGCAACCGAGCGACAGAGATGGAACGACAGTTGCCAACTGCATTTTGAGCCAACAGTAACCAGTTTTGCCACGGCCAAAAGCAGCAACAGCAACAGCAGCAACAGCAACAGCAACACAAGTCGAACAATCGTCAAATACACAAAATTCACTTTGCAAATCATCAGCGATGGGGCACTACGAACTGCGAACTGTGCAAACTACGGTTTACGGGTTCGGGTAACATCTCCGACTCCTCCGACTCCTCCGCTCTGTGTCCGGGTCAGAAACGGGGTGAATGGGGTGTTGGGTGAGAGGGGAGAGGGGAGGGGGGTGGTCCGAATGGTGGCTCCTGGCTCCACACACGCGTGCAACATGCAACTTGAGAGCAGAAAGCCAGGAAATCGGAAAAAGCCTTTCCAACAGGCCGAGCACCAGCACCAGCACCAGATACATTTTCCAGGGTGAAAATTAAAATGCAGCAGCTGCAGTAAATATCTGCAACGGATTGAAAAGCTATAAAAATAGCTAAATTAAAAACAAAGGGAAATACTGAACACAATATAAAAGAACTAAATATGATTATTTAGTGGATTAATTCAAATTAATTTGAATGGTCGAAGTAATTTTACAAAAAACTTTTGGCCTGGTTTGAAGTAGAAGAAAAAGAACGAAAAAATAGTTGTTACCAATATGAGAACTGGCAACGATTTTTCAATCTTAACTCTCCAATATCTTCCTATATCTTTGGAGTCTTCTTTCTGTATTAATTATATTAAATTAAATCACATATTTAACATTTTAGGCGAGTGTTTTGAGTTTTTTTTTGTTAACTATTGCTAAGATGAATTCATCGTTTATGGCCTGCATGTGTGGTAAATGATATAATTATATACCTCTTAACCCAATCTATATGTGCTGAAAATGTGCCTGCATCTTTGAGTTGTCTTGGCATTATAATTAGCCCCCCATGAAAGATTTTTGGTCCATCTAGGTATGGCTACCTACATATGTATTTTATTAGGTATGTATGCGGTACTATGCGGGGATATATATATATATATATATGTACATACATATATATATATATTTTGTGTACATATGACCCGAGTGCTGTACACAAGTTTTGCAGTCCATTTTGCTACACTTAAAGTGCGCTTGTTGCCCCATGTGTGCGTTGTTGTTGTTGTGGCAGCAACATCTTGGTTGCTGTTGTTGTTGGCAGTGTTGTTGTATGTGCGTGCGGAATATTATGCGCGGCGCACAAAACACAGATACACACCTATACATGTTGAAATATATATATATATGTGTATATGAGTAGCTATACAATACCATCTATAAACGACGCATGCCGCGATTGCGATGTGGCGTTGTTGTTGTTGTTGTTGTTGTTGTTGTTGTTATGGGGCACTTCATCATCGACAAGCAGCAGCAGCAGCAGCAGCAACAAATGCCGCAGCAGCTGGCGCAGCATCAGCAACACCAACAATAACAACAGGAGAGCCAAAACCAACAACATGGCCTGTTGGCAGTTGGCTAAAACAAAGCAAAGAGAGAGGAGAAGACCCGGACCCGGACACGGACCCGGACCTCGGCCGACATACAAAAAGGACGACTTGTCCTGGCTCCTGTCCCCCAAAAATTTGCGCTCTCTTTCAACTGGCACTGGTATCTGTCGCCTCTTCTCCTCGTTCAAACAACAACAGCAACAACAACAACAGCAACAGCAACAATAACAACAACAGCAACACCATCTACACTAACAGAAAACACCAACGGCCAACGGAGGCTCAGCACAGTGCGACCTGCTTCGATTACCCTCGAAATTGCACTCAAAAGATACTCGAATTCAGTCGAGTTTAAGATGATCTGCCACTTGATGTATCTATTAGTTTGTTTTTGGAATTTTTCGGGTTACAGCCCTCAGATAAAAGCAGGGCATTTGATTTATTTTTATTAATCAGTTATTAATGCTATACAATTTTAGGGAGTATGTTTCGCTTTAAAATTAATATTATTAATATTATCAGTAATATTTTTTAAATTTAAATCAAATTTAAATCAACTGAAACCTACCTAAAATATTCTCTGAAATTTCTCTCATAAATTTCTTTTCGTATATTTTTCAGTTATTAGATATTTCTTAAATTCAAATGATATTAAGCGAGAATTATATATATATATTTCTGACTGGTTAAATCTTGTGTGATCATAATTCTTAAGTTTTTTGTTGATGGCCTGTTGTTGTGCGCACCTGTTGCTCCACTTGGTAATTGAGACGCTGGTAAATGTTACCTGGTTTCATCGTCTTGTAAGGTAATCGAGCACTTCGGTGTTCGGTATCTGTATCTATAGGGCATGTATCTATGCAATCCTTGGACTGCAGCGCAATTGTTGCCACCTTCTTCTGTGCTCCTCTTCCTCCTCGTCCCCTGTTCATCTCCTCCCCCTCCCCCTCCTCATCCTCCTTCTTCTTCTACTTTATTTGCTGAAGAGCAGCGAGTGGATGGATGGATAGGTGGATACATGGCCGTAGATGGATGCAAAGAGGGGGAGGAGGGGGGGGCAGAGAGGAGGGGATGTGTTGGTTGCTGCGGAAAGCGGAGGGTAATGAATGGAATGGATGGATGGATGGATGGATGGAGGCAGAGGGTAATGAATGGAATGGATGGATGGATGGATGGATGGAGGCAGAAGAAGCAGAAGCAGAGGCAGCAGCAGCAGCAGAA
>JAJJHY010004047.1:1581892-1594613 GCA_021224005.1 Drosophila setifemur
CAGGGACAGGGACAGGGGGAGGGGGGGCAGGTGGGTCAGGTTATCGCGCACACTGGCGGGCAAAAATATTATGCCTAGAGTTTTGTATTCGGGGAATTAAGTATGTAAGCTTTGCATTACAAATGCGAACTTCTACATATTACATAGCTTTCCATTAGCTTGACAAATTGGTTTTAATTGTTTTTGCATTTGCACGTTCTTTGTTAATGATTAAATTGTGGAATTCTCTTGGAATATAATATATATTAAGCCTCCGCTTTCTTAATTACTTGAAGATGATTTAATGCACTATTGAAATATTTAGGTAAATTAAAAAATGGGCTTCAAAAATAGGATCCTTTATCATTAAGTAAATTAATAAAAGCATTTAAAAACGTGACCATTTTTATTCCTAAAATAAATTTCACAATTGTTTGAAACTATTTTTAACTGGCAGCAGAAATTGGTAATCTTCAAGTGTAGATATAATAAATAGCCTAAATAAACAATAATTTTATCGCTTGTTGTACAAAATGTGGCAAATACTAAGGCAATAATATTCAACAAAAATGTTCATATAAAATTGCTTAACAAAATAATAATAAATGCTATAAAATATTTAACTAAATGTTCCATTAATTAAAAAACGCTAAAATAATAGTTCACAAAAAGAAGATTTCTTACTATTTTGCTGTTTCGCAGTTGGTAACTGAACCTTGATTTAGTACTTGCCATATTTTCGGTACCTTGGCTGTTTTGGCCCGGTGGACCCTGCACAAACAACAACAACAACAACAAAAAAAGCCCAACAAGGCAGCGAACAAAAAAAAATTGTGTGTTCGCGAATGAGCCACGACGTCGGCGTGGGCAGCGGAGCGGGCGGCGCAGTCGGCGTCGTTGCTACGCATTTGGAAGTTTTTAGCTAAGTTGGCGTCGCTGACTGAGTCGCGCCTGTGTGAGTGTAGTGTGTGTGTGTGTGTGTGTGTGTGTGTGTGCTTGTGCGTGTGCGTGTGTTAGAGAGTGCGATTCTGTGCGAGAGTGTGTGTGTGTGTGTGTGTGTGTGCTGGTGAGTGCGTTTAAATTGAAAATGCGGCTACCTCGCCCCCTCTCGCTCACTCGTTCGTCTCTCCAGTTCCCCCAGCTCTCCACCACCCTATCTTCTTCTTCTTTGTTGGCTGCATGCAAAGCGACCAGCGATGTTGACGTCGACGCCGGCAGAGGGGCCCAGCGAGTGAGAGAGAGCAAGACCGAGACGCACGAAGAGCGGGGGAGGGAGAGGGTGCGGGTGAGAGTGGGGAAGAGGGAGAGGGCAATGGCGAGGAAGGCCCAGCGAGTGAGCGAGAGAGAGGGGGAGTGCGAGCGGCTGAGCGAGAGAGGGCGACGGGGGACAGCAGCAAGCAGCATCAATTCAGTTTCGGTTTCAGTCGCAATTCAAACGCCATCAAAATCAAAACGGTAACGAAAAACAACAACAAACGCCGTAACACCAAACAACAAGCTGTCTTAGCCGTGGCCCCGCACCAATCTAACGGACGAGCCAAAAAGCGGAGAAACCAAAAAGCCCAAAGAGAGCTGAAAAAAATAGCGAAAAAAATTAATAGAACCAACCGATTGCGATAATTTATAAAAATCATTTTAAATTGTAAATAAATTTTTTTTTTCTGTGCCAAGAGAGCGGAAGAGCGGGAGAGAGAGAGCAGAGCAGAGCGTGTGTTGCTCTGGGTGTGTATATTGCATTTTGTTTAAACAATTTCAATTCCACAAAACAAAAAAAAAACGCAAATGAGAAATAAAAACAAAAAGTGTAAACACAGAGAGTAAACCAAAAAAAAAACACGAAGACAAATAGAGAACAACACATTAAAGAAAGAGAGCCGAGCCGTTGCTTTTTGTTGTTTACTTTTTTTTTCGGTGAGTGTGTGCGTGTGTGTGTGTGTGTGTGTGCTAGTGTGCAAAAAAAATAGAACAACAACAATAACCTAAGCAAAACAAAGCAAGCAATATATGGATAAAGAGTAAAGAGAGGTGGAGGAAGGAGGGAGGAGGACTGGAAAGAAGAAAAATGTGGGCCAAATTATAGGCGCCTCGGTTTTTCTCTAAATATTTTCTTATAACCTAAATTATTATTTCAAATACCGGAAAACATGGGCAATGCAGCAAGAATAGTGCGATAAAATCTTATTTGAAAATAATAAAAACTATTCTCCTAAGATTCTTAATAAGAATTTGTTCAAAACTTTTGTTTAATATAGACACAAAATCATTTTAATTCAAATTTTTTATTGGAATTTTAGCATTTTTGAACGCAAAGGAATTTTTAAACATTTTGAAGTTTTACTTCGATTTTTCGATTACTAAAATAAATGATTGTTTCTGAACTATTATTCAATAAATTAATTTGTTGATACAGTATTAAGAGAAAACAACTTAATTTCGATTACAAATGAGTCATTCGAATAAAATGTATGCAGTTGGAATGTTTTCTTGTTGCGTTTTAAATAATTCCAATTCAATATCCCTTATTAAAGTACATACTTCGTTTCAAAAAGTTATGTGAAAATCAACTTTGGAAAAACTGTAGGAAAAGACTGGAAAATGAAAACCTCTTTTTTTTCTGTTGCGCCACCACCGACCGACCGACACGTGGAGAAAAAGAAACCCCAAAGAAGTGCTGAATTACAAGATGGAAAAAAAACGGAAAAAAATTTGTTGTCCAACACCCAGAAAAATTTGTTCAAAGCTTTGCTTTGCCTTTGCCTTTGCCTTTGCTTTTTTTTCATTCTTTTTTTCCTCTTTGGGTCTTCTTTGTTTCGGTGTGTGTGTGTGTGTGTGTATACATACAAATACTGTGAGCTATTTTTTTTTTTTGCAGAAGAAGAAAAAAAATTGTTTATTTCTGGGGCTGTGTATGTAAATTGTATCTTTGTATCTGTAGCTCGCCGCTTCTGTGTATCTGCAAGCATGTCTCGAACAAATCACGTATTTCAGATAACGGTTCGGCGATCTCGTCGTCGCAAAAAGTATCTCGGCATCTGACGGATACACACACACACACACACCGAAATTGATATTGCGCGCAATTAACATGGCCAAGTTGCTTTTTGCCAAGTCAAGTTGTTGTTGCTAGCCAGTTGTTGTAGATACTCATTGTGGCTGTGGCAGTTGTTGTTGTTGTAGTTGTTGTTGTTGCTGTAGTTGTTGTTGGTAGTGGTGATGGTGGTGCATTGGCATTGTTGTCAACCGTCTGCGGCCAACATTAAACCGCTAAAAGCCACCAAAGCAACGAATCCAAATCGACAACAGAAGCAGAAAACAGAAAAAGCCACAAGTCTGCGCCAGCCAATAGTACAGTGGTAACTCAACGAATGGAAACTAGGGAAGTTCTTGGCTCAGGAAATTAATTTCATAAATAACTTTGGGCCTTAAATAGTTTAGAAACTAGTTTTATTATTTAATAAATAAATTCTTAAAGGAACAAAAGTCTTAAGTAAATTTCCTTCATAGTATCTAGTAAATAAAGAATCCAATTCCTGATTAGTTCTTTCTGGTGAAGTGTTTACTGTTTATGGCTAAAAGCATTCAATCTGAACTGCGGCTGCTGCAGATAATTTATCTTTCTTATTAGAACTAATACACAAAACTCCAGATACACACAAAAGTATATTTGAACTAAATCCAATGGGTCTCCCACATTGTCTTGCCTCTTTTTTTTTGCTTTCAATTTTTGTGTTCGTGGCAAAACTCGAACTCGAATTCGAGTCGAAATCCGAAATCCAAAAACCAAGCCGAATTCGAAAGGTGTGTTGCAGGGGGAGGGGTTTGATTTTTGGATATTTAGTCGAGTCGATGGACACATATAATAAAACCAAACAAAACAACAGCCGAATTTTTGGTGACTGTCGTCTGACTTTATGGGTGCATAATGTACATTATATATTTATGCGTAAATATATCTGAACACACCCATGTACAAAACAGGGCACATATGCCCGACATAAACCGATTGCCCCTGCCTAGTGTACACACTTAATTTTTTCTGTCTTTTTTCATTGAAGTCATATATATCTATATATAATTGTCAACTTTTATTTAATTAAATTCTTGCCTAAGAACTTTGAACATTCGCTGGAAGTCATTCGAAATGTTTGACCAACACAAACAAACCATAAATATTGCAGAAATGTGACCTTTGAAATTCAATTCTGTTTCTTGGAGTTCATTTTTATGAGTTATGACAAATAACTTAAATAAAAAAAGAACTACAGTAATGAAACTAGTTAAATTATACAAAATTTAATATTAAAGAAGTTGTTGTTGAATTTAGCTAATAAAGACAATTAAACTTACATTAGTTTTATTTCTAGGACCTTAAACAATTCTCAAAACAACAAAGTAGAGGAAATTAATATAATTTAGGACAGTTGGTAGTTTTCCCTGAGGAAAATTTTCTCAGAGACAAGGCCTCAAGTTGGAAATACCTAGAAAAAGTAAGTGGTAACCACTTTTATGGTTAAATTTTCTGCTTAAGGTTTTTTTTTTGTTTTTTTTTGTTTTGGTTTTGCTGTCAACGAATCGAGGCTTATCGCTCTGAAGAAGTTGTAGTTGTCGCTGTGGTTGTTGTTTGTGGTTGTTGCTAGCTGGGCTCGAGTCTTCGGATTCTTCCTCTTCGTTGTCGAGTTGTACAGTGGCAAATATGACTTCAACCGGTTCAATGGTTGAAGCTCAACCCCGTCTTTTTTTTTTTCTTGTCGCTTGTTTAGATACAGATACACATTATGTACACAAGAGCCAAACAGATACGTTGCGAGAATATACGGACGGTCGCCGTCTATACATACATATATATATATTATTTTTTCATATATATATATAGAAATGAAAGACAGATATAGCCGAGAGACCAAGTTTGAGTCGCCGCTACTGATGCCTACCATTTCATTTCATTTTTTTTCCATACATAACAGATACAGATAGAAGACTCAAGCTGCGGATGCAAGTATATAAAGTACTTGTATAAATATACATATTGTATATATATGTATATTATTTTTTTCTCGTTCCGTTTCGTAGCAAAAAATAACAGAGAATAAAAGTTTTTCTTTCGGGCCTCTTGCCTCTGGCTCCCCATTTTCCTTTACTTTACTTCACTCAATTTCCCCCCATTCCACATTATGCATCATTTATTCATGCACTCATTTGCACATGCTCTCTAATCGCCTCCTGAAATTTCATTCCCCCCCGGACTACGCCTCTGCCTCTGCCTCCGACTCCGACTCCATTTGACATTACACAGTAATTTCTGTGTTCCCCTCGTTCTGCTCCGTTCAATTTGATGAAAATCAACAGGAGAGAGCGCAGAATAAATATATATATACCCCGAAAAATGGACAAGGATATACAGATGTTTCCTTTTTTTCGTATGTTTCGTGTTTGGCAGGCGGCTGGTCTAATTTCAGTTGGGGGTATCCTGTTAATTGACACACAGTACAAAGGATTCAAACTTTCCCTGTTCCAAAGTTCCAAAGAGAAAAAAAAATTAAAAACCCTTTCAAATGCAAATTGAAAATAGAGTACTTTCGCAAAAAGTTGCTGCACATATTACAAAGTTGCAAATATAAATAAATTAGGAACAAAAATGTAATGTGTAACATGCGTCATTATCTAGGCAGCTAACTTTTTGTATTTTGTAAAAGTGTTAATTGTGTTGGCAAATAATAAAAGTTACGGCCATAAAGGGGGAAAAGTTTATTAACTTTTCACAAGATTTTCTGCGAGGTTTTAGAATAGGATATTTATGCTTAATTAATACTTATGAATATTAATTATAAATTTATGCTTGAAATTGAACATGGAATGAAAATAAATAAATTATTTTTCCGTATTAGTCATTTTCCACTGGTGCTGCCGAAAAAGTTTCCAAATTGTTCAGATTTATCATTTGTCAAAAGCCACAAAAAATTAAGTTTTTTTTTTTTTTTGTTCTCGAGGTGACTTTAGGCTGAGTCAGCGAAAAGTATCTTTACTCGTACGATGAGACGATCTGAGAAAAATGCTCACGAGCGAGAATAGCTGAGGAATGTATCGCAATGTTGACTCACTTCGAGGGCATTAATTATAATTCGATAATGTCATTCCGCTCATATGACTGACATGATATCACTGAAACCGAAAATCGCCACGAAATTAATTGGAACCTGACGGCAGAGCTTTATTTTTTGTGGCCAACAGCGAGTCAGCAGGAGAACAAGTTGGCAGTTGATTTTAAGAGGATCGGATCGGATCGGATATACTTAACCTACTAAACATAACCCAAGAATTTGAAAGATTCATAATTCCTAAAATTAATTTTTTACCTATTTTAAATACACTTTCTTATCGTTTCTATGAAAATCAAATAATTCCGATAGATCTGACTATTAAAATAAAAAAGTATCTGTTCATTATTTCAGTTAGTTTTAAGATTGTTTTTGAACTTAGCAAACAAAAATCGGGCAACATTTTTGCGAATTTTAAGCAATTGCCACCTTTTCTAGCTCTCTCTCTCTCTATTTCACCTCTTTTGGTGCTCTCTTATCTTTTTATTCTTCGGCCCCTTGCTCCCTATTTTTCATCACCTCGTTCTTCATGTCCAAATATTTGCAATTGCTATTTGGCATACACAATATTTCCGCCTAACAACAACAACAACAACAAAAATGTGCGGAGAGGAGGAGAGAAGAGTAGGAAGAAGAAAAGAGGAGCACAGCAGGAGGGGGAGGGGGAGAAGGTGGAGGAAAGGGGGGGAGGTGGGTAACCAGAACAGTTATGTTAGAAATTGTTGTTATTGCTTTTGCCTACAGTTGTTTTTGCGTGTGCGTGTGCCTGTGTGTGTGTGTGTGTGTATCTGTGTGTTGTATCTATGTGGGCATCGTATCTATGTGTGTGTGCGCCTATGTACTCAATTTTTTTCGTACACCCTTTGAACAAATTTGTTGGTGTTGTTGTTGTTTTTTTTTTAGTTTCGTCTTTGAGTGCCTTTTTTTTTGCGTATTGTACTCGTTTTATTTTGCTGTGTGTATGTGTATGTGCATTCCGTATCTGTGTGTGTGTGCGAGTGTGTGTGTGTGTAGTGCCCAGCTGCCTTTGCTGCCGACGTCGCTGCCGGCCGAGCGTCATTGCTTAGTTTTTTTTTTTTCTCCGTTGTTGAAATTGATTCAGTTGAAATATCAAAACAAACACAATAACAACAAACACGCAACACGCGAATAAAAGTAAAAATATACAGATATATACGAGTATATAACAAAATTAAACAAACAAAAATTGGTTACTTTGTGCAAAAAAAAAAGAAAAAATTAAAATTAAACCACTGATAATAAAAAGTAATTCTTATCAGCTTCGCTATTTCTTTATTTTTTTTTCAATTTTTGTTCTTTGTTGTTTAAAAAAAAAATATGGTAGAACAGCTGCTCAGCTATTTTGTTTTAAGTGTTTAAAAAAAACAACAACAAAAAATCGACATTTCGCATTGCTTCGGTCGGTCGTTGATTCAAATTTGTTACCTTGAGCTCATTTCAAGTTTAAATAACCAAACAAATATAAAAGCAGAAACAATAAAAGAGGTGAAAACTTAAAGAAAACGCCAGCAGAGAAGCCAAAGAAGCTGAAAAAAAATAAATATTAAGTAAGCAAAAGGCAAGCGCAAAATACACACACACAACAAAACTAAAAATTCAAAGAAATACAGTATCAATCTAAGCAAATGGTTAAATAAATCCAATAAAAGCCAATTAAATAACCAGTAAATACACTCAATAAAGGCCAATGCAAGGGAAACCGATTAAACCAATATAAACTAGCACAAAAAAAAAACCTGAAAGAATAAATCCAAATATTATTCAATGTGACGGAGGAAATCAATGCAATCAATGAGCACAATCAATGGAAACAATAAAATAGCAATTGCAAAATAAATAAAAAAATACCCCACACAACAACAATAATCAAATAAATATATAATGATTAATACTTGACTTATTAAACGGCATCAACAAGTGCTGGTTAATAAATACGCGAGTGTGTGAAATTTATATTATTATTATTTTTTTTTCTTGTGCCATTTTCTCCCGCAGGCGGTTACATAAATTACAAAAAAACAAGAAAGGAAGGCTAGCTTCGGTACCCGAAGCTTAGAATACCCTTGCAGGCTAGTTGCTTTTAAACCGTTCAATCGTTTGTATGGCAGCTATAGGATATAGTAATCCGATTTTTGGGTTTTTAAATTTCTAAAAAGGCTTTACTGTCTATGAAAACAGTTTTTATCAAGAATGAATTAATTGTCTTGAAAAACACCAGAGTTATGCTCAATGACCCATTTTTTCCCATAGTTCCTATGGCAGCTATAGGATATAGTAGTCCGATTTTGATGAAACTTTTAGAATATGTTAAAATTGCTATTAAATAGAGTTTTCCAAGAAATAAATAAATTATCTTAAAAAATGGCGAAATTTTGGCACTTTTTCCCAATCGTTCCTATGGCAGCTATGTGATGTAGTGTTCCGATTCCGGCCGTTCCGACTTATATACTAACTGCAACAGATTGAAGGGTCGGTGCCAAGTTTCAGCCTGATAGCTTTAAAACTGAGGGACTAGTTTACATAGCAACCGACAGACAGACAGACAGACGGACAGACGGACAGACGGACAGACGGACAGACAGACGGACATGGCTAGATCGACTCGGCTGGTGATGCTGATCAAGAATATATATACTTTATAGGGTCGGAAATGTCTCCTTCACTGCGTTGCAAACTTCTGGTCAAAATTATAATACCCTCTGCAAGGGTATAAAAAAGGAAGATATATGCATAAATATCTATATATATAAAAAAAAAAATAAATATACGTATATATGTGTACTTAGTGGTGTTTTCTACATATATGTGTGCAATGCAAAATTGGCAATTGCAGGCGCCCAGCTATCAACAACAACATTTTCATCATCACCATCACCACCATCACCAACAACAACAACAACAACAGCAGCAGCAGCAGCAATTGCAAGTAGAACAACAACAACAACAACAGCTGCAGCTCCAACAACAACAACACCATCAACATCAGCAACAACAACAACAACTTCAGCAACATCAGCAGCTCCAAGTGCAACAACAACAACAGCAAATCTTATTGCCACAGCAACATTTGCTAGTGTGTAACAATCAAATAAATAATAATAGCAATAGTTGTCACAATAGTTATCCCAATTATACCTACAACAATAACAATAATAATAATAATATCAACAACAATAACAATAACAACCATCACCAAGAACAACAACAACAACAACTACTGAACAACAACAACAACAACAATCTCGAGGATGATGTTTATTATTTTTTTTACAAAGATTTTTATGTAAGTGTCGATTTCAACATAAATGGTTAAATATTTATTTAATACCAAATAAGGGGTGAAAACAACAAAACAACAAAAACCAAAAACCAAAAACCAACAAAAAGATATCAACAAAATCGGCAGCTGCTTCGATCGATTATCTTTTGTATTTGCTTCCCTCGTTTCGCTTTGAATTTCCTTTTGGGTACAATTCCACCAAAACCAACAGAAGCACACACACACACACACACACACATGTCGGGTACAGTGAAGCCTCACTAATTGCATTTCAATTGAATATAAAGATTAAAACTAAAAAAAAGGCATTTATGGAATAGATTAGAGAAATGTATGGTTAAAAATAAAACACATAAATTTATATATATAAATTTATAAATATTAAAAAATACATTATTTAATTTAGGTATTTTCTGCAAAGTTTTTTTTTTACATCTATCAATATTATTTGAATTATTATTTAAACTGAATTTCGAAATATTTTTTAAATACAATAAAGATTTGTTTTATTGATTGTACAATTAGTTACATATAAATAAAAGTTGCCTTGTCATTTTTATCGGCTTCTAGATTTACCCTACCCTATCTGATCTTATCTAAAAACAAACTATATAATATACATTTATAGTATGTACATTTTTTTTTTGATCTTTCGCCATTACTAAACTGACTAATCGGGGCTGGTCTCGGATCCCATTGAAGTTCAATATGTGGCGAAATGTCGGAAGGAAATATCATATCCACTGGGTACGGAGTACAGGGTACTGCGGGGTGTGATGACAGTTTCGTTTGGTATTTGAAATACGAAATATTCATGAGGTGAACCCGTGAAACTAGCGAATGAGTCATTCGAATCGCAACCCCTCTGGAAATACAAAAAAACACACATTATACTACACATATATATATAGAACATATAGTAGTATAGTAATGTACATTTTCGCCCCGTGATCGATCAGGCGAAACCCCAAAGTAAACGAATCGACCAAGGACTCGCTCTCAGAATCTCGTATCTACCCTCGATTCGCACTGTAGTAGTAGTATCTCTATCCATATCCGTATATAACCCTTAAGGCTGGCTATTTATACAAATAGCTTGCAATTTGTTACCTTCTCTCCTCTGCTCGAATAATTCACACAGAAAAATGCATTTCAATGTCAATGTCAATCGTCGCGTCTTTCGTCGCGTCTCTCTGGCCTTATAGAGTGTTCTATATAGTCATATATAGTGCTTGGTAGGTTTGCTGATATGGCGGTGTGTATCTAGGGATAGGGGTTCCATAGGCACAAATAGTAGGGGTACAATTGTAGGAGGTATGGAAGGAAATGCCAGGAAAAACTTAAGGTTTCTGAGGGAAATTCAAATGTTATTATAAAATATAAACAAGATAAAATTTGTGCTTTCTAGATGAATTCGAATGTTATTGTAAAATATAAACAAGTTGAAAATTTGCTTGAAACATTTTTTGCAATCTGTAACTTTTGCTTTATTTTATTTATTCGCTTTTTTCAAATTATTGAAATATTTTCTGTGGAAGCTAGTTTGGAAATATCAAAGCCAGATAAATAGTACTTAAATTCAGTACAATTAGTTTAAGTTTGCAAATATATATATTTTTTATACAATATATTAATGCAAATTCTTCGAATATAATTGCTAAAGCACATGAATATCCTACATCTTGTTGCTTGCATCCATATCGCATCGCCATTATTGTTGTGTATTTAGCCAAACTAATGCGTCATTTTGTTGCAATTTGTATTATTATTTTTGTTGTTTTGTTTTTTTTTTGCACTCTCCATATAATGTGGGAAATGTATGTGCTGACTGCCGATGTTGTTCTGTTCGATATGATTCAGTTGATTTTATTCGCTGTGTATGCAAGAGTGCATAGAACAGTTGAATCACCATCCATTGGAAATTAGTTTTTACAGCCTTTTTTCTGAACAAAAAATATAATAGAAGCGAATTTTTGTTTTGTTTTGGAACTTCAGAAAATTGGCCCAAATTTCCCCCCAAAAAAAAAAACAGAATAGTTTTAGTTGCTTTTTATTTTCTCGGTGTTTACCATACACGAAAATACTTTTGAGATATTAAAACTGTTGTGTGGGGGAGGAGAAAGATAATACAGAACTAAAAGCTGTATTTCTATGGCCTTTTGATGTTTGCCAAATGTATATTTCGATTTATATATATATATATTTCTTTGTACTTTCCGATTGATGAATATAATACACAAATACACAAAATGTGTTTAAAACGAAATTGGTTAAATAAAATGTGTGGAAAATGCATGAAAGAGGGTTATCAATTTCCTTACCTGCCCTGCCCTGCCCTGTTAATGAGAGAAATAGAGAAATCGAGAGAAATGGAGAACCTTGGGGGGAATCGTCTACGGAATATTATGGAAATTAAACAAGAGCCAAAACGGAAATTCTGTATCTAAACTCAGACGTATCTGTGCCTCGTATCTGCTGTCTGTATCTGTGTTTGCCACGGCCTGTGCGGTCTTTGCGGTATGTGTTCCCTTTGTATCTGTGTGTGTGTGGCTGTGTATGTGTGTGTTTGTGTGTGTTCTCACGTTTACAAGCATGCATTGAAGATAATTGAATGAGCGATTTCGTTTTTGTTTAGGGCTAAACTCGGAAAAGAATCGTGCAAAATTTTCAACCCCGAAAAGGGCAAAAAAATATACATATATATATTATATATATTTATATATATATATATGGCGTCTGATTTTCAACGTCCGCTGTGTCTCTCAGTTGATTCTGGAAAATGTTAATTACGCATTAAATGTGACAACATTTTTTTCCGGGTCAAGGTTTTGGAGTTCCATTTCCAGTTTTCAATCAAAATTGCGCATTTCAATAATATATTATTATTTCTTCTGCGTTGTTCTGGTTTGATTTTTCTGCTTACAAAGTTCAAATCAATTCTTTAGAGAATTACGTCTTTCAACTCTGGTAATTATTATTAGTTTTAAATCACTTGTTGCTAATCTCCAGCATTGGTTAATAAAAGAAAATCGAAATTAAAATCTAAATGTCAAGGAAATAAATATATAATTTTTAGCAATTCTTAAGGTTATAACTTGCATAAAATTAAATGTACAACATTGTAATTTGCAAATGTATATTATTTATATTTCTTTCAAATGTTTCTGGGTACAATAATTTTGGGATAATAATTTTTAGCCGAATAGTAAATTAATTGCACCCATCAGATACGGTCTAATCAATCTTTTTTTACTACCTTAATATCTTTTCGGTTCGTTCTAATCCATCAACACACCAGCTTTCTCTTACCACTACCAGCAAACTTCCCCCCCCCTCTCTCCCCCTC
>JAJJHY010004047.1:1640187-1664615 GCA_021224005.1 Drosophila setifemur
AATAGCCTCCCCTGCCCCCTCCCCCCTCTAAATATCCAATAGTCCCACAAAGAAAGCCCTTAAACAACCCCACCCACCACCCACCACCATCCAGAAAAACAATGATATATTCATCTGATCGGATAAAGCGAAGCATAATGGATAAAGCGGGGGCTGCACACTGAGAGAAAAAATGCGTGGATGAGCAAGTGGAAGATACTAAATCAATAAGTAAACATAAAGATTAATTAATAAATTAATTCCAAAAACAAAAACGAAAACGAAAACATAAAACAACAAGAAAACAAAAGACAAAAGGCGAGAGGAAGAAAAAAAAAGCAGAAACATTGAAAATAAAAAAATACTAAAATGATTAAAACCAAAACTGGTTCTTACTGGCCATGGGATAATATAGTTATATTTTTGTTGTTGGCAGTTGAATGGGAATTTTTATTTGCACTTACTCGTATTTTTTATCAATTTCCCTTTTCCAATCAAAATTATTACACCCTATCCAGTGGATTAGCCACACAGATCGTAGAAATACATACATATATCCTTTGCATATTTCAATTCCCTGAAATGCAAAATTCCTTTAAATATTTGTTTGCCGTTTTTATAAGTTATCGAATTAAATTGGGAAATGCTCTTATTCATTGAGTTTGCAATATGTCTTCTGCATGTTAGTTCAATTTTATGTTTAAGTTGTTAATAAGTTGTTTCTTACATAAGAAAAGACCAGGTTTGTTTGTTCAAAAAGTTTCCTTTAATCGGAATTGATTCGGTCATAGATTCTATGTTCTTGGATTATTTTCAAATAGTTTATAACAGTCTCTGGAAGTTCGGGCCATTCATCCCTGCAGAACCGTAATGAACCTGCGATGAACCGAACCAAGCCGAACCGTGCCGAACCGGGAAAATGAATCCAGAATCCCCGAATGAACCAGTGAACCAGTGAACCAGTGCACCGAATGTGCTGAGTCATCTCCAGAGCTGCCACTCCGCGAGAACCGCTCTATCGATATCGATAGGGATGGGCCGAAATTGGTCGCCCCTTGATTTTGACAGCCGGTCACACCGATTGGCACGCTTCGCAACGCTTTGCAGCACTGCCAATCAATAGGAAGGCAAAAAACAAAAAAAAAAACACACACCGTGTGCGCAAAAGTCAGAGCATATAGCATAGCATATAGCGAGAGCATATATCGAGCGACATAGAAATGGCAGCGCCGATGCAACGCGAGGATCTGCTGAAGCTGCAGAGCTTCATCGAGTTTGTGGGTGCCAATCCGACGGTGTTGAACATGCCCCAGCTGCAGTTCGTCAAGGATTTCGTGGAGAAGTTCGGCGGAAAAATTCCGGCCGGTGATTTCAAGATGCCCGACGCCTCTGCTGGCGGGTGAGTGCGATGCGCATTTTGCATATATATATATATATATATATATGTGTGTGTGCAAAATGTATGTGGCCTGTGTGCATTGTGTCCCATTGTCCTTGTCCTAATGCCGCTTTCGGAACGCCCTTCCAGCAAGTGCCCCTTTGGCGGAGATGCCGGTGGTGCCAAGAAGGCGGAAGACTCTCCCCAAGACCTCTCCGAGGACAGCGAGGAGGAGAACGCGTTCCAGTCCGAGCCCGAATCGGATGTGGAGCTGGACATGGAGGGTGAGTAATGCAAATGCAATTGCAATTGCAGTTGCCTTGTGAATTTTCTGCCGAGTCACGTGGTCAAATTGCAAGGAGGGTCACTCCACTCCATTCCATTTCCACTTTCCACTTTCCACTTGCCAGCAATTTCGGCACCCTTCCACACGTCGTTCCCCGGAATATTCCGGAACAACAAAGCAGTTGAAAGCAGTTTCATTTCCATTGGGAAGAATTGTTGCTGCTGCATAGCATAATAGCATAATTGAGAAAAATGCAACTCCATTCCATTTCCAACTTCTTGCATACATATGTACATACTCGTATATACGAATACAAAATTAATTTGAATTCCAATTCATATCGGCGACAAAATTTGGAAATTTGGAAATTAAAGTATGCCAATTCCTTAGTGTACAAATCAGAGTACAAATCAACAATAATATTTCAATTCAATACTACCAATTAAGTTTGAAAATGCAATAATTAGAACATAACCAACCATCTAGGGTTGGGAGAGGAGATGTATGCCCCCCTCTTCAGGGCGTCTGTTACACTTGCAAATTGCACCCGCACCCGAAAACCTTGCTCCTTCCTCCGAATATGTGTTTTATGCAATGCCATCCATCTCCATCTCAAACCCGACAGGAGTGATTGCCGCGGACAGCGATCCTGCCCAGGCGATGGGCGACTCTGCGAAGGAGCCCACCGAGGAGGAGGTGGACCAGGCTGGCGATATCCGCGGTAAGGCGGCCTCCGCCTACGGCGAGCAGAAGTTCGACGAGGCCATTGCCCTGTACACCGAGGCCATAGAGCTGAACCCGGGCAATGCGCTCTTCCACGCCAAGCGCGGCCAGGCCTTCCTCAAGCTGAAGAAGCCGAACGCCTGCATCCGCGACTGCGACAAGGCCCTGGAGCTGAACTGCGACTCGGCTGCGGCCTACAAGTTCCGAGGGCGTGCCCGCCGCCTCCTGGGCGACTTCGAGCTGGCCGCCAAGGACCTGCGGCAGGCGTGCAAACTGGACTTCGACGAGGAGGCAGACGAGTGGCTGCGCGAGGTTACACCCAACGCCAAGAAGATCGAGCAGCATCGCGTCAGGCAGGAGCGCCGGCAGGCGGAACGGAAGGTCAACGACCGTCAGCGTGCACAGAGGAAGGCTGGCAAAGAGCAGGCCAAGGAGCGCGCCAGTTCAGCGGCCTCAGGCGGAGCCGAGGGCGCTTGGGCAAAGAAGCCGGGAATGCCGGGAATGCCGGGAATGCCCGGAATGCCCGGAATGCCTGGAATGCCCGGAATGCCCGATTTGAAAAGCATGCCCGATGGTGTCAAATTGTCCGACTTATTGAACCTTGCGGATCCGGAAGTGGGCGCCGCCTTCAGGGTGAGAATTTCTAGATTCACATATGTATATTTTCTGCTAAATAGTTACCATTTGAATTGAAATTGAAATCGAAATTGAATTGAAGAAGGCAAGGCTACATTGTAGGGATACCCACCCTCTGTGAACGATTCAAATAAGTGATCCTATAGCTCCAACAGAAACGGACAAGCGGTGGCCTTTCTTTCTCGTTTCATACGCGAATAAGTTAGTAGTTTAACTAATATCTTTTACATTACCCTGCAGGACATTGAACAAAATCCAGCCAATGCCGCGAAGTACATGTCCAATCCGAAAATCTTCGAAGCCTACAACTGCTTATTCGGAAAGACGGCGCCAAAAGCACCCGAAGAGAAACCAGGAGAAACCAGCGAGCCAAAGGCCAAGCCGGAGTCCACCGACTTCGTGGACGATGGCTTGGACTAAGGCACTGGGAGGCACTGCAGAGGAACCCCTTCGAAGAGGAACGCTAACAAATCACACGGAAACCAGCAGAAACCACACACGATTGAGAGCAGGACAGAAGACACGCGGAAACGAGAGGAAGAGAGTCGAAGGAAAAAATGAATGGGAAAAGGAAATGAAACAAAACGAAACAAAACAAAACAAAAGGAATCGAAAGAAATAGCTGCTGCCTTAGAAATTTTCCAGCTAGATCTCGCAGAAACAGAAACACTTGCAAAAACTTTCATTAACAAATATACTACAACAATATCGTGCGAAAAGTGGCTGAGAAAGATCGATCAGAGATCAGAGAAGAGAACTGCTCTGCCGCATTGCCGTGGCCTTACAATTATATTTAAAGCAATTCAAACAGTCGGGAGAGAGAACTCATTTCTTTCGAAGGACCAAAATGATCAATTTCAAAGAAAAGCAGGCGGAAAACAAGAATGCTATGTTTCAAGTAATATTCAAATTGCAAAAGGAGAAGAGCCTTGCGACTTTATTTAAAACCAGTTCAATCCATCAGTTTAGTATTCTTTTTGAAGACGAAGGCGTATGTATGGGGATTTCGAACAACAACCAAAAACCAAAAACGAATTATATATTAACTGAGAATCCTGTTGCTTCAAGAGAAATTCAAAGAGAAATAGGAATATGCACGATTGCAATTTCCTAATTATTAAAGTGGCCTTCGCCACTTTCATTTCATTTCGAATGAGAAAAAGTAACCAAGAACAATAAGATTTCGAACGTAAGGGGGAAACTAAGAAAACCTGCGGCATTTTCCATCGCTAAAATAATGTTTTCCTCGTTAATATTTAGCAGTCAAGCCATACGAGTATGAAGAGTGTTCGAGAGAGATCGATCTAGTTTAACTAAAGCTCGAGAGGAAACCAAAACAAAGCGAAAAACAATTATATTACATAACTAGCCTTAATTAAAGATACTCGAGGACGGCAGTCGAACGAGCGAAGGAGGGAGAATCAGGCAACTATAATCCAAGCAACGCTGGACGAACAACAAGTCAACAAAATTGTACTGAGTAGGATTTGAATAATATTGTACTAAGCAAATGCATTTAGCCAAACACGAATACACTCACCCACTTACTCATACTCATACTCATACCCATATTCATATGTCGCATGCCGCATGCCGCATGCCAACATTCGGCCGGGCATTCATTCAACCAGTGATCAATGGAATTAAATAAACGAGCATCCGAAGTGCTCCGAACGTGCTCCTATTGTGTTTCAGTGGTTAATTCGAAGTAAGGGCTTACTTTATATCGTATAACAACAAATAACAATAAACAATAAACAATAAACAAGGCAAGGCAAGGCTAGTCTTGGGGTCCGAAAAAAAAACCGAGTTAAGCTCCCATTTGACCCATTTTATTCATTGTCAAAGCTTTTCGAATTTCGAAGTTGTTCAACTAATTTGTGACCTATAAACCATTTACGAAATTCAAGTAAAATTTACTAAAAACAAGAAAGGAAAGGAAGGCTAGCGTCGGAGGGCTAACCCTAACCCGAAGCTTAGAATACCCTTGCAGACCAGTTGCCTTAAAACTGTGCGGTCATTTGTATGGCAGCTATATTAGGATATAGTGATCCGATTTTTGGTTTCTAAAGCGGCTTTAATGTCTATGAAAACTGTATTTCTTAAGAATGAATTAATGAACTCGAAAAACACCAGAGTTATGCTCAATGACCTATCTCGCATCTCCATTCTCCCATCGTTCCTATGGCAGCTAGAGGATATAGTGGTCCGATTTTTATGAAACTTTCAGAATACGTTAAAATATTCATTAAAAATGGATTTCTATACAATGAATCGGTTATCCTAAAAAATGGAGAATTTATGGCACTTTTTCCCAATCGTTCCTATGGCAGCTATGTGATGTAATGTTCCGATTCCGGCTGTTCCGACTTATATACTACCTGCAACAGATTGAAGGGTCGGTGCAAAGTTTCATCCCGATAGCTTTAAAACTGAGAGACTAGTTTACATAGCAACCGAAAGACGGACAGACGGACAGACTGACGGACAGACGGACATGGCGAGATCGACTCGGCTGGTGATGCTGATCAAGAATATATACACGAGTACTTTATAGGGTCGGAAATGTCTCCTTCACAAAGCGTTACAAACTTCTGGTCAAAATTATAATACCCTCTGCAAGGGTATACAAATTCACGAAGATAGATTTTTGCAATTGAATTGGCTGTTGCTTGCTACAGATACTAAATTGTTTATTGTCGGTCCAGCAGGTGGGAGTGGAGTTTTCTGTTTCCCTGGAACCTTACATCAAGGAACAGCCGCTTCTGTTACTCAGTACAAGATTCAGTTACAACAAACAACAACAACAACATAATGGTTTCAATTCGCTAAGAGCAACTACCATTCGAATATAAAGCTTCAGAAGGTCGAAAATAATTATACCGCTCAACTTGAAAACTCCCTCGAAAGTATGCCATAGCTTTTACAAATATTCGTAAGGAATTAATGGGCGAATGGTGAACTGGTGACCTGGTGAACTAGTGAATTGGAGTTTTCCCATTGAAATAGATCATCGTTTTCGAAATGAGTATTGCAAGTTCTGTATTTCTCAAGTACAATGATATCACTTAGATAGTGGGAAGCAACAAATTGCACTGGAGTTCATGCCTAGCAGCAGCAGCGTGAATAATTCTCTAAATTTACGAAGTTTACAATTGACTTTCAGAACGTCAGTTGTCCAGTCTCTAGTAATTCACCAATTACCAATTACCAATTACTCATCGCGAGCATTTGCATGCTTTTAGGTTTAAGGTTCTCTTGCCCGAAGGCAATCCGCATTGTTTTTGCCTTACGTCGGCGCAATGATACTCAGTTCTCGCATCTTTTTTTATCTGGACGACCATATACTATAGATCATACATATACTCGTATATACACATGCAACATTACTTCGATTTTCGGGACATGTCCGTTTAGTAGAGTCGATCCCCCCGGGTACTTTAGTAAGAATCGGGCCGTTCGAGAAAGAGAAAGAGAAAGGAAAGGGTACTCCGAGTGGCGGTTCCCAGCGTTGGCAAGATGTCTTGCTGTTGGAGCTGCATTTGATAAAAGGTGATACACCGCCCTGACAAGAACCACCCACTGGGAAGAAGTATCTCGCATCTCTTCCCAATAGCGTCAGGGTCTGTTCCTTGAACAACGATTACTCATCGCCTGTTTTCTGTGCACAGAGAGAAACAAAATGTAAGTGGTTATCAGGATAATCAGCTTATCAGCTTATCAGATTGTATTTAAATATTTTATAGTTTCATTTTTATATCTGCTTTAACGATTTGGAGCAGGAGCAGGAGCAGGGTACACAATTTCATGCTTAAATATTAAAGATAATGCATTGCTGCTGCAGTTGTTGTTCGATCCGGGAACAAATTTATTTTAAATACTTCGGAAAATTCCCCTTATTTGTCATTTCTCTCAGTGTACGCTCCCACTCTCGCTCTCTATTGCCTTCACCTACTCTCACTCAGGTGGCGCTGTTGCGTCGACGCCAACGCCAACGTCAACGTCAACGGCGACGGCGACTGCGGCGCCCACGGCTGAGTCAGAAGAAATGTTTTGATGAGACTCCTCCATTTAATTCCTTTCTTTTTAATTGCGAATTCGTCGACCGCCCATTAATAGGCAGTTGCGTGGCGAAAGGGGGCGTGGCCGGCGGAAGGTTGCACTTGGAGGATGAAGACAAATATTGAGGTTGAGGTGTCCGACAGTCACCCGATGACATCATGACATTTATACGTCCGCTTCTATACTCCGCTCCGATCCGGCGCGATATAGCCAGTCAATTCAGCGCAACTTGTTGTTTGTTGTTACGCATACCCTCGGAAATTGGGGTGGCATCGACTTGCTGTCCGGGTGCTGTCCTCTATAACTTTTATGGTCAATCTCAAGATTAAATGGAATCCAAAAGGAAACACAAACAAATAAATCCAACCAAGTTTTGAACGATTTTATTTAACTAACTAATCGTACGGAATACATTTTTAGCTATCCTCTGATAACTTGAAATTTTAATTAAAACTTTTATGAACTTGTAATGGGATGTTCCAATTCCAATATTCTAATATTGCCTTATTATATTCTTAATTAAATTGTTTATTTCCCCACCTTCAAAGTAAGTTAAGTGATAATTATAAAGCGTGCATAATAACACTGAGATCTCTCTGCAGGGTATCTGGTCGTCGAGTGTGTTGGGAGCTTTAGCCACTGCTTGTTTTCTTTTCGCTCGCCCTCTGCCGCCGCCGCCGCCGCCGCCGACTGCGGCTGCAACTGCAGCGCCGACCGCGCGCCGGCAGAGGAGCGGCAAGAGCGAAGGCGAAGCGTTTTTTCAGTTTCGGTTTCAGTTGACTTTTCAACGTGCGCGCGGCCAATACGCAACCAGTCAAAACCAGTCAAAACAAAATACGTTCGAGAAACCAAACCAGTCGACGAGAATCCTACGCCGAATTTTGAAAAAGTAAGAGTAAGATCCACCACCACGAACCACCACGATAGATATATATATATGTACGTTCGTATATTGGCTCTCTATGTGTGTTTTCAAATTATTTTGTTGTATTTTTTTTTGGGTATATTCGCAATTGTGAGGGCGCGGTCTCTGAATAGTATATTCCTTTCCCGCGGTGCAGTTAAACTTGTCCATTCTGTTGGATATTATTTGCTTAACTGCATTTTTGTGTGTTGTGTGTTGGCAGCGACTCTGGTCTGTCCACCCACGATGATATCATTTTGCCAGTGTGAATTGCAGAATTGCGAATCGGAATTCCGGACTTCGAGTGCAGGAAACTTCAAAGATAACTTCCAATCAGCAAACTTTGAGGTTCCCCCGAGGATTCCCTTTTCCCATTGCCTTTGATTAAATGTTGTGTTGGAAACAAGATTGCAAGAATTAATTATTATAATTGTCAACATACCAAAATGTAGGTAACATTTCGCCAATAGTTTTTTGTTTTTTAGCTCGAAATACGAGTATATAATAGATTTCAATGCAATGTAAAATGTAGCAATGTTTGTTTTGCTCTCAAATGTGTTGTAGTAAATGATTTTAATATTATTCCAGAGATCATGCTTTTGGTCAGGTAATACATTCAACAGAGCAATCCTCTGTCAAGTTTTGGGTTCATATTTCCTACCTACGAAATGTATATCGAGAAGGGATTCCTATTTCCCATACAACCAACAACCAACAACCTGTTGATATATTCAGTTGGCATGCATATTTAAGACATGATATCACAGCCCAAATGTGTTCCATTCCAGTATCGTTCTTGCCCAAGCGGAAATCCAACGCCTAATCAATATACTCGTACTCCGTGCCTTTGTTTTGTTGTTGTCATGTTCATGTTCGCAAAATGTCGCACATGGTTTCGGTTATTGCCATGTTGTTGGGCCTCGGAATTTCGGGCCACACCCCCTCTCCATCCCCATCCCCATCCCAGGGGGGTACGACTTCTGTGAATTTTAATGAGCATCATCATCATCATCGTATCATATCATCATATCATCATAGAGGGGCGGAATAAACAACATTGCCACCGGGGCCAGTCTGTAAATCATTGCGTCACTCTTTATTAGCGAGGTTGTCGATGGCGTCATCGGGCGGTTTTCAACGATCGAAGGCTTGGAGAAGTCTTCGGAACTCCAACTCGAAACTGGCAAGTTTATTGTAACATACGTTCAAGATCCCTTTTGTTTGGGGACTCTACTTACTGTACTACTGTTCCAAAAACACGAAATCGCTATCCTCTTGCAAAGGAATTGTTATTGCCAATTAAGTTTGGCGAATATCAAGGTTACATTTGTTCCTGGTAAATATTAATTAAATAAAAAACTGGATTTAATTTAAGTAAATGTTATAAATAACATAGCAAATAATATAGTCCGAGTTCGAGGTACAATTTTGTTGATTTGTTTTCATGTGCTCTATTTTTACCAAAATTTCCGAATGGAGCATTTAGGTTACCAATTTGTGATCATGGCTTAATTGTCTTAGAATTATTTAGTTTTATAATAGATTCGTTGATACTGGTTTTTACGGTGCAAGGCATATTTCCCATCTGGAGCATATTTGAAGATTATGATAAAATCTTGATCTTGATTGTCGTACAAAATAAAAAGCGCATTTTCCCACATTTCCACTATTTGAGCCACTCCCCATCAATCCAAGGAAAATCATTTTGTTATCCGACGAATCCGACGAAGGACATTGAAGATGTTCTGGAATTTTCAGATGTACTCAATTAAACCCCTCTGGCCTCCGATATCGCGCTATATAATCTAACAAGTGCTGTGCCCACCCACGACATCTGTGCCCCTTCAATCGCGTCTCGCCCCCCTCCTAGAGTATGTGCCCCAATTTCGGTTTCGGTTTCGGATTCGGATTCGGTTTTTCTCAGCTTTTCCAACGGACGAAAGGCAGCAGACCATAAAGTTCATGACGTCACCAATCAGCAATGGTATACAGACATCTAGGTATTTGTATTTGTTGGTGCGTACGAGTACATATACATATATATCTGAGTGGATTTCTAGGCGAACAGACGAGAGCGATTTATGAACGTATATATTTTCGTTCCTGAAGTATGGGAAAACGGGGCGAGGCGAGGGTGTTGGGCGTCGGGGGAGGAGCGGGGAGTGGGGCGTGGGGCCAGGGGCAGTCAAGTCAAGTAAATAGATTTTCCCGATGCCTGATGCCTGATGCTTCAATAACGCTTTTGGCGCTTTTTCGCCAGCACTGTGTTTCGTTGTGCCCGCGAGGCCGGCATTGAAAATTGTTTTAAAATTAGACAAAAACCAAAAAGCAAAAAGCAAAAGGCAAAAATCCAAAACAAAACAACAACAAACGGATGGCCGTAAATATATAAAGCTCTAACCGAAAACATATTGAGATGTGAGCAGATCGATGGGCGTGGCAAAGGCGCTCGATATATAACAGCTGCTGTCCAAAATAAAATATATCAAAACGATCGATGTTTATCTTACACATATTTTGTTGATTTCTTTTATATTCCATATTCCAAATCGAAAATAAACCTATTTTATTTGATGTGCTCGAAACTAATAGTTTTGCTGGGAGAACTGCTCCTAAATCTGCTCAAATTTGTGCCCTCCACCCTCCTCCATCGAGATGATCGAGATATGATATGCTCTTACGAATAAAAGCCAAGTAAAGGAAACAAGAGCTCTCATCAAATATGAAAAAAAGGGAAGAGAAAAGGCAGGGCTCTGCAGCTCGGAGTTGAAGGAATCGTCCTTGGGGTGTAGTATATACTATACAGAAATCAAAGCTGGCCGAGATCGTCGAACGCGGACTGGATGACCACTACTTGCAAAGGCAGAAGAGTTGCGGTCGGAACACGGACTTTATAGAGGACTAATAGAGGAGTCGTCCATGGAGTAGGGACATAGCTGGCAAGGTCCACTCTACCGAATGAGTCTTTGCATCACCCTCTTATTTATTGGGTAAACAATGAAAGCAAAAACAAAGAGCAGGAGCAGGAGCAGGAATGAATAAGACTACAAAAATACTCATTATTCCACTGTAGAGTGTATTCCCAGTCTAGTGAATATTTTATTATTTTTTTGAATTGCATTTATTTATTTATGGAAAACATCATCGTAATATTCATATATATTTAAAAATTAGGATTTCCCTCAAATATCTTTCCCGTAATAATACATTTAACACTTTTAGCCACATAATGAATGAAACTGGGTATTTTTATTCAGAATATGGTTCAGAATATATACTCGTATAATATTCCTTCCCCCTTGCCACTTTCAGATCCCACCTTTCGTGCCCCAAAGAGATCCACCGAGAAACTAAGCCAAAATGTCGCACTCAGTGACCATAACCCGCACCACCACCAGCACCACGAACACCTCCTACATCGTCCTGAACACTGGATACCTCAAGACCTTCCCCGGAATCCTCAAGCTCTTCGAGCTGGTGAGTTAGATCACCGGACAGTGGACAGGAGACAGGAGAATGGGATCATTAACTGTGTTTTCTACAGATCATTGGGGCTGCTATTGTGGGAATTCTGGCCTACAACTTCCAGTCCTACCGCGGCTACTTCAGCTCCGGCCAGCAGGATCTATTCCACTTTCTGATGGCCACCACCTTTATGATAGGGACATTCTGTTTACTCCTCGCCTGCCTCACCTCGCTGAGCACGGGAGGCATTATTGCCAAGACGATTTATGTGAGTGTTTTTTGTATATTGCTGTAGCTGTACGATATATAGTGGATCGATTTTTATTCAAATCTCATGCATTATACAAATAATCCATGTAAATACTCCTATTGTATTATTGAAATGGTTATTTTTCTGCAGGAGCTGATCTATCACAGCGTCGCCGCCATCCTGCTGCTGGCCTCCTCCACCTGCCTGCTGATCCGGCTGCGCGATGTGAAGATCGATAGTTACATGGTGGCCGGAGTCCTGGGCCTGGTCAACGCCGTGCTGTACTTCATCAGCGCCTTCCTGGCCCACCGGTCCTACCGCGGCATTTAAGCGATTAAGCGAACCCATACCCCCCTTCCCCCACCCCGCCCACAAGAAACTCCCAAGTAATCCAAAACGAACCACCAACCATCCACCATCCAATCAGCAGTTCAGGAAAGCAGTAATCTCCCAGCCCCGCAGCGAAGTGTTCAAGTGGAAGAAAGAATCTGGAATCTCGAAGCATTTGCTCTTCCCACAGCAAGCCGAAAGCCATACCAAGGAGGAGTGACCAATGGGTCAGGGGTCAGGGGTCAGGGATCAAGGAACCAGCATCTAGCATCCAGGATCCGGGATCCGGGATCAGGGATATTTACAAAAGGCAAAAGTGGGAACAGAGGAATCTTTGTTGTACTGTGAAACGTTCTTGGGTCGCTAGTTACACTTAAATTATACTTATAATGATATATACAACTTTTTTTGTCTCTCTTTCTTTTATACCGAACAGATTGTCATGTATTTAAATAAAGATGTGTGTCTATATGTTTTTCTATACACATCATTTTGTACTATTCAGTTTTTGGAAGTTTTTCATTTGAAATCTGGTGTGTAGCATTATCTTTAATGGGAATGACGGAATAAGTGTCGCAAATAACTCCAAGCCGACTTGGAAATTCGCATTATATTCTATTAAGTGCATAAGTACTCGTAATTAAATTAATTTTAATGTGCTCGCACGAATTTAACCAACGAATATCGAATTATCTTATGAGATTGTAGGTGTGAAAGGTGCTGCTTACAAAAAAATTTGTAATTTTTAATACATTTTCAGAAGGTTGAATAAATTTGACCAGAAATTTGCAACGTATAAGAAGGACATCTCCAACCCTATAAAGTATATATATTCTTGATCGGAACAGAACAGAAACACCCAGCAAGTGACTAAGGAATTTGTATTTAATATCATACATCGTTTAAAATGTAGCAATCTTCAAATTCGCTATTATTAACATTTTTTTTTTTAATTGTATTAAAGTATGCATACAGAATCCAGAAATGAATTATTAAATTCATATATACAAGTAGTTTATAGTATAGTTTATAGTATAGTTTATAGCCTGTAACTATTCTAAATTAAATGAGATTCTTAGGATCTTGCAAATGATCTCTATCTGCATATAGGTCCTCGATTTTAATTTAATTTCAATTTATTTTTACGCATGGGTTTTCTCCTGCTCTGTTCCCTTGGCTCAAATTTGTGAACTTTGTACGGGATTTCCGAAAGTAAGTACCAGGCGAACAGAAAACACAGCAGGCAGGCTGACCTCCATCATTGATTGATTCTCATCCATGGAGATTTGGTAAACCGTTGTTCTCCATGGGACTCTCTTCATATCGAGCATGGGTAAAGAGAATAATTAAAAAAAAAAACTTTGGTCTCCCTCGTTGGGCTCTCTCTTTCGATAGAGCATGGCTAAAAAGAAGAGATTTTGAAGCAACCGTTAATTGCTTGAGGATGAATATTGCGTGGGAGTAGTTGGTTACTCGCTGACTTGCTACTTTTTCTGTTCGCCTGGTACATGAAATAAACGAAACCCTCCGTTCAGTTACGTAGATTATTTCCGTTACAACAAATTACAACAAATTGATGGCACAAATTTGTCAACTCTGTACGAGATTTCCGAAAGCAAGTATCAGGCGAACAGAAAAAACAGAAGTCTGATTTTGATCATTTATTTGTTCACTCTTATGGAGGAGGGGGGAGGGAGGGTTCACTCCCATTGGTCGTTGGTAGAGGGAAGAGATTTTGAAACAACCGTTACATGCAGTGGAAGCTCTGATGGAAGCCCAGTTGGGAGCAGTCATATTCAGTGACGTCATACAACCAAAAATTATTCCACGCAATTAAAAAAATGCAGCATACTTTTGGGGCTATATTAAAAATCGTTCTTGGGTGGTTTGGAAAAAATGTTGCATCTTTTGGGGATACCTAAAAATAAGTTATAAGTTATGGTCGACCTTCTGGAACTTTCTGTTCGCCTGGTACTTGATCTCTGAAATCCCATACAGTATGATCAAATTTGAACCCAATATGTTGTTGGAATTTGTTGTAACGGAAATTTGAACTAAGTAACAGAATGGGGGGGTTTTGTTTTATTTAATGTACTAGGCGAACAGAATCCTCCAGCAAGTTAACAGCGATAAAATTATGTTACAAAAATCGTTAAAAAATGTAGCATTCTTTTGGGGCGCTATTAATTAGCTTTTGGGTAGTTTGGAAAGAAATGTGGCATCTTTTGGGGATATTTAAAAATGAGTGGAGCTCATGGTCGACTTTCTCGAGCTTTCTGTTCGCCTGGTCTAAGAAGATTGAACGGTTTAAGGGGAAACTGGGCTGCTTGGGTAATCTTATCCTCGGGCCAGAAAGCTAATCTTCCTTTCTTGTTGTTGGGGATGTACATATTTACGAGCACGATCTTTCTGAAGAACTGAACCTTATATACACATATAACTATTTACCCACCCATATTCAAAAAAAATCATGTAAATTTTTTGTGGCTTTTATTGAATATATTTTAAATTAGTTATCTATAAAATAATTACTATTTAATATAGTATATAATAGAATTTGCATCTTTGTTTGTCTTCTCATAGAAATAGATTCACTAAACACAAAAAATCAATTCAAATTACTAAAAATTAAAACACACGCTCCACGCTCCTCCATCTTGCCAGCTTTAGATGTTTTTATCCATTTTTTGTTGTTTTTTTTTTTTAATAATTATTGTGATTTGCTGTTGCCGATGATAAGCTGACGCTGTGGCTTCCGCTCACTGCGCTGCATTTAACTACTAATTTACACATACAGTAAACACAAAAAAGTGGTTTAGGTGTATTAAAAAAAAATAATAATAGTAATTAAGAGAAGTACACGCAAATATTAAGTATAAAAGAAAAAGGTAATCGATTACGATAAATTAAGCATTTCTCTCATTAACAATTAACTGACCCTCCATCGATCGCCGACCACACAAACGTTTTGCCTAATAAATACAACTCGCTTCGAAGCATTACGATATTGTGATTATCAATTATCAATTATCAATTATCGAATACAAAAAAAAAAGAATTACATTTAATTATATAAGCTGCTGGCTGCCTTCTGCTCAAAATATATACAAAAAACCGACTTAAAACGAGGACAAACTGGGGAGAGCAGAATCAGGATCAGGATCGCTGGTTGCGGTTGAGGATGGGGATCGTAAATAAATGGATGTCCACGCATGATCCATGTGTTGTATAGTTTCTTTTTTGTTTTCTATGTTATGTAATGTATCCTAGACAACATTTATGCAACGATTTGAACGATTGAACACACATAGAGACACACACGATTAACAATTTTGCTTGGCTTGTAACAATCTCTAAAAATTTCCCCTCTAGGCGAACAACATGCTATATGATTGATCATCTGATTGATTGGCTCTACGATTAACAAACACTCTTCAGACCTCGCGCTCCTACACTTCGGGCTTCTCTCTTCTCGCTTCTCGATTCTCAATTCTCAATTTTCATCTTGCCTTTTTGGTACATATATAGGCTATGTATAGGTTTATATGTTATATAGATAATGTATAATTGTATAATTTATGCTAGGCCAGAGTAAGCTGGACCAAAAATTGACATTTATATGGTATTCTATTCGTTGAAACAATGAACTCTACTTTCGCTCCCCCTCCCTCTCCAGCGTAACAAACATCGGATGATATGTCTACCAAAAATTCCTTCGAAATTCGCTTAAAATCTAATCTTACATCTCCTCTTCCGCCGATCATCATCCTCTTTCCGCTAATTTTCTTACTTGTTTTGCCGGTGCGGCCGCAATTTCCCCTCATGATTTTCTCTACCATTTTCTACCTAGCTTTTCCTTCGATCTGTATCTGTGTGTGTGTGCGCGGGTGTGTGTGTGTGGCTGTGGGTGTGAGTGCTTTTGGTGTTTAGTGGTTGGGATATTTCCAGGGGTTTCCTGCTAACGATACGATACATACAACTCCACATTCTCTAGATGCTAAGGCCGTAAAACATTAACTAAAGTAAGCTCAAATCAAAATCAATGCATCCTTGTCCTCCGCCTCCTCCTCCCCGTCCCGATGGCTCCACATCCACTTGCGTATCCTCTTCCACATCCTCGTCCCGCTGCTGCACCACTTCCACCCACTGCTCCATCCTGTCCTGTCCGTCCGCCTCCAGCTGGCCAACCCACCGTCGTCACCCTCACTGCCGCAGCAGGAGCCACCGTCCGGCCACCTAGCGATCCTGCAGCTAGGCGATCCCCTCCTCCAGTGGGCGGTGCTGGCAGGGGGCGTGGCTGGGGCCGATGGTTACATGCAGCACAGGAAGCGGTGAAAGAAACTTTTGGCATTGCGGCTGGCCCGGCTGGCCCTTAGCTAACAAATGATACCCTGATCCAAGCTCAAGTTGTTGGTGGCGGCCACGGCGGCGGCGTTTTTGGCCGCAATCACCACGTGGTGGTGGTGATGATGGTGGTGATGGTGCATGTGGTGGTGGTGCAGATGGTGCGCCGAAGCATTAGCCGAGGCTGAAGCTGGCGATGGCGATGAAGCTTTTCCTGAGCTGCAGCTGGAGGCGGCGGCGGCGGCGGAGGCAGCTGCTGCTGCTGTTGCTGTTGCTGTCGGTGCTCCATTGCTCAAGTGGTGCGCGGGAGCAGTGGAGCTGGCCAGGCGCTGGCTGTGGATCAGCAGGGTGGCTGTGCTGCCCGAAGTGGTGGTGCTGGTGGGACTGCTCCCAGGACTCGGAATCGGACTCGCCCCACTTCGCGGTGCTGGCGATGGCTGCTTCTTGTAGATCGTGGTCAATGGCTCCGATGCCCTCCGGATGCTGTTCATCCTGGTCGCCGTCGCCGTCGCCGTCGCCGTGGGTGAGTGCAAGCCATTTGTGGTAATGGGCAGTGCTCCCCCACTGCGCCTGCCTGGCACTGCTCCCGCTCCCGTTCCCGTTCCCGTTCCAGCTCCCGTTGTCAATGCCAGGCCCAGACCCAGTCCCAAGCCCATCGAACTCGTGTCCTCCAGCTGGAACTTCTTCACCAAGGCCTTGACGGAGGTGGCCGAGCCGTTCGACTCGCCAGTGGGCGTCTTCCTGATCACCTTCGGCGTGGTGGGGGCATCGGGGAAAAGGGTCAGGGTGGCAGCCACCACCGTGGCATCGTCCAGGCATCCCCCGTTGGAGCTGCCCAGCTGGATGGTCGCCATCGGCTTCTTCACGAACGTCGCCGTGTAGGTGTTCTCCTTGTCCGAGTCGGATGCCCTTCGCGTGGGCGTCACAATCTGAGTGGGCTTGTTGCTGCCGAAGGTGTGGATCGCAGTGGTGGTGGTCTCGCCGGCATTGGGACTGCCCAGCAGCTTGCTGGTGGCTATCGGGATCTTGGAGATGCTGCCACTGCTGTTGGCCCGGTGGTGGCCATTGTGCGTCGGCTTGTTGGGCTTCGATGGCTGCGTTGGAGTGGCTGTTGCAGTTGCTTGAGGCTGTGGTTGTGGCTCCTTCGCCGGCTCCTCAACGGTTGGCTGCTCGCCGTGCTCCTCCGGCTCCTCCTCGTCCTCCGCCTCGTCGTCCTCCTCCTCCTCCTCGACATCCTCGTCCTCCTCATCCTCCTCCTCGGCATCGCTCTGGGGCTGCAGATAGATCTGCCGGTCCAGCGAGCAGTCGTCCTTCAGCCAGATGTGCTCCAGGCAACCGGCGGCACTCATGCGATCGCTGCAAAGGATCAAGAAGTTAATATCGATACCATAGCAATACTAATCCTACTCACTTTGGCTTAATTCGCAATGCGCGACGGATAAAGTCAATGGCCACCGGCGAGACGCCGGCGAAGAGGTTGTCCGGGAAGGTGAGCGCGCACTGGGAGATGTTGAGGAAGGTCTCCTGCTTGGTGTCGCCGCCGAAGGGCGAGAACCCGGAGAGGAGCACGTAGGTCAGCACCCCCACCGACCAGATGTCCGTCAGCAGGGAGAGCGGCTCGTACTGGAGCACCTCGGGGGCCACGTAGTCCGGTGTGCCGGCCATCTCCCTCACATTGATTCCCTCGCACACCACTCGCGAGATCCCAAAGTCGCACAGTTTGAGGCCATCTAAGGAGAGTCGGTCGAGTGAATCAATATTAGTTGGCTGAATCTGAATCTTAATCTGAGTTTTTGTTCGAATGTGCATGATCCCACCGGTTCCCCCCCCTCTGAACCTATGGACTTCCGACTGTGTTTCTGTATTTCGAGCAGATGGAGGACGGACACTTACCTTCTATGCGCTCGCCGGCGAGCAGGATGTTCTGCGGCTTGAGGTCCAGATGGGCGATGGAGCGGTCGTGGAGGAATTTCAGAGCCTTGAGCACCTCGCGCATGCAGTGACGCGCCTGCGGCTCCGTCAGGCACTCCTCGTTGTCCAGGATCGTCTGCAGCTCGCCACCAGTGGCCCTAGGGGATGGAAAGGGATGCATTTTAAAACCATTCGATTGCCGTAATTCAGTGTAATTTATAAACTTATAAGGAATAGCTTTTTTTTATGCCACTAAATTGTTCCGAAATCATTTAAAGTAATTTCTTTACATAAATCAATTAATGAAAGTGTACCGATTTGTTTGTAGTTATCTAAGATTATATCACTAACCAAAATAGTCGGGTAATATTTATATATGTGGTATTTACTTACACTAACCAAAACAAAGGGGCAAATAAGAAAATAGAAATAATTTCTTCCGTTCCGTCAAAGATACAAATATTATTCAATATATCACTTACTCCTTTCGCAATAGGGAATATCTTACTTAAAATAATATTATAAGAAACTTTGAGCATATGAATGACAAAACAAGAAATAAAGTATTTTTAATTCAAAAAGAACTGATAACTATAATATGCAAACGTACTGCCGGATGCGCATGTTTTCTATCTTCACTTGGGCGCTGATTCATAGCCAAGTTATCTGCACTTTCAGAAAATAGTACTTAAAACTACAATTACTTCCAACATTTTTTAAATATTAATTAACTGGAGCTAATCCTATTGAACGCTACTCAAATTACAATCATAACTTAAATGGCCATAATGAAAATTAAATAATAAGATTTTCCCTCCATTTTGTATTGCATACTTTAAGGAGTTCACTAAGATTGTGGTCAAAAAATTAACATTAGCCATAAGCAGGCAGGCTAATTGCAAATTCTTTGTTCAACAAAATTAGTATAATTAAATAACGTACAAATATAGGTAACACTTGTTTTCCAAACACATCTTTCGTAAACATTTAGCTTCGATCGGTGTATAATTCATCCTGATCGGACAGAAGTAGATGCTAATTCTTTCTATATACGAGTATATATAGCAGATATAGCAGATAGTAGATAGCTGTCCACGGTGCAGTGTACCAATGCTTATATGTACCATATATACTAGTATAGTGCTTCGTATTTGTTACTTACAGCTCCAGCAGCAGGGCCGTGTCCGAGCGCGTCTCGTGGACCGCGTTGAGGTTGACGATGTTGTGCTCGCCCTCGCAGAGCATCAGCACCGCGATCTCGTGCTTGATCTCCTTGTCGCTGCTCTGCGCCCGGCGCCTCCTTTTCAGGAACTTGGCCGCGAAGTGGGAGCCCGTGTTCTTGTGGATCGCGCGGCGAACGGCGGCGAATTTGCCCCTGCAAGTAAGGAGGAGAGTGGAAATGAGTATGGAGTATGGAGTATGAATGTGCATGTGGTTGTGGTTGTGGCTGTGGATAGTCTCAAGCGGTTTGGATGCGGAGATCCCGCAGATCTCTTTTATGGACCACGCCAGCCCACACAATACGCGACAGCCAGCTGACATTCACATAATTTCAATTCATTCATAAGTTGAGTTTATTTGAGCCAAGTTTTGAGTTGCGGAGTGAAGAACGTTGGTCACAAATTGAACACGCAACAAAAAATCAATACGATTGATATATGTAAATATTTTGTAATATTTTTCGAAACTTAAATAACCATTAAAGTTGTAATTTTTTTATGTAACTAAAGTTATCCCACAATACAGTTTCTCAGAACAATATATATATAATTATGATTGATTTATTATACAAAACTGACAATATAAAACTAACTCCTAAACTCCTTTTAGATAATTATCTTGGGTTTAACGCCCGATTTTATAAAAAATCCCCGACACAAAAAAAGGATATAAGAGGCAGGCTGGAGCGAAAATGGATTTTCCAATTTTGTTGAGTGCACAAATGGGGAAAAAAAGAATGTGACTCAACGCAACGCCTTTTGACAAAGTACGTGCCATAATGAAGCAATTGCGCTTCCGGCAACAAGAAAACAACTAAAACACAGCAACACCATGGCTAACAACTACAGAAGCAGCAGCTACTCTACAACAAATACGACGAGTACAACAAATCCAGGAGACCGAAGAGCGGTAGCCAGAAGAAACAACAAAAAAAAACAAGAAAGGAAGGCTAGCTTCGGTACCCGAAGCTTAGAATACCCTTGCAGACCAGTTCCCTTAAAACTGTGCGGTCATTTGTATGGCAACTATAGTAATCCGATTTTTGGTTTTTGATTTCCTAAATCAGTTTTACTGTCTATGGAATCTGTATTTCTCAAGAATGAATTAATTGTCTTGAAAAACACCAGAGTTATGCTCAATGACCCATTTTCTCCCATCGTTCCTATGGCAGCTATAAGATATAGTGGTCCGATTTTGATGAAACTTTCAGGATATGTTAAAATTGCTATTAAATAGAGTTTACCAAGAAATAAATAAAATATCTTTAAAAATGGTGAAATTTTGGCATTTTTTCCCAATCGTTCCTATGGCAGCTATGTGATGTAGTGTTCCGATTCCGGCCGTTCCGACTTATATACTACCTGCAACAGATTAAAGGGTCGGTGCAAAGTTTCAGCCCGATAGCTAAAAAACTGAGAGACTAGTTTACATAGCAACCGACAGACGGACAGACGGACAGACAGACAGACGGACAGACAGACAGACAGACAGACGGACATGGCTAGATCGACTCGGCTGGTGATGCTGATCAAGAATATATATACTTTATAGGGTCGGAAATGTCTCCTTCACTGCGTTACAAACTTCTGGTCAAAATTATAATACCCTCTGCAAGGGTATAAAAAGAAACGCTGGTGACAATGTTGGCATACCAAATACTCGTAGTTGACCAGCTGCTCTTCTTCCTCGCAAAGCCTCTCTTCTCTCCCCACCAATTCTACAGCCCAACTAACCCCACCACCCACCTCTTCCTGGACGGGGAAGAATTGCAAGGGGAAAGGGAAAGAAGTAGCGCAGAAGATCACGCAACCAAATGAAAGAGGAGTTCCTGGTCCACGGTCACAACTATCGAATTTCAGTCACCCTAAGAATTCGGTGCTTAATTAATTGATTATTTCGATATCCAAAATTAATGGGAATTCGTAGCGTTCACAGTGCATGTCCATAAATACTAATGTAAATTATCCATTTAATTATTTTGGATTAAATCAGACTCATGGAATATAGAAAATTTATGCACTTATCGTTAATATTTCAGAATATTCAGAAAAAGGGATGTATTCATAATCTTCGATATACATTCACTAAAATCTTAAATATTTTGAGAGGCTTTAGATCGAGGTTTTGCAATAAAGATATAATATATATATATAGATTAAAATATATGCTAAGCTATATGCTATGCTATGCTTGATGTTTAATGAGAGTTTTATTTCCATAGTTAAACACGCATAAATAGAAATTAGATTAGTCAAATAAAAATTAAACCCACGCATTTTGATATTTATCGCGGGGTTTATTCAATTTTATGGGGTTCCAGTTCCAATATACTTTTCCTAATGGGCTCAATAGCTAATGGGCTTCGATTCCGAAGGGGCAGCCCCATCAATAATGATCAGCGGTTAGCTGTCGTCGCCTTTTGCCGGACTGGTTTTCTAATTGCCCCCCTCGAAACTAACCCCTTTTCCACACCACCCCCCCGCCCCTGTTGGCTGTCAAGTTCCCTGTCTGCGTTTTCCAGAGTTCCTCTTCCCTCTGCCCCTGTTCCTGCCCCTGTTCCTGCCCCTGTTCCTGTCTCATTTTCCTTCCCTGACATTGACAGCGTACTGACGACAACAACAAACCATTGACTTGGACTCGGCTGCTCCTGTCGTTCTCCGTCTCAATTCCCTGCCCCTGTCCCTGTTCCTGCAACTGCCAAACCCCTTTCTCCAACTTCTCTAGTGATATTTGTCTGGTCTTACACAAAGAACAAAATTGGGTTTGTATATTTCCCATATTGTTATAGTTAAAGCTCCCGATCAAAAGACTTTTTTAATTAAATATCTTAATCTTGTAGGTGAGGTAGGTTTCAGTTAAAATTGTTGCTCTACTATATATTTTGCACCTCCATCGAATATACTAAAACTAATATTATTATACCACGTTTTTTTTCCCAGTTTAATCATACTGGAATCGCCTGCCGTGTTTAGCATTTGGGCCACTCAACAGCGGACAACAAAAATTGTCTGCGCCGCATCATCAAATAGAAAATGTCGCCGACTGTAAATTGAAATACGTAGAGCTTGCAACTGCAACTGCAACAACTGCAACGACTGCAACGGCAACTGTTCATATAGACACAACATATATGTAGAAGGAGTTCTGGCCACAACTCAATTTCAATGGGTTCGGATTCATGTTTTCGTTTGATTCAATTAGCCACGCGATTTGCATACGCGATGAGAGGGAGAGGTGAGCAAAGGCAACAAAGTTGCATGGGAAATGGGAAATGGGAAATGGATTCTACAATCTCGCGGGATATTCGAGATTGCATAACGAGGGAAAGGTGATTAGCAGCGAGGATTGGCCAAGGTGATGGTTCCTCAATCAACGGGCGATTTTTCAGGTTAATTTACGGGTATGGGATGCAAAGGTATCTTCCTTCTGAGCTGATGAGATTCTTATTTGAGTATTTATAGAAGAAGCTAAACTAACTTTGTCAATATTCTTAATTATTCAAAACAATAATCAGGTTAATAATAATGTTTAACAAATTAGTAGTTCAATTTTAATGCATTATAGCTATGTAGATATATGTTATTATTATTAATGTTATTGGACTTCGTCCTAGGGCATCGATCATCCTCCTTCGAGTAGTGTACTTTATGTATTATCATAAGTTTCAGTTTAATTGCAATTTCTTACCCCTTACCCCTTAAAAAAAAACAACTACCTAATTGGGCAAGGTCTTTTCCAGATCGTTATAAAGTTATTGCTCTCTGCGGATTGCCATCTCTTTCTCATTTTTTGGAAATGTATCTGGTATCTGGTTGCTCCTCTTCGGCTTCAGCTTCAGCTTCAGCTTCGGTTTCGGTTTTTATTTAATTTGTTTCGTTTTTTGTCCGCTTTTCTCATTGGGCACCGTTACGTAAGACATATAAATTGCTTTTGGCACGACTTTTGTGGATCCGATGGATTTTCGTTTGTTTACAGTTCGGCGATGACGAGTCGAAGCTGCCAGTTAAAGGGTATCAAACGTGGGCGTGGAATTCTTAGATCCAAAAAAACCGAAAACCGACAACCGAAAACCGAAAACCAACAAAAAAAAAACATAGTGGTGTCCAGCTTTCGGTTAACTGAACTTTAAAAGGTTAAACACGATGCGCCGAGAGAGAGATGGCAACAGCTAGCTATAGCCGAGAGTTCATGGTTGATCGGTGGCAGAGAATATAAAACTGGCCACTCCTACGCAGCTTTGCCCTTTTGCTCAGCTTTAAAAGCGGGTGAAAAAATCCAAATAAAACAAAATCAAAGTACAGTGAGAACAAATCGATCGATCAGCATCAATTAAGTAATAATTAATGATAAATAACTATAAAATTGACAATATCTCGAAAGATCCCAGTTTATACATATGCATTGAAATAAATGTATAATTTAAATATGATATTTAATATTTACCTTTCAGATCATTATTTTAATTTTAGGATAGGTCTCACTATTGATTTTTGTCGGTGCATAAATAAATAAACGCTTTATAGAGTTATCCAAAATCGAGTGTGAATTTCGTTCGATTTGAAGTGGAATCGGAGAAGATTCTAAAATTGGTCAGCTTTGGCAGCTTTTTTTTTTTTGTGGGTTCGTTTGCGTTTCGTTTCGGCTTGGTTTGGTTTGGTTTGGTTTGAGATTAGTTTGGTTCGGTTTGGTTTGATCGCTTCAAATGATCGTCAATCGATCGCATCTACATACATGGCATATTAGCCCCCTCTCCACCCCTGGCAACTTGGCCCAGCTACCGCTGACGCACACGAGGAGGCATTTCTTGATCCACCAAAGACGAACGAACGACAACCTGGAGAGCCTCGACTCCAAAAGCAAAGAGCCAAATAAGGTGGCGTTTAAAACCGCGCACAAAACGCGGCGCGTGCACGTGTCAAGATAATTCTCTTTTTTGGTC
>JAJJHY010004047.1:1691536-1708338 GCA_021224005.1 Drosophila setifemur
CTTAATGATTTTGCATTGCGATTTTCGAACTTTTGCTCTATGGTCTCTTTCTGTTTGTTTTTTTTTTTACTTTTATTTTTATTTTTGTGTAATATTTTTTTTGGAACCGTTTTTCAATTGCCATTTATTGCAGATACGTAGTATTGTGTGTTGTTTTTTGGGTCAATAGATTTGAATTCCGAGCGGTTTGTTGAACTCTTTGCGAACCAGATCTCTTGGACACCACCAACAATCTCCCGTTGAGCGTGGTATATGTACATACCTTTCACGAACAAAAAAAATAAATAACAAAAAAAAAACCATCGGAGCGAAATCACAGATACCCGTAAAATAAGTATCGAAATACTTTTATTTCACTCGGTTGGGATTATTATGCAATTGCCTGGGATCATTATAATAAGCAGCAGCTGCAGCAGCCGCAGCAGCCGCGGCTGCAAAATCAATTAATTATGAATAATAAATTTTTGCAATAAAAAATCTATCAATATATCTAATGCAAGGCAGCGGCGGCGGCACAATGCCATGTATCTGTATCTCGCAGATACACATTACAAGACTCGCAATTGACAGACGATAATTGATGGTTATTGCTGTTTGCAAAATGGATCCCCTGAATGTGAGTAATGGAGCGGAAATCTGCAGAGATAGAGCTCAGCAGAGACGCCCACGCCTCGGATTGATTTTTATTTGTTATTTGTTTTTATTGTACACTGTCTCTCTCTCTCTCTCTGTGTATTTAATTGTTTCATAATGACTAAGAGCGCAGAGATAATACGAGATAATTTTCAAGTTCATTTGCATAGGAAATAAAAAGTTATTGTTATTGCCGTCTTCTTAATGTTATAATAAATATGGTTAGCAATAGCAGCAGCAAAAAAAAAATAAAAATAATAGTACCTATGCTAAATTCTTTTGGAACACGGAAAAAAATGATTACTAGAAACCATTTTTCTAATACCTACCCAGTCATATCGACTTAAGATGATTGATCTTTGTATATTCTTATGTACTAGTATTTATATATATTTTTTTCTCGTGTAGTAGTAGCTATTATTTTGTTAAAGCTCCAACAAAGGCCAATGTAAACTTGTTTGTGCTGATTGATTCATTCGCCAGATCGCTCTCGCCGTCAATCTCTTCAAGTTTCCTGCTCTTATATAGACGTATCTTTTAATTATTTTCTATGCTATATTGATGACTAATTAGTCACAATTAACGCAACATTTCAATTGCACTTCACCCGGATTTAAAATGGTGCATCGAATCGAAAAGGAAAAGGAGGGGTGCGATCATGAACTCAAAACGATGACAGATGACGATAATGTCGCTGATGAGTTTATGTTGATGTTTATCATGAAATCTGCATCGGTGGTGTAATTAATGAATGGGAATCAATCTTCATTTAACCAATGCATCTTGCATCTTGAAACAAAGATTTTTCCGTTTAATTTCGGCGCTCACATTAAATTGAGATGTAAAAGCGAAGATTTAAATTTGCGAACTGAAAGAAAGAATTAAGTTAAGTTCCTTTTGAAAAGAATTTCAAGAACTCAAAATACTTTCAGTAATTAATTTTTTTAACAGAGGAGAGGAGAATCTACTATATACTACTTATAGCTTATTTATAATTTGTCTGTTCGTTTCCCTTTCTATTCCAAGGGCAATCATCAGCTGGTTTCCCAAAAAAAAAAACATAAATTTGGGGCCGACTTGTACAAAGTATCTGGCCAACGAAATCCTCGAAACGCACTTGGGACACTGCGAGGGTTTATAACCTCCGAGTTGACAGTTCAAGAGGCTATTGAACTGTGCGGATGCGATAGGCACGATTGTCTTTAAGTTTGAAAAGAAATTCTGTATGTAGGTAAATGGCCGGTGGACGACGCTGACGACTTTATGGAAATTATTTCACCAACAAGTTGGTATTCCCCTCATCGCCATAAAACCTATGTCAATTAACGGTCTTTTGTTTAATATTTTTTTAAGTAAAATTCTAGATAGGGAGATAGGGAGTGTGTGAAAAAGAGGGAAAGAGACTATATCTCTTCGCTTATGAAATAAAGTCAAATGATTGTGTGGAGGAGCAGTCGGACGGTCACCAAAACAAATAATCAAAAACCATTGAAAAAACGTTGGCATAAATACCTTTACAATAATAATTTATTTATGCAAACAACCGTTGATCAGCTTTTGTTCTCAATGTTTGGTTATAATAATATAATTTTTGGGAGAACAAATTAAAATGCAAAAATTATTCTCTACAAATATTTATAACTTAAAATCTATATCTTTGTATGATTTATTCAAGAATCTTTATTGGTCGTTTCCTCCTATTTTGGTCGTTTTTATTTGAAATTATTGTTAATATTTCTCAAAAAATATTTAATTACAATAATTTCTACGATTTAATTTTTCTTAAATTAACTAAATGCAGTTTGTTTTTTTTTTTTGTTGATTTGAATTATGAAACACTTGATAAAATACTTGATAAAAATCGGATTAATACTGGAATTATTGATAATAAAAGGGACTTTTGCAAGTATCCGAACTTTAGTATCTAAAATAGTTGTACGAACTTCATTCTTCATTCTGCTGTCACTGTATCTTTCTCCATACCCATACCCATCCCCATCTCCATCTCCCTCTGATCTTTTCTCTCATCTCCTCTCCGCACTCGCTGTTCTCCAGTTATTATTATTGTTGTTAAGGTCAGTTGGTGGTTACACCAAGACAACACACACACATACACACACACACTGGCAATCTTGCGAGTATCTGTGTGAGCTGCCTGCAATTTGTTTTCATATGCGAAGACTTCAGAGATACAAATGAACATTGCTTTGTTGTTTTCTTAGTTATGTGTTTTTTCAGATTTTTTTTGTATTTTTTTGCTTTTACAATTCTCTGCAAGCGCTTTCTGTTGTTGTTGCGGCTTTAATGGCGGTAATGGTTGGTTTATGTGCCGGTCTTCAGTCTTCAGTCTCCAGTCTCCGGTCTTCAGTCAGTGTGCCATGGCAAAAGATAACGCTGTTTCGAGAAGCGTGGAGGGGGCAGATATTTAAGGCAAAAGCAGGTCATCATCACACACTGAGATATCCAAATATCCAATAGTCGCCCTTGCCAAGATATTTAGTGTTTGGTTTTTTTTCGTGGATGTTGATTTTTTTCCTGTCCGCAGGAAAAATCAAATTTCCAATTCGATCGTTCAAAATCAATTTAATATTTGGAATGACCATACTAATTTTCCATTACGATCACGTTTCTACGTTAATAAATCAAATTTATGTATCATTTACAAGTTTTTTTTGATTTTCTTGCGAATTTCATAGCCGACTTAAATCATTTTTATAATTAAGTATCCCTACTCTTTCTAGCAATTAAAATATCCGTTGTAGTTATAGCATACATCTTATGTATATTTTCTTTGAACTATATGTTAGAAAGTTTTCGTTTTTAAAAACATTTAAACTTAATCGATTTACAAATAATAGATATATATTTTGCACATAACATGTGTTTTTAGTTTTCTAAGATTTCATCAATCACGAAGCCCGAATCAATCGCTGCAGCTTTTTAGCAACTCATTCTATCTAAGTGACACCGAAAACTGAGAGAAATTTTAAAATGTAAAATTTGATTTGATTTGATAAACCTGGGAATCATTAGGGATTTGTGATCGATCGATCGATCGAACGATCGAACGGCGGCTTAAAGATAAGTGTGTGCCCTAAAGTTCATTGCCACAAAGGAGGAAAACCTTCACTTGGGCTCGCATATCAAGGCGAGTGTTGGGTTTCCTCCTCTTCAGATACATATGAATATGTGCACATATATATATATATATATATATATATCGAAACTTTCCAACACAGTGCCATTTACTTGCCACAATTTGCTGCCGTTTGATGCGGTGACATTGTGTGCGTTCGTTTTCGCAGCTCAACTCCATCACGATCATAATCATATTTATACTAGTATTCGCATTCGCAGTCGCATTCGCATTCATAATCATAATCACGATGATAATGATGACTTCTAAGCGATCGGGCGCGTTTCGCAGCGGTTTTTTTTTTTGCTGCCGCTGGGCTGTCGCCGGTGTTTCAGGTGAAAGTTAAATGAAAAGCAACAGACAGCGAGAAAGATAGATAGATGGAAAGAAAAAGAAAAAATAAATAAAATTTCTTCTTTCGGTTTTCGCCTGCACTTTTCCAAGCGCTCGGCGATTACTTTCGGTGACTCTCCACGATTCGCGATCCGCAATCCGCCAATCCGCCAATCCACAATGCCCCGCCACTCTTCTTCTTGGCCCACCGATCTTACACCACCTCATCAAAGTTAATGTGACAGTTTTGGATGAGTGTGACAACGATGTTGGTGATGATGATGGTGATGATGGTCATGATCATGATGATCATCATAATAAGCAAGAGCTGCAGCCGGATGCAAAAAAGCCGCAACTCTGCTGCTTGCCACAAACTTCGTTGGTAGGAACATTTTTTTTGGTGCACACTTTTTTCCTTTTTTGGGTTTCGTGGAGAGCAATAACGAAATAAATAATATTGGAAATTTATTTTTTTCTAAACAAATTATAATTATTACTATTTTTTATTTGAATTATAAATCTGAATCCCATTAAGAAATCAGAAATCCTATTGATGCTAATAATTATTTTCAAGGAAATCGTATCAGAAATATTTTAAAATTTCTCTCTATATTCATTATAGCTAATAAGTTTTAACTCGACATATAATATGCCACTTTAAACAATCGACATTCGCATAACTACAAAATTACATAATTCACGGATTAGTTGTATTCTTGGTTGGTGTTTGATTTAGTTGCCAGACAAGTGAGCTTTGACTTGGCCTAGTCTCTGCCTTTCGATGCGATCCAATCGGTGGGGCTAAGATCTGATCTGGTTTTCATTTTGGATCGGTTGGTTCGTTCTTTTTTTTTTGCCGCCCACTTTTGGACAGGCGGCTGGCTACAACAAGAAGTAACGTGCAACAACAGCAACAAAAATGCAAAGGTCGTTTTCAAACCGCACAGAGAGAAAAACAAAAAAAACGAAACCAAACAAAACAAAACAAAAAAAATAAAATACAGTTCTCTGTATTTTTTTCTGTCCCGCCAAAGTTTGATCTCCGACAAAAGTAAACCTGAAAGTGGCTCGAAAAATGAAATACTCTTAAGAGTATTTGCTGAGTTGGCATTTATACGAGTATACACGAACGCATTTGTATCTATGTGTAGCTATCTATCTATCTATCTATCCGTATGCTGCCAATGCTTTCCAAGAAGTTTTTGAATTTCAAGTTGAAATATTTGTCTGCTGATCGCTGAGCTTTATATAGATATAGATAGATATATATATATATATATATATACATGTGCATGACTAACGGCAAAATGCGGCGCCAAATTGGAGTTGGAACAAAAAGTATCTTTGGCGTGTGTATATCTGTAGCTATTTGGGCCTGTATCTGTATCTGTATCTGCATCTGTATGCTGTGTATCTGTTGCTCTGTTAGCTCACATATTTCGGCTCCTTTACTCACTAATAAAAAAGAAACTCGTTCATAGTTCGCTTTAATTAGGTTCTCGAAAAAAATAAAAAAATCACACAAAAATTGCTAACAAAACTTGTTTTCAATTCATAAATAAATTCAATATATAATCAGTAATTTTCGAGTTATTTTTTTTTATGCACAATCTTACATAATCTGTATCTTTGGTATTTCTAAATTGTAATAGAAGATTCGAGTAAACTTTAATTTTCTTAAATATTTTTAAACTGAAAATATAATATATAAATATATATCTTTCAAGCATAAATTTTCAATTCTTCAATCTAAGCATCATCATTAAAAACCGATCACATTTCTGTTAAGCTTTTCCTTGATGCCATTTAGTTGGTTGTAAGTGCGTAGTGAGCGGGAAAAGTTCAATAAACTGTTCATAAAAGTGAACGAAAATCTTGACATTGAACTTTTGTGAGTAATCCGCCTCTACTGTCCCCCCTTTCCCCTTTCCCCAACCCCTCAACCCCCCGAACAACCCACAACGCACAACTCTCTACCCTTTGTAAAAAACAAAAAATACATAAACGCTTGGCTCCATCTAAAAAACAGTTTTATTCTCTGTTGTTGTTGTTCGTGTTGGACATTTTGCAATTAGAGATGCTTAACAATTGGAGGAGAGCTTCTTCTCAACGTCGAAGCTTTATTTATTTATTTATTTTGCCCAAATTGTTGTTGTCGGAGGGGTTCCGTTCTGCATGACTGGACGGCAAGTCATTGGACGACTGACAGAGCTGAGAATCAATCAACTTTGGGAACTAAACCAAACGAATCGAAACGATACGAAACAATCGGCAATCGACAATGTTAAGGTTAAAGAAATTACATTCGTTGCCCTAAACTGATCGATCGGATCGATTCAAGCAACTAACTATCATCATCATCATCATGGTCATCATCATCATCATCGTTTGTTTCTTTCACTTCAATCAATTACCGTTGAGTTTCTATACATTTTTAACAAATCAAATCAAGATATAGTCAAAAGAGAAAGAATAACTCCAGTTGGGGCAAAAATAGTGACATTGAATTTCACCAAATTTAAATACACTACTTTTACAACGTTAGGGGAAATCAGAGTTAAGTAAGGAATTTATCTTATCAACATATTTAAAAATTATATTAATTTGGATTTTGCACAATATTAAATTAGATAAAACAAGGTTTAAATACACATTTTTAAAGAGAATAACTTCAGTTGGTAAATCAAAGTGACATTGAATTTCACAGAATTTAAATACACTACTTCTACTTCTTAACACGATATTAAATTAGGTAAACACACATTTTTAATAAATCAAGATGCCTCCTCGCCAACTTCTGGACACAATTTCCCCCATTGCAAGGGTATAAAAGTAAATAAATAAAGTGTTAGATACTTTGTAGAACCGAAAACCCTATTGGGGAAAATTGAAGAGAGTCAGTGCGAAAAAGATTTCAATTGTGCAATAAGTTCAAATAGAAGACAATTTACCGTTGTTGCCCATTGCTTGCTTTCTTCTACAGCATTTATTTATTTATTTGTAGAATTCTTTCCTATTCATTAACCAACTGGGGCTCCTCCAACTGCCAGTTGCCCACAATTTGTTTTACAAACAGAGAGAGGCCGACAAACACACATATATATAGTGCGCTATATAGAGTCGTAGTAGTAGAGTCGTGTACTCTAAAAGTTCAAAGTGCTTTAAAGTGCTTTGACTTCCCACTGGCTCTCTGGATCTGAATCTGAATCTGACTTCGACTGCGACTCTGGGTCTGAGTTGAGACTTTCCTTTCCTTGAAATGTTTTTCCCTCTTTGGGCCCCCTTTTTTTTCAGAACTTGTTCATCATCTTTTCATGCTTTGCCGATCGCGCGCTGTCTCCGGATTTTCCCTCGCCATCCCCATCTCTAATTCTCAATTCTCCATGGCGTTTTTTCTTCTCTTCTCTGTTTTTTTTTTCCTAAACATTTTTTGTAAGGCAAGCAGCTGGTTTACAGGTTGTGCGCGATCGCCGAAGAACGGAACGAGGCACAAATTATGCAAGGCCCTTCACATTTTGAAGTTTATAACCAAGAAAAAGTGTGCTCCGAACGAGGAGGGGGGAAAAAAAAGATCGTTTCCACAGCGAACTTTGATCAGCGATCGTTGATCTGGAGGCCAACTGACATCTGATGTTCCTGAGTCCTTATTTACTTGTCCGCCGTCACGATTAATTAGACAATCTCCGCTCCCCGATCGTTGTGATCTTCTCAAACGAAATAACTCCTTTTGGCAAATGATTGGCTTTATCAAGATGATGTTGATCATAATTTGCGATCAATGGCGGAATATGGATTCAAGGGTTTAGCCTCTAATGAGTTAACTAATATTTATAAGATATATTTTTCAATTGCGAACCATTCCCAACTTACTCCCAATGAAGTTTCCCATATGATCACCATCACTTTCCGATGTAGTTATCATAACAATAACAATTATCTTGGCATCTCTTACCTGCAAAATAAACAAGAAAGAGAATATACGTTATTTTTAGACACGGCAAAGAACGTAGAAAACAAAGGCAAAAAAAGGTGGAGAAAGAATAACAATAATATTTAAAATAATAATAATAATAAAATTGCCGTATCGTTTATGGCGAACAATAAATCTTTTAATTTATGCAAATACAAATACAAATACAAAACACACAGTAAAAATAATATAGGAACACAGAAAATTCCATAAAAAAAATGGGCAGAGGCCACGCCCCAAAGTTGGAAGTACCTAGGAGCTATATCTATAAATACGATTCTCTCCATGTGGTTACGATGTTATTATTATGATTTTTATTTTCGTTTGCCAGGCTATTTTTAAGACCCACAACAAGGAAAACAAAAACCAACAAAAAAGCACACAACATGTCGATTGTCGATTGTCCGATTGTCGGGGGGAAGAGATCTACTATATCTCTGGTCTCTGGTCTCTGGGTTCCCCAGTTCCAAAGTCATTGAAAAAGCGCGAATCTTTGCTCCCAAAAACCGCACGGAAAGTTCAAGAGTTCAAGGCTTGGCAAAAAATAATGTGAGAAAAATCAATAAATCGCAATAATTAAAAACAAATTAACGCGGCCGAGTGTTAATTACCTTTTAAGTAGGAAAGGAAGAAGAAGAGCCTACAGACAATGCAAGAAAATATTTAACAAAAAAAATAAAACCCCAAAAACACACATTTTTCAAGCTATCCAATCACAAAGAGACCTTCAAGCTCTTTTAACTAAGGATAATAAATGTCATTTAATTAGTCAAAACTCGCAGGTTTTGCGACAAGACAAGAGAATGGAGTGCTGCGGGAAGGTTAAGTGAGCATTTAATTTTTTAACTTTCGAGCTGACTTTGACGAACTTAAAAAACGATCTTTAATTGTCGAAAATATATATATGCATTGGGTTATTATTTCGCAAAAAAATAAAAAATGGGATGCCAACAGAAAATCATTAGCCCCGCTGAACTCGAATACTCAAAAGTTTGCAACTCATGAGATTTGAAGTTATTAGTTGAAGAAAATTTGTCTTTAAAGTTGCTAATTTTGTGGAGTCCTAATATTAAATTTAAAAATTAAATTAAAAAGGTTCAGAAAGTGCATATTTATTGCAGATAAAAGATTTTTTAATATTTATACTTCTTTCTTTTTTTTTGGGGGGGAATAGAGGACTACACGCTTTTCCTATCACTTGTATCTCTAAGATATTTAAGCTTTTTTTTTTGGCCTTGTTCCTCGCCACTTGTCAGTCCATTGAACTGTTGTTAATGGATCGGTGTTGTTCGGTGTTTTTTTTTTTTTTTTTTTACGTTTTTGGGGAGAAGATATTCAGTTCAGTTCAGTTCAAAAACCCTTTTAGCCCCAAAATCTCCGAAGCGTGCAAATTATGTAAAGAGCAGATGAAGAAGCAGAAGCAGACGCAGAAGCACAGGGAATGCCATTTGTCAGATTTGTTTGGGTTGGGATTCCAGAGTGATTTAAGCAGCCAGACAGACAACATTTCGGGGATCCATCCTCCATCACCGGTGGTGGTTATCATCGTCGTCGCGAATAATGATCCCCATTTCGTGGATTTTGATGTTGGTTACTGCTGCTGGGGGTAGGGGGTACTGCTAATTAGTCAAGTACTTTTCGACGGAGAAGAACAATGGGCATTCGCGAAAGAGACGGGTAGAGCTTGGCGGGCGAAAGAGAGGGGGCTATGGGTGTGGGTATCTCTGGTGCTTTTGTTTTTTTCCCCCCCCCGGTTCGGCTTGGGTGCATCTTCTTTTGCAGACTGACCAACCAACCGACCGACCAGTTTTCTTGGCAGTTCTACTCTGCTGTTGTTGCTCTCAAGGCAAAACATCAACGACCTTGACAGCATCTTCAGATACTTCCCTCCCATCCTCCGCTCTCCGCTCTCGGTTGGAGGATCGTTAAAGCCGCATTCCTTTGGTTTGTCCATTTGATTTGATTTGCCTTTTCCTGCATTCCTCTCTGGCTTGCTGATTTTTTATCTACATACATATTTAAATTTTTTATTTTGTTTTGTTTGGTTCGGTTCGGTTGCGGGTGCGGTTGAGGTTGATATCGCTCCTCCGCAATCCGTTCTTGACTCTATTCTGCGTTCTGCTGTGTGCTGTGTGCTGTGCTCTCTGTTTGTGTTCTGAGTTCTGAGTTCTGAGTTCTGTGCTCTGGGGTTCTGCAATTTGTATACTTGACATGCCACGGCGTTTATAGTGCGGAACGTGCGTGTGTGTATGCGTTTTCTCTTTCTATTTTTTTAGTTTTTTGTATTTTTCTATGCGTGTAACTTGGCATCTCGGGATGGATTTTTAATATTTCAGGTGTTGCGGATTACGCTGAAATTTTGGTATGCGCAAGTCCCATTAAAAACATTGAGCATAGTCCATATAGTTTGGACTTTATTGACACACTTCGGCATCAAGCTAAGAATGCATTTCAATATTTTGCTGTACTATTCTATTATTTACATATAAGATTTAGATATTTCCAAGTGCCTGGTTGTGAATCATATTTAATTCATTCTTTAAATGCTTTGTAGTGTATTTATTTTCCCCGTGCGCACAAAAGCGCCTTGAAGCCAATACCCAACCAATACCGCTTAACCCCTTCCTTCCTTCCTCCACCACCGCACACGATCTGAAATGCAATTGCATATTGCACTCACTCAATTATAACAAATTGCGAATAAGCCATAAGCCATTAATTGTCTTTGTTGGTGGGCAAAAATTTCATCGAGAACTGAGAAACGAGAATCGAGATATCCGAGGGATGCGAGTTGCGAGGGGAGCGAATCGGCAATCGGCGCATTTCTTGAATAACAATTAAAACAATTACAATTTTCTGAGTGAAGAAAATGCAGCTAGAAAACTACGCAACAATTGCGAAATAATTCTTAATGCATTTTATTCGCCCCTTTGTAAAAATGTTTTTGTTTTTTTTTTTATTTTCGCTTGCGAATTGTGTAAGAGGTTACGAGTGAACGAGTGTTTTTATCAATGAATTTAAAGTTCATTTCAATGGAATCGAACAGATCATATTTTTCAGGGGAATTAATTCCGTAAGTAGGAATTTATATTCAAGAAATACACATTAATTATTGTGAAATATTTAAACTAATAATAAATAGGAATCAATTTAATTTAGCAAGTACCAATTAAATAAATGCTTCAAACCCAAAACCCGATTCACATGCAAAGCAATTGCAGCAACATCCTATCATTCAACTGAAAATGGCCAAAAACTTAACACACAACTTGCTTAAAAACCGTTAAAATTAAAATTTCAAATTTGTCAAGCCCCCGAAGCGGCATACGATAAAAAAAAAAACCAAACAAACAAACAAAATTAAAACACAGAAAAAGCACACTAAAACGAAACCAAAACCAAAACCAAAATATTGTTGCCATTTTCGTGGCGAGTGTGGAAATACAATGCAAAAGGTGAATTTTCAAAAAAGAAAAATAGGTAAGAGGGAGCTGGAGCGAGAGCGGGATGGCCAGACCAACGGAGGGTCAACATGGGTTAAAGCCTTCAACAAGCAACCACAAAGCACATAAAACAACACAATACAACACCAATTTTGAAGTCCCAAAAACGATGTCACGTTTTTTGCCCACTGCCCACCGAAACAATTTTTTCTCTCTCTCTTTCTCTCTCTCTCTCTCTCTCTCTTGTATTTCCTTTTTGTTGTTAGCCGAAAAAATTAACATAAACATACGAAAATTATAACAACAAAAAAAAAGAGTCGTAAGAACGAAGTAAGAAATGGGGACCTAAAAAAAAAACAGGGAAGACAATAAGAAGTTTATTTACCTCATAATGCACAGCAAAAAAAAGGCTTGATATTGGTAAAAAATTAAAAATTACAATACTTAAATATCAGAAATATTGAATTTAATTTATAAAAAAAAGTTATATCTTTTTTATTTCATCAGTTTTGATCTCCTTTGTGGCCTAAAACGAATGAACGGGGGCCAACGATTGGCTTTATGCGTTACGAATTTCCAACCTTTTTTCCTTTTTGGGTTTTCGATGGTTTTAGGTTTTTTTGCTGTTGAGCAGAGCCTTTTTTTTTAATTTTTTTAGGTTTTTTTTTGGCAATTGTTCATGCAAATCACGTAAAATGTTTTCATTGCTTGGGCAAAATGTTGCGCATACGCCGCGTTGCCAGTTGTCCAAAAGCTGGTTGCTTGTTGCTTCGGCAATTAGACAATTTCATTTGCCCAGTTGTTGTGTTGTTGTTGGTGGCATTGTTGTTGTTGTTATTGCTAGCAGTTTCTGATGCAACGGTAAATTGGCTTTGGCCGTTTTTTTTTAATGTTTGTTTTGTTTTTCGAGCGTAAAGCGCGGAAATTTTGTCGCCAGATTGCACCGTTAGCATTATTTGAGGAGTTAGTCATAGTTTTTTTTCCGTGTTTTCTTTCTTAAGCGGGAAGGGAAGGGAAGGGCCTGCCGAAATTATTTTCACCCATAAACTTTGGATAAAATGTAAAAAATTTGAATTAAAAAGAATATATGTTAGCTTACACAAGCAAAGGTCTTATTTCAAAAAGAAGGAACCAAANTAAATATTAAAAGCAGATAAATGATTTCAATTTAAAATAAATGAATATGTTTAATATCATTTAATTTAGATTAAACAAAAACACATTTGCATTCACATATTAATTGAAAATATGGAATATATAATATGCCCTATATTATGTTAAACAACATTGGTTGGCAAGGATTATTTTGAATAATTTTTTAGCAATTATTACATAAGTAAAACTCTTATTTGAAAAACAAAAACAAAATATTAATATAAATAACATGAATTTTATTTTATTTTGAGCACAACAAAATATTTGCATTCTCATATTAATTGTAATTGTGAATAAGTCTGTTTTTTTAGCATTTGTTAGCCGGATTATATTTAGTACACTAGTATATCAAGATATATAAACCCTATTTCCCCGGAGAACTAGTTCAGTTCATTGACTGGCCAGCAGCAGCAGATGATGCAAGCCATTTCGTGCGGTGTTATTCAATCGCCAACCAGCCAACAAAGTTGTGTTGCGCTCGAGAAAACAAATTTCCATATAGTTGGAGGGGGGACTTTGCCCCCATTTGTCCATTTGCCCATTTTTTGCCAGCCAGCCGAGACTTAAGGGCTCTACAATATCTCTCTGTCTCTGATGTTTGCATCCCGGGCAGGCGTATATATATAGTATATATAATATTACCTGATAGCAGCAAAGGGCCCCCCCTTATCAACATTAATGATCGCTTTTCTGGGGCGATAATGAAATTTCCAATTTGACATTGGCTTGATCGAGGAAAAGCTACGAGAGAACGAAACTAATCAAGCGATTAATCGATCAATCAACTGACACTGAAATTAATGAGCCGCATACACGGAGGGACGCGAGGGGGGCTGGAGATCTGGGATTGGGGTTTATATAGAGTTCGATTCCAAAATTGGCCAGGCGGCACAAAGGTGACAATGAGGCGGGCTTTTAATTAAAGCAAACACAAAATGCAACGATGACGCATTTACAGCACACACTCAAATAAATAAAAACAATAACGAGAAGGGGGGGAGGGGAGAAAACATTTCCGCTGAATTAATTATATATGAAAAATAAATGGGGGGAGAGCAGGATGGGAATGCATTTTACAAGCAAAACGCAAAAATGTGACTAACAAACAAATCCCGGCCACAAGTGCAATGCCAAAATGGCATTAAGCCAGGCCATTGAAAACGAAACTGGAAAAACAAAAAGAGAGAACGCGACCAAACAGAAATAAATAGCAAAAAATATATAGAACCCTGAAACATCAAAGCCAAAGCCAAAGAGCTTGAAGCCAGCAAAAGTTTATGGTCAAGTTGAACATTTGTCATTTCTCGATTTTCCCCCCTTTTCCTTTCCATTTCCACCCTCGGATTTTCACACTTTCCATTACCACTTACAGCACTCGACAGCCAACAGCCAACAGCCAAGAGCCAAGAGCAAGGCAAATGGAAATGGAAATGTCGCCAACAACTGTACCAAGCTCCAAGTCCAATATCTAATCGATGGTCAGGGCAATTAGAACGCTTATCGCTCAAATGCCGTGGCGATAAAAAAAACGCTCGGGGCGATAATAAAAGTACAAAATGAAAATAACAAAATATTACTATATACGAGTATGTGCCCCACATCGCATTTCTGCAGTCGAAGACGGTAGATAAAGGGCCGGTGATCGATTGTAGGGGAAATGCAAGGGCCGGACGATAGGAAAAGAGCTCAATAAAAAATTAAAAGTATTTTTCTCTTCTGAATTCTTGTGAATCATTTAACCAGAAGATAATTATTTACCACACATTATTTGGCATATACGATTGCATCTGGCAACGATTAAATTTACTCACAAATCTGCAAAGAATAAATCTCATTCTAGAGACAAATTATTATTAAATTTATTATAAATTTTACAGATTTTTATTTGCATTTTGAATACCAATATGAGTCAGCGGGAAAATGTGTACAAGGCTGCCTTCACTTTTTAGACCACATTTCAAAGGTTTTTTTTGTGTCCTTTCATTTTAGGTTGACATCCCCCAAAACAGGAAAAATATTAAAGCCAAAAAAAAATGACTCCTTTGTTGCCCATGGCCATCTCAATGTCAACAGCCCAACGGCTTGGCTTTTGTGTTTTCCTATTTCCAGCTCACAAACTGAACTCGAGACAAGAACAAAATGTCCCCCAACCCCCCCTCCTCCCCACATGATATGCGTCATTGAGCTGAAGAATTAGGAATCGTGTGGAATGGAAATGAATATTTGCGAAGGNNNGCGAAGGGGCAGGGCGAGAAATTAAAATAAAATATATATATATATATAAAAAATACAAGGCATGAGCCTCGTACGTGTAAAAAGCGAGGCAAGTGCAGGAAAAAAACAAAGGTGAGAAATGAAAAAGGAAACTATAGGTGTATATATATAGCTATTTTGAATGGGTAAACAACCAAAAGCCATATCGAATATCATTTAACAAAAAAAAAAGCATACCCCAATTATTTATTAATATTCTTATTCAACACAAATAAGACATTTGATCATATATATATATAATTAATTTAACTTATGGTAATGAGTGAATGCTGGGTAAAACTTTTTTTCTTTGTGCAGTCTCTCTAATCAGCAGAATAACATAAAAAATTTCTCGCGTTGCCGAGTCGCATTTTATTATCTTATCTTCTGCAGAAGATACAAAGACAAAGGCAAACGGAGGGAAATGGAGGGGGTGTCAGGAGGGGTCAGGGGGCCAGATAGCAAAGGGGGAAAACACCACCCACCCAACGCATCAACCGGCCAAGATAAAATTCCACCAAGTCGTATAAATATTACGAAAAAAGGCCAACAACAACAACAAAAAAAAGTGCTGTAATCACGAGGCTAGCGATGTTATGGATAAAGCTCGACTTTTGTCATTCCATTCCATCACGTTGCTCTTCGGGGATATCTTTCAGATTTGAAATAACCAAAACAGCATATCAAACATAATTTAATCATAACCACTTTTCTACCGAGACAAAAGAAATAGTTTTCTAAATTAAATATTCATATTCCAATCGTAGCATCAACATAAAAAAGGTGACCTATTAAATTTCACATTTTTTTAACAACTATTAAACAAATATTGGAAAACTTCCGCACTTAATTCTGTTGTTGGCAGGGCGTTGGGGGAGTTGGCTCCCCATTTCAAGGTCAATGCACATAGATTTCGAGCCGATTAACTCGCCTTTTAAGCCAACCTTGGATGGAGGCAACTAACCGCAAAATAGTGAAACAGAAATATTAAAAAAAAAACAAAAAAAACAGAATCATAACTAAAAGGTTAAAGGCCATCGCGCACAGCGCGTCAAGCGGAAATGGAAATCGAAATTTCAAATGCCAGCCTACAAAAGTTGCTCAATAACAAAGCGCGGCGACTGAAACCTAAAAACTCCATTTCGAAAAAACGCCAAATCCAAAAATAATAACAAAGCTAAACGAAAATAAGCTGTCTGTTGGCCGCCAGCAGCAGCCAAATAATAATAGCAGGCAAAAAGAACACGGGGAAAATAGGAAAAGTTTTCGAGTCGTCCTTGACATTTGTCAGGCCTGTCAGAAGCCAACAACTGTCAAGGGGGAGGATTTCCGTGGGTGGGTTGGAGGGTGAAAGGTGAAAGTTTGGGTGGCCGTTGCCAGCACAACAGACCAACAAAAGGTAAAAGACTGGAAAAATGTTTGGACAGGTGACAGGGACTGCGTTCAAATTGAAATGCCAGGCGGCAACTCACAGAAGCTTTCTTTAATAGCTTCGAACTTTTCCAGCAATTATCATTTAAACTATTTTAATTACGTAATTTCCCATACTCTAATATTCGTTATTGATCAAATAAATATTCTCAAATCACGTTCAAATTTGTTATTTCTTTAATTGTTCAAATAAATATTTCCAATTCATATTTAAATTTAATTTTGCATTCTTTTTATATCGATAATATTAGAAAATATATTTGAAGAAAAAATTGGCTGCATAAAATTGAACATATTTAGAAAGCACAAAGTATCTTGTATCTTGTAAATGTTGTGGTTTTATTCCGGGAATTATTTCCACCCCCATCTGGCGATCATCCCCCTCTGCTCTCTGCTCTGCCTTGTTTACCTTTCGACAAATTGTCGTGACATTTGGCCATAGTTCACA
>JAJJHY010004047.1:1722878-1736828 GCA_021224005.1 Drosophila setifemur
AATAAAGGATGACCGCTGCTGTTGTTGGTGGTGGATTGGAGATTAGACTTGCTCCGCCAGCTCCAGCTCCGGCTGAGGGTCCGGTTCCAGCTACTTGTCCTTCTTTTCGGCGGCCAGGGAGTTGTACAGGCGGTTCACCTCGTTCGCCACCAGGTTGTCCAGCACGATGCCGTTGAGGTCGATGAAGGCGGCACAGGACTTGGAGCTGGTCTGTTCCCGGCGCTTCCCGTTGCGCGAGTCCCGCACGCTGAGGGTCAGCAGGTACTTGTCGTCGTACTTGCGCATGTCCGAGCTGGCCTCCCACAGCCGCTCGCGTTCCTTCTCCCGCTGCACGGCCACCGCGAAGGTGCCCTTCTCCCGGAAGCTCGAGTGCAGGGTGAGCACGCCCAGCAGGGCGAAGTAGGCCAGCACGCTGAACAACAGGACGGGCCGCGACTGGGGGAAGGGGTGGGTGAAGTCCCAGGCATGGGCCATGATGGCCACGCCCACCGCCAGGGCGCAGAGGGCCAGCCGGGTGTTGACCAAGCCGAACTGCTCCTTCAGCTGGGGCCGGTCGCCCAGCAGGCAGGTCTTCACCGCATCGTCCAGGGCGTGCTTCACCGCCGATCCGTCCCACTTGTTCACCTTCACCAGCTGCGTACCGAAAAAATAAACAAACGCAATTGAGTGACGTGTCTTAGTCGGGGTTCGGGACCTCGACTTCATCCGCCTTGCTCTCCCACAAGCCGGCTAAAAAAAAAAAAAACAGGTCTCTTTGTCCCTCTTTTCCCCACCTCTTCCGGCGGCTGCGACTTGTCCTCCTTCTTGGTCATCTTGGCTGTGGCTCTGGGTGGCTCTTCCGGTTCTCAGTCAATCGCAAAAGTCTGGGTTGGGGGCAGGAAAATGGTTTTCCCTCGGGTTTCCTTTGCTTTTTGTGGGTGACAACGCGACAACAAATGCTAGGGCTGCACGATGTATATCGGTGTATCGAAAATGTATGTATATCGAATGCACTCGATGTTCGACAATGCAATGGTGTTTCCATTCGATATATCGAGGTAACGGGCGAAACTTCTGAGAACAAAATCAACGGTTAACAAATTATTGATAAGAATTATAGAAAAGATAATTACAATTAAACTAATTAAATGAAGGCAGGTAGCCAGTTCATTGTTTAATATTTTTCCTGCAATGGGAATAATAAATACAGACATACTTTTAATACTTCAAGAACTGTTTACTTAGTTGAAATACTTTGTATATATTATATGTTATTGTGTTGGTATCCGGATACGTTTAAAAATATAATTACGAATTATTGTTCCCACTAGATAGTTCATAATTAAACTTTTCCATCTTATATTAAATATTTCTTAAAGGAAAATTAATAATTCCGAAATGTGAACTAAGGCGCCATCTATGGGTTTCAAAGGGAAGTAGTTCGCTGGAAGATCAAGTTGATGTAGAGTATCGTTTTATTTACATGGTTGTGTAGATATTTAATGGATCTGTTATATTTTACACAGAAATATAAGTGTTTTTTTTAACAAGAAATTGTAGTTATAAACTAAATAATACAAAAATATTAAAAATAAATTATTAAATAATGTTTGTATGTATATCTATGTATTTCCTTTACCCCACTTTATTCAAACGAAGAAAATTACCTCATTTCTAAACGAAATTATCTCTGCAAATGTGCAAAAAAAAAATTAATATTTTGTCTTATCTTAATTTAAATATTAAATAATGCTTTTTTTAGAGTAAATACATTTTCTATATCAATATTTTTTGCTGTAAATGATTTCATTCGAAAACAAATATCCAAAGTTGAGGAAATGGAAAGACTTTAAAATTGTAAAGCACTTTTATTGTTAAAAAAAAATTGAAAATAAAAAAATGTCTTACCTAAAAATATTTTTATATGTATGCATATACAAAATAAAAGCCCCTTACAAAATAAATGCAGATATATGCATGGCTTAAAGAAAGCGAATTAAGAATTTAATTCTCGTTAACAGAAAACCAATTTAGATTTAAATATTCGCTTTTAAATAACGAATTACGAGCTCTTAAAATTCTTAAAAATAAAATTAGTAAAATATAATTAAAATCCAATTAAGTGAGCAATCGCTGGTCAACGAAATTCTAGCGAAAATATATATTATAAAGTTGATCAAATCGCCAAAAAACTTTCGCACATACAAAAAACAGAGTTTATACAAAAAGTGGAATCTAAAAAAAATATCTATAAATATGGAGTTCGGAGTATGGAATCCTTCACATCGACTTCATCTGCGCCATCAGATCCTCCAGACTGGTCTCGTCTGCCGGCGCCCCCGTGCTGGGATTCTCCGGTTCGCTGGACTTTTCCGGGGCCTCGTAGGCGAGTTTTAGGCCCTCACCGACCTCAGAGGTCTTCGGTGGCTCGGCATTGGCAGCAGGTGGGGCATCCTCGGCCACCAACTCGATGCCCCAATCGTTGGTGGCATGCAGGGGCCCCTCATCGACGACCTCCTCCACAACCTTCACCGGCTTCGGCCTGGCCTGGAACTCCTTTTGCCGCACCAGGCAACCCCTGTCGTCGCATTGGGGATTCGGCTTGAGCGTCATCTTGGGGAAGAAGTCGCTGAGGGCGTTGTAGCCGAGGTAGTCGGAGACTTCGCCAAAGTTCAGCAGATACTTGAGGGCGTTCTGTACGAGGAACCCGGCCGTAATGCCCATCGTTGTGGGCAGGGAGGCAGCGCACACTCCCTCCCGCTTCAGCGTTCTCTCGTCGATGTTCTCCGCCACCACCAGGGGCGGGGCACAGGCGAAGCAGGCCGTGTCGCCGGGCCTTATGAACTGGATGTGCCCGGAGACGGCGTTCTCCGACACGCCCGACTCGAACCAGTTCAGACCCTTCTCGTTGCACGCCGAATTGATGGCCATGCGCGCCTCAAAGTTGTCCACACAGCTGAGGACGAGGTCGACGGGCTGACCCTCGATCTGGCCGCTCTCCGTGATGGTGGCCAGGAAGCGGTCGAAGTTCTCCAGCGTCGTGATGTTGTAGTTGTGCGTCTCGATCAGCACGTCCGGGTTGATGAAGCCGAGCGTCCGGGCGGCGGCCTCCACCTTGGAGAGGCCGGCCTGGTCGGGCGTAAAGAACAGCCGGTTCATGTTGGCCAGCTCCACCTTGTCGTAGTCGAACAGGATCAGTTTACCAATTCCACAGCTGCAAGCACAGAGAGTTCAATTGAAGGAGGGCTCTAAGAGGCTCCAGGGGATTACCTACCGGGTGAGCATGTCGGCGGTGACGCTGCCCACGCCCCCCACTCCCACAATGGCCACCGCCTTGTCCCGGATGCGCTCGTACTCCTTCACAATGTTCATCCGCTGCAGGGCCATCAGGCGGCTGTAGGGATTGGAGTCCACCACCTCGGCGGACATCCGTTCGATGCGGTTGCGCGCCTGCCGACTGGTCGTCTTCTGCTCCTCCAGCTCCGTCTTCAGTTCGGCGATGATCGCCTGCAGTTCGTCGATGGCGTGCGACATCCTGGTGCGTCTAAGTCCGGTAGATCCTCCCCAAAATCAGTATCAAATCAACTCCAAATCGAAGCGGAATGCAGTTCGCTTTCGATTTTTCTGACTTCGTGTCACTTTCGCCCCAGAAACAGCTGATTGCCAGCTGGGCAGTGTGACCGTTTCGCACCAGTTTGCGTCTGTCGGTGTTGGTAAATGCTAGCGGGGGCTGGCGCTAAGTTCGAAATTTATTGTTGGCGCAAAAATAAGGTTTTTGTAATACATAATTACCTAAAAAACTGATAAAAACTCCGATTGTTTAATATTTTATGATATTAAAAGTAGCTTGCAGTTACTTAACACTAAAGGTTAATTTGTCAAACCAAAAGATGGTCTAAATTGAATTAAACATATAAAACACATGAAATAATGGTGAATATTTTTCAAACTTCGAGTTGGAAAACATATATTTTACATATGTTTTTGTATTTAAATGCATTAATACAATGTCTGGAAATCATAATAAATTGGCAATGTGGCAATTTAAAGTACTATTTGTAATTAAACTATTGTGATTAAAAAAATAACACAATTTACATTAGTATCGCATGCCTATTAAATTAAAATATAAGAACTTACCTTCTTTATATTTACTCAGCTATACTTTCTTTACCATGGAAATAAAAAATACATTGTTCGAATCCAAAACTATAAATCAGTGGTCAGATTTTTGGAATATAAGTTCGAGTTCCCCCCTCACAAAACCCTGCGCACGCCTCTCCGATGTAATTACACCAAGGATTTATTGTCAAAATCATTACACAAAAAAAGTATTATATAATTACAAACAAAAAAAAAAACACACACAGTTAAAGGAAGATGATGATAGTTGTTGTTGTTGTTGTTTCTCGTGTTAAATGCGACAAAAAAAAAATATATATTATTATACTAATCAATAAATCGAGTGTTGCGAGCACGTTTATTATTTAATATTATCAATATTATTACTGTATAAACCGGTGACTATCACTTGTCAACAAGTAGAGAGATATATGTATGGATAAGTGTCCGTTTTGTGTTTCGCTTATGGTGTACGCTTATGGTGTGCTGTTCCTCCGATCTTCCGATCTGCCGATCTTCCGATCTCCCGATCCTTCGCCCCTCGTCCCTCGTCCGGCGGTTCATCTGGTCCGGGGCTGCAGCCGGACGCGGAAGCCCTCCTCCCGCTTTAGGATAATGTCCGCCTGCAGCTTGAAGTCCGATTCGCTCAAGTCCGAGTACACACGGTAGTTCCGCAAGATGGTCGACAGAAGGATCTTCAGCTTGAGCATCGCGTACTTGCGTCCTGTTTTCGGATAGTCAACAATAAATTAAATGGATCATAAGTGGATAATTTTATTATTCTTCTGATACTAAAACTGCAACTGAAATTCGTGTTTACTCATTGTGAAACAATAATTAATGTTTACTGATTAATGTCATAAATTCGAAAGAAAAATATTCAAAGTTTGGATAATTAAAATGTAAGTTAAAATTTTATATTAAATGTTTTTGGATACTTTTAGGAACTATTTTCAAGATCGTGATTTTTGTTTGATTAATTTTGATAGATACATATGTTTAAAATAATGTTTATTTTCTTATTTCAGTTTTAACTAATAGTATTTTGTAATGTAGTTGTGAATTTAGTTTACTGATAAATACCAAAAAATTCGAATAGGATAATTTTAAAAAATTTTATAATCAAAATTGAAGTTTAAATTTGATATTAAATGTTTTTGACAATTTTAATAACCATTTTGAAGAACTTGATTTTAAAAATATTTAATTTAGTTGTGAATTTAGTTAGCTGATAAATGCCAATAATTCGAATAGAATAATTTTTATATAATTTAAATAAATTTAGGGTCAAATTTTATAATAAATGTTTATGATACATTAAAAACTTTTGAAAAATGTGATTTTCGTTTGAATAATTTTAATGGATCCAGATATGTTTGAATTTGCAGTGTAGTTCTGAATATAGTGTATTAATAAATGTCAAAAGTATTAAAAGAATCATTTAAAAAATATTTTGATGATACAAAAATAGGATCAAATTTAATGTGAACTTTTTTGACATATTTAATAAATGTTTTCGTTTAAATGGGCAGATATTCATTTGTTAGTTACTGTTTAAGCTAGTATTACTAGTTTAGTAGTATTCTGTTATGTGGTTCTTCTAATCCCTGCAAGAACTCACCCACACAACTGCGCGGTCCCGCCGAAAATGGGACAAAGGCGTAGTAGTGACGATTGGCCTGCCGTTCCGGCAGAAAGTTGTCCGGATCGAAGAGGTTCGGATTGGCGTAGACCTTCGGGTTGCGGTGCAGCAGGACGGTGGCCACCGTCACTGTGGCGCCTCTGGGGATCACGTAGTTGCCCGAGTTGAGCTTGAGGTCCTCCTGCAGCTCGCGGGCGATCAACGGCACCGGCGGATACATCCGCAGGGTCTCCATCAGACAGCGTTCCAGATACTTCATCTCCAGCGTGTCCTGCAATTGACATTTTCAATCAAATACTTTAAGTGAGAATGTATTTAAAAACTTTTCAAATTAATGCGTTCTTGGATTATTTTTGAATTGATATTTTGGCTATATTTTAATGTATTATAAGTATGGTATACATATTCCTATTCAAAATATACTTTTTAGTTTTTCTTAATTTGATTTTAAGGCTTTCGTTTTTAGTGGTTTAAATATATATTACAGCCTTAACAAAACCTTTGAGACAATTAATATAAAATATATTTTTAAATAAAAAAATAATGGTTTTTTATGCAATATGTTTCTAGTAAGTGGGAATCTATTTAACTTTGCTAATTAATGCGTTTTTATATTATTTTTGAATTGATATTTTGGTTATACAATATTTAAATATTATGAAAAGTATTATATACCTACATAATTCCCTTTTTAAATATACCTCTTAGTTTTTTCTAAATTTTAATTTGAACTGTCTATTTTATTTTTGTGTTTTAAATGTATATTACAAATACAAATCTTGGATATTTGAAAATAAACTAATGGTTTTTGATGCAATATATTGCAAAGCTTTTACAGCATTTATATATAATACCCCTAAGAGGTATAAACATAAAACTATCTTTTTTTTTGAAAACTATCAACAGTGAGCTAATAAAAAACTTAGTCAATCTTTTTTATTTTTTTTTATTAACACTACCAAGATATATTGTAAATAGGGTTTGAAAAAATCTCACCTGAAACGTGGCCGGTCGCTGGGAGTCGCCAAAAATAGAGTCCAGTTCAGCGAGCACCCGATCTTGGATCCCCTGGTGAATGCCCATCAACGAGAGGAAGAAGGAGGAGCCGGCGGCCGTGGTGTCGTGTCCCTCGAACATAATGGTGTCCACCTGCTCCTTGATCTCCGTGTCCGTGATGATCGCTCCGTTCTGGGCACTCTCGAGCATGAGATCGAGGAAGGCCAACCGCTTCTTCTCCCCAATGTCGTTGTCCTCCACATCCAGATCGTCCTTGAGGCCGGCCGACTGGCCGTACGAAAGTCCCTGCACCGGAACGGAGGCTTCAGTGGCCGGATTTGGGCCTTGGCCTGGCGTCTCCGAAATGATAGACTGCTTCCTTTCCAATGCCGCTGCCGCCTCGAGTTCACACTGCGCCAAGGATCCCCTTGTCCCCTTCTCGAAGGCGGCCTTTTTGCTCTTGATCACCTTGGAGGTGAGGCCGTGGATGATGTTCAGCAGGCGCCCTTGCTCCTTGTAGTACCTGGTCAGGGTGAAGATGAACTCGTTGCGCAGGAAGAAGCTGCGGTGGCGGGCGTGCAGGATGTCGCACATCCTCATCACGGCCATCGCGTACTCGAATCCCGACTTGTCCTGCGTCTTCTTCGACACACCCATCACAGTCTCTGGAAGAGGGGAATTCAAAGCGTATCTCTCAGATAAAGGCAGTTTTTAAATATGTATCTTCACAGAACGTACGAGTAGATACTCTATTTAAATTGCATACTTTGGGGGGTCATTGGACAGGTAGTTGGGGTTTGCTTTTAGTCTTCATTAAATGAGCAAATTAAGTGATAAAATATTTATTAGAAAATTATATATTATAGATCTTTTCCTAAATAATAAAATATTAATTAGAAAATTGTATATTAAAGATCTTTTCCTATATGTTTTAATTACATATTGAAATTAAAAAGCAAAACAATGAAGTCAAATTTAAATGAGATTTAAAATTTTTTTAAGCCAATCACCTGATTTCATGAACACCTATTTTTTTGTATTTAGCCACATTCGATAAAAAAATCTGGTAATAAATTGATTTTAGTTTAATGACAATCATTTTTCTAATATTTTTTTCCATATTTATAAAAGTATTTGTTTGGAAACTTAAATTACTTGAAGTGCACACCAGCAAAAGGTAGTTAAATGTGTCATTATAATTATGTATGTATAGTTAAATATATAATTCCAAAGTCGGGCCTTAAGAGAAGTTGAAGAACACTCAGAGAAAAAAGTTGCCATTAATCCACCAAAATATGGTTAAGTTAGCTCGAATTATTGAAATGAGAAACGCATATTTTTGATATTGAACTGGTGTGGAACCATTCATAAGTATTTTGTATTTGTTGTATATAGTTTTTCTGCTCTGTGCAGATCTCCGGCGGAGATTGGAGATTCGGGGATTCCGAGATTCCGAGATTCCAAGATTCCGTGATGGACCAGCACAAATGGGGGGAAGTGGAATGCACTCGCCTGACCCAAGCGCCAATTGAACTTAACAAACAGACAACAGGCAGATGAGGTCCCACCCCCGGATCCCCGGATTCCCCCGGATCCCCCGTATCCGATGTCCATTCCCATTCCCATTCCATGTCTAATTGTAGATACAATGCATAAATAGATCTATAGATGACAGCATAAACGAGCTCACTGGGACCGTCCAAGTCCGCTTGAATGGTACAATGTTCCATCTGCTGTGGGAAAAGTGCGGCCCAGGAATTTGGAATTGGTTGCCATATTGGAGGGCATTCCAAAGATGTTTCTTTTGAAGAGAAGAAGATGAGGTCCTTGAACAGAAGGCAGCTCTGGCAGCTTCACGGGGAAATTCGTTTCAGGATTGAGATAATTAAATAACTTTTCAAAGTTTTCATTTGAGTTGTTAATATCCTTTTGAATAATTCAAAGGAATTTTTTTAGGAGGGGAAAGGTAAATACTTTGTAGGAATTTTAATGAAACAAAATATATGCGTTACTAATTATCAAATAAAGTATGAAAAATTAAGGAATTCAAAAGAATATTTTGTATAATTCAAAATTAATCAAAATAAATCATACAATTGAGTCCCGGAAAAACAGCAACTAATTACTTTCGCTGGAAAACAATTAATTAAACGAAATCTTCCATTTTGATTCGACTTGATTGGGAAAGGGAAATCAGACATTGGGTTTTCCTGCCTATTCCTACCTCTCAAATTGCTTATTTTTCCTGGCTTTACTTAATTGCTAATTGCCGGTTTGCGTCAGAGTCAGAGTCGAAATGAAAAGCTGACCAGGCCCCAGAGCCCAGCCCATCCCAAACCCAGCCCGGCTTTGGCTCTGTGTTTTTTGTGTCGTGGAGCAGCCTCAAACCTCCAACCCCAAACCCCAAACCTGAAACCTCAAATCTAAACAACCGCCGGCAGTAGTTGCATTCAAATTTTCCTGATTAAATGCTTAATGGCATCGCGACGTGCCTTTAATTGCAGCTCGTCTCGTTTGGGATTTGGAATTTGGGATTGGATTCGGTTTGTGTTTGTGTTTGTCTTTGGGTTCGGGTTCGGGTTTCCAGATTCGGATTCGGATTCGGATTCGGTATTCCGTCCCATCCAGCTGGGTTCTGTAATCTTGGCTGCATTTCAATTGACTGCACTTGCATTATGCAATTGCCGAGAAATCAATCCCAATTTGGCAATGTCATTAACATTGGCCTCCTTCCAATTTGTCTGGCTCTCGGTTTCAATTTGTTTTTTTTTTTTTTGCTATTTTTTGTTTTTACCAGTGCCAAGACGTGTTTGGCTTTAAGCGAATTGCCACTGGAGGGTTGGGTGGCAGTTAATTGGGTTTACAACCGATTTGGGTGGTCGAAGAGCCGAGGTACAACCTTCACCTGTATCTGCAAGTTTTTCATATTCATATTTATTTTTTATATCTGCGGGAATCTTCAATGAAAAACTCATAAAATTTCCCCTTGTAGTTTTTGAACCTTTAAAAATAAAAGTCAATGCTGTTTGATTGTGAAATCATTTGATTAGTTTTGGTACTAAAAATCAAGGAAAAGTTTGCAGCTTAGTAATATTTTTTAAGAGCTTAAGTGTTGTTAGGATTTTTCATAATTCAGAGATTAATTAAGAGCTTTTCCAGATATATTTTAACGTTCAAAATTCTATTGGCATATTTTTAGTTTGTGGGATTTTTGTGTGGATTTTGTGAGATTAAGTAGTTATATATTTAAATAAATTTCAAAGCTATTGTTTGTTAAATTTCCAGAAATCCATTATTAAAATTAATATTTTCAGATATTTCAGAAAATGTGTGCAACAAATAATATATTAATATAGCAACCCAATCACCTGATTAAAAGATCTAAGTAAGGTTTTGATTATAGGATCGTTATTTTTGTATCTAAGCTATTTTTGTATCTAAGATGATAGTTTGCAACCAGTTTGCAGCAGAGTTGCGGTGGCATAATTCGGTTAGATCGGGGGCCGGGACCCGATCTGATATATATACCTATATACACACACATATGTGTGTATATATCTCTTTTGTGCTTATTGTTGTGCCACACAAAAGAGAACACAAATTTTTGATTTAGTATATGGGGAAATGGGTCTGCACTCAATTGTGTGTGACATACACAGCACAGATGCCATATAATATATATGTATTCACGATCCGTGTGTGTGGTATGTTTTTTTGCGGGGATTCGGTGACTTGGACACACGCATCTGAAGCGATGATCATGCTGATGATGGGAATGGGAATAAATATCACATCGAGTGCGTATGAGTTGACTGTACTTTTGTGTAATCACTGAGGCTATCTGCGGTCTGTAGCTCAGAGTATCCGTATCTATAGCTGTATCTGCAGCTGTATCTGTAGCTGTTGCTGTTGCTGTTTCAGTATCTGTAGCATGTGGCTTCACTTACCCAATAGAATCTCCACGGTTGCCTCGCTCATGTAATCATGGCAATCAAAAGTGCGACCATCCTCCGCACGCAGCTTCCGCACCACGTTGCGAGAGTTCTCGTTGAACAGCTCGATGAAGCTCTTCAAGACGTTCAGATGGAATGTGGGTGCGATTAGTTTGCGATGCGAACGCCATTTTTGACCTGCGAACAAATCATTTGAATTAACCATCAACAACAACAAAAATAAATGAAGAGTTTGAAACGAATATTTAAGGGATAAGTTAGTGGAGTCTTAGTGGGAAAATATTATTGGAAAATATGTCTGTCCTAATTTTTAGAATAGAAAATAGAAATAATATAATAAATAAAATTATGTTGCTATATAAACTTTAATTAAAAAAAAAGTAATCCTTGATTTTAAAAAAATTTAAATTAATATAAATAAAAACCGTATATTTGTCATTTTATGTAGTTCAAAACTATTTGATTACAAATATCAATAAGCTATATATAATTTAACATTTTGTAGAAATTTAACTGCACAAAAGAAGTTAAACTTATAATGAAAAATATACTGATGATAATTAATATTAATTTTCTTTATATCATTTTATAAATTGATTACTATGAAACATAGTAAATAAATAATATACAAATAAGCAAATCAAATGAAGTTATTTTACAAAAATAAAAGGAAGCATTTTGTTGCATTTAAAGCCACATTTTCCCGCTTTATCTTAACTTTATTTCATAATACTCTAAAATGCATATTTGAGTTTCTTTCGAAAACAAAACTACTTCATCATTTTTTTCGGTGACTTTTCTGCGACGTTTATTTTATTTATAGCCGCATTGTTGTGCCAACTGTCAGACTAGCGGATCGCTTAATTAATTTATGATTCCACAAATTGCATTAGTGGCAAGTGGCTCTCGCGCCACCCCTCAAAGCTCCTCAGGCCCCTCAACCGCCTCTCAAACCCCCCTCAAACCCCTCAGAGCCCCCCTCTTGAAGGCCCACCAAACCCCGCTTCAAAACTCCCGCTGGAACCCTCGCCCAATCCTCACCTGTACTGATCAACAGCCCATCGCCGAGCCAGGGCTTGAAGAACTTGTACTCGGAGGCCTTGTCGATGTAGACATGACTGCTCAGCAGCAGTTCCACATCCCGGGGATCATAGATGAACACCACCAGCTTGGGGCCGATCCACATTTTGGCAATGTGCTCGAAGGGGGCGCTCTTCCTGATGACTGTCCGGAAAACAGCTGCGGGCGAGATTGAGATGTTTTATGATCCTTAGCATTTACTATATAAAGGGTCTTTCAAATAGAGTGGATCGGTGCTATTAACATATATATATACATATATACCTAATTGAAAAGTTCTAAAATAAAGTTGAAAAAAGTTCAATCCAAAATTTAAATTAAACATTAAACTGTCTTGAAGTTAAATTCAATATATATTGAGTTGAGAAAATATATATTTTATACCATTTTTTTTAATACTCCATATTTAAGAATTTTATTTAATGTAGAGTGTGTTTGCAAGTTAATGGAAAATAAAATATTTGTTTTAAAATCGATACCAACAAAAAATTTTCCTTTTATTGATTTTAAAATTTGTTTGAATTACCAATATAAACATTAGTTATATCCGTACAAAATAACCTGAATATTTGTTTTAATTATTAGAAAGCTGTTGCGAACATTTTTTTTAATTTTAAAATATTATTATTGTTATTAGGAATATTTATTCGAAATGGGAAATAATTATTTTAAAAACTTTTTAATTTTTGGCTGATACTAGTTTAAACCAGTTTTGTGCAAACATTATTAATATATAAAACACACATTTATTCTTTAAGAAAAATTTGGAAGTTCATAAAAGTTTTTCCCTTAAAAAATTTCGGAATCTTTTCACACTATATATATTTTAAAATGATTTATCTTTCAACCGATTTATGGATTATTTTAATGATTTTTCTTTTATTGTAGAACGTTTCCTTTAATTTTTTGCTATGGCATTTACACGAGGCGGGTCCAATGACGTCGAACAGGTGACCCACGATGGGCAACCCCCTGGGTCCCGGCAGCCGTCCGGCCAACCTGTACAGGTGGGCCCGGGAGATGCGCCAGTAGATGTACCAGAGCACCAACGTGGGCAGCAGCAGAAAGTAGAAGACGCTGCTGGGCGAGCCCAAGGCGGCGTCCTTTTTCAGCACTTCCATGGCTCGGCTTGCAGGATCCTCGTTCGGGTTTCGCTCGCTCCTTCGGTTAACTTCAGTTCACGAGTAAAAAAAACGGAAAAAAAAACAATGGGAGAAAACCAGCGATCGAATCACTCCCGAGCTCCGGGGATCAGCTATCCATGCGCGCTGGCTCTCTCTTAGATCAAGGCGAATCGGATCGGATCAGATCGGATCGGATCGGATCGGATGGGCACGGTGGACCGGATGTTACTCGCTGCTCGTCCAGCGCACAACTAATCGGATATGGCCCCTCGCCGAGGCAGGCAACAAAAAATCACAATCACACAGAATCAACCCACACACAGGGGAACTGGCTACTGTATACTGGCTACTGGATACTGGATGGGATAGTGAGATGGCGAATAGCAAAAATAAAAAAAATAACACAAGGCGGTTCAGATACAGATACAGATAGAGATTCTCGTATATAAATCACAAATGATGGACCCGCGTCCCACTCTTCGCGCTCCCTTTGCAGCGACTAGCGACCGTTGCCGGTGCGAACGACTTTTATAGCCAACAATGTGCAGCATACACTGCGAAACAATCATAGGAACGAGCTAATAAAATTAATAATTAATAAAATAATACATTTTTTAATAATCGTATTTAACTTACACTAAAACTAGGTAATATAAATAAATTTTTAAATAATAACCTTTGGTCTACTTTAAAGTTTTTAGAAATATTTGTTCAAACTTTTATTTAATATGCTAAGGAGACTTTTGTTTTCTTTATGTTCATTTACCATAATTATTTTGATAAATGATAAATATATGGTAATTTTTTTAATAATATTTCCGACCTTTTTCCTTTTTACTAATTTATATAAAAGATACAATTTCTTAATGTAAATAAGATTCTATTTTGTTATGTTTCTAAAATTTTAATTAAAAAATATCATATAAATATGCAACCACCAATAAACACATTTCTGATATCCATAAAATAATAATTCACCGAAGGTCCAACCCAATTTAACTGAATTTCTAAATGTATGTTTGAAAAATATTTAAACAAAATAATATAAAATAAT
>JAJJHY010004047.1:1736877-1759316 GCA_021224005.1 Drosophila setifemur
AAATATGTTAAATTTATTTCATATTCATATAAAACCATACATTTTACTCTTTTTTTTAAGCAAAAATGTATTGTAATATAATGGTATTTAATTATAAATAAAAATGTATTCAATGCTATCTTTTGAGGAACTTTCGCGCCAAGTTGATCTTAAATAAATACAAAATCTTTTCAGTGCACAAGTAAATGACAAAGGGGCAAAAAGAGGATATATATTCATATGGGTCTCCATAGAATCGGATCATGTGCACCACCTCCAAATCTCAGGTCTTGGAAAAGCTCGCACACTAAGTTCAGATTTAAGCGTCGACTTTAGAGGAAGCTATGGCAGCTTTAGCTAAAGTAGCTAAAATTAATCAGTCAAGCTTTTAGTTGGTTTAGTGAAGAGCTTTTAAGATACAAAAACAATAAACTTAAAAGTAATCCCAATCCAAGAACGAATGGAATAAATATCCTTTCATTAACAGAAAGTTATATAAGTAAATAAATAATAGCAATAATAATATAAGATATTATAAAATGTTAATACTTAATAAAAATAATATGTTTTTTATTGATAAATAATTTACCAATGCATAATTCCCATAAATATATAATACAAAAAAACTGTTTACATTTCTTAAAGTCTTTTTTTGTTGTTGTTTTATTTTAATGATTACATTTAGGCGTAGTATAAACAATAGTTATATTAATAATTACTGATAACTTAAGCTAATTTCCATATGGTTAGAAATCCTCAAAAAAAAAAAAACTGAATAATCTATGTATGACTACAGATATTTAATCACTTGCCCCTTGCGTCTGCATTTGTGTGTGATCTCAGTACGTATGAGCATTATTCCTGCCTAGACATTTGACTATATTATAGCTATATATAATTACGGACACTAACTTAGGTACGACTACTGGCAGTGGTACAGTATGACCGGGTACGCTCTAGTCAGTGCCCACTGTACCCATGGATGACGATTAACGAAACGACGAGCAGAACTCAACTTGATTCAAGCCTAACTACGTTTGATATTCATATTGATAAGTTTCCCTTTTTTTAGCCGGGTGCCCAGAAGTATGCAAGTTTTTCCAGTTGCTCCGACGGAAGCCCCTTTCCCTCTGAATTTGGGGGGTTTATTCTCATTTAGACCGAGGACTCGTAGATGACTATTTGCAGGACCTTTGGCTTATTTAACTGCGCTTCCTTCACCTCCTTCAATATCGCATTTGTGATGGCCTCCAGGGCGGCAATGTCGGGACTGTGGTCGTTCTTCTTACTATTCCACTTGGGCATGGACACCTGAGGGATGGGCGGAGGATCAGTTTTAATCGCAATTTGGGGGGTACAAATTTGTTGTTATTTTTTTGGTATATTTAACCCACCGTCAGCACTCTTTGCAGGGCCGTGTAGTCCAGACCCGTGCCCGCTGTTTCTCCCAAACGTCGCAAAGTCTCCGCCATTGGACCAGAAAGTTCCTGGGTTGAGGATCAAGGATATACATATATGCATTAATATTTTCTAATGTTATATTTATGATTGTTGAAGCCTGGCTTGAAATATATTTAATCAAAAGAAAATATTAAAATTTATGATACAAGTATATTAAAAAGCTCAAGAAAAATATTTTAAATAATGCAATAAAAATGTACAATGGCAATTCATATATACATTTATTTTTAGTTATTTTTTAAATAATATTTTTCTATTTATTTAATAGTAATTTTTTTGTTTTTGACAACTTCTATTGCATATGTCCCCTTTAATATTAATATATTTTCCAAAAATTAATTAAATGCAAATCCCCTAACAATACATATATTCTTACTTATTATTTTTAAGATAGTATTTTTCTATTTATTCGATAGTATTTATTTGTTTATGACAATTTCTATGGTTTATTTTTCCTCTAATTTAAATCTATTTCCATAGTTATTCCCAAGATTAATTAACTACAAATTCCCTAACAATATGTTGTTGTAACCAAACTCACCTGCAGCTTGGCCCAACTGGTGGCATATTGTCGTCGGACCAGCTCAATGATAGTCGATGTTAAGGCCAGTCCAATGAGAATATACAAAGTACAGAGTAACATATAGTTGGGTTTCTCTGCAAACGATATTTAGCAACATTATACGTGCAATTTACTAATATTATTGTGGAACACGCACTTGGCACCAGATCACCAAAGCCAATGGTGGTCATAGTTATGAAACAAAAGTAGAAACCATCGAAGAAGGTCCAGTCATCCTCCCAGAGCAAAAGTAGACCGGCTCCAGCGGCCAAGTAAACTCCCAGAAAACCAACCGCCAGAATGGCATAGAACCAGGTCTTGCCTATAAAGTTGGTGAACTTTGGCTTTGCTGTGGAATTTATAGAGCAAAATTATTATTATTGGATACGAAGAAGATTTGGAAAAGTTGTGTGGCACTTAGGATTTAATAATATATATTCAAATTAATTTTTTAATTAATTATTCAAAACATAGAGCAACATAATTCCTTGAATCTAAATCAACTAATATAAATATTCAGAAGGCAACGTTGCGTATGCGTGATATAGGTAATTTTAATTTACAAAAATGTACAAGATATTTAAGTGAAATTATTATTTCTACTAAAATCCTCGATTAATACTTAACCAGCAAATATTTTAAAACTACGCACGAGGAATATAAACCAAATTAAAAATTACTCATACGCAGTGTTGCCTTGGCTTAAAGTTTTTCGTTCAAATTTGAAGTATTTTATATGGCTAAAATAAATTAATTAATTGCGATGAAAGTACAATTACATACTGGGCATGTGCTTGCCGAAGACAGAAACTGCAGAGGCAAACAACCGACCCCAATCGGCGATCACCGTGAGCGTGAATGGGATGCCTATGAGGGCAAAGCAGATGCAAAATACCCGACCACCGGTCGTCACTGGCACAATATTGCCGTAACCTGAAATGGTTCCAAAATAATTTAATTCAATATATATTCGAGGCCTAGAAATTCTCTTTTACAATTAAAATTATATTATTGATTTATTTTCTTATGATTGTAGTATTTATAAATTTTAATTTTAGTGGTTAATATTGCCGAAATCTGAATATGTTCCAAAATAATAAAATTATTTAAAGCCCAGAATTTGTCTTTTAAAATAATAATTATTAAACTATTTTATTAATTGTTTATTTTATGATATAGCATTTATAAATTTGATTTTTGGTAGGTAATATTGCCGAAATCTGATGCTGTTCCAAAATAATTAAATTATTCCAAACCCAGAAATTCTCTTTCAAAATTCAAAATTATTAAACTATTTTATTAATTGATTTTCTTATTATATAGCATTCATAAATTTGATTTTTGGTAGTTAATATTGCCGTAATCCGAAGTTGTTCCAAAGTAATTGAATTATTCAAAGCCTAGAAATTCTCTTTCAAAAAATGATTTAATTATTAGATTGATTGATTTTCTTTTAATATAGCATTTATAAATTAGATTTTTATTGATTTTTCAATTAAATTTGATTTTTTATACTATTTATTTCATTGTCATCATTTACATTTTTCATTGACTTTACAAACAAACAAACTAATTTCAGCAATGTAATTTCAAGTATTGAAATTGTTTGTGGTATTCCATATTTTTTATATATTTCAGAATGTATTTAATTGTTTTCCCACTCACCTATGGTGGTTAACACAGTTGATGAGAAGAACACAGCTTGCAGAATGCTCCATCGCTCGTAGGGCTCTGGAAAGTCTTTATCGGCCACAATGAGCAGCCCCCCTTCGGCCGCCTGTTGAACGGCCTAAAACCAAAAACATAGTTCATGGATGTCGGTATGGATAAGCAGGGATGTGTTAAACAAACTAACCGCTTCATATTTGGCCAACTCGAAAGACAACAGCTCGTTGAGATTATGCACTTCGGTGTTGTTTAATATGGTATTCATAAACCGTTCCCTTTGGGTTTTGACCACACCCTTTAAATGGTCCAGACGTTCCACCTCCGCAGGACGTTCTAAATGACGAAAGACCTGCAAAACCAAAATGCAAAATTAAATGATTAATGAGAAGAAAACACAGAAGAAATTTTAGCGAATTGAAAATCAAACAACAAATAATAAAATAAATATAAATAAATTACAAATTCTGTTTTGAAGTGTTGTACAAAAAATTATCATTAAAATACTTTCTGGAAAGTTTTGAACAAAATCAATCATATATGTACGGGTATGTATATAAATCAAAGCATTTAAATTCCGATCAATTTTGAACTTTACCCTGCAGCCTTCACCCACAGGCTAATAATTGTAATTAGCTATAATTAGGACTAACAAATAATTTTTATATCACGCCAAAAAAGATTCCCCATTCACTTGAAATTCTTGCAGCTTGTTTGATGTTTCACGTTTTACGTGCGAAAAGAAACATAAAAACAACAAAACCCAATCTTCATTCAATTTCTCGCACATCATCACGAGAATTTGTTTAACTTGTAGTACGTCTTCAATTTATCTTGTTGTTTTTACACCCTACCAGAGGGTAATATCGATTTCTTGATCAGTCTCAACAGCAGATGGGGAAATTGGAATATCTATGTCCTGGGAAATTCTGGTTTAATATTATTTGAAAAACATTTAATATGTATCAAAAATATTCTATAGCTACAAATGATATTTATTCCTCTGCAAGGGTATTCTAAGCTTCGGTCCAGGAAGCTCATCTTCCTTTATTCTATTTATTGCAAAAACAGTTTGCACGAGTTTTATTTTTAACAACTGCACAGCGCAATGTGTGCAAAATAAATCGAGTGTATTCGAAAATTCAATTTAAATGTGTCAGACAATTATTCTTTTGCACACACAAAGATACAGAATCGAGGAATAGGGAAGAATAAGGAAGATATATGGGCAGCCTTGAATGACTTTTCGCACTCGAGTATCTCAAAGTGTTGACTTTGTCTTTTAAAATTTGTTGCACGTCCTCAACTTGCATCGTCCTATTCCCCTTTCGGTTTTAGTTTTGATTAATTGAATTCATTTTCGGGGGCAGCTTTTAATATATTCTTACATTTCTTAGTTTCGCAGCATTTGTCTAATTGGTTTGTGCTCTCGATTTTTCCAATTTAAAGGCGACAACTTGTCCAGTTTCGAATGGTGTCATTACATCTGGCAGATGTGCACACATACTATATATCAGGCAAAAAAGGGAGACAGATCTGTAATTTTGTGGCATTCAAACTGAAAGTTTGCGTCTGGAAGTCTGTGTCTGTCTGTCTGTGGGTTTCCTTCTGCGTTGTGCTGGTGCATAAATAATAATTATAATCGGACATGGGGTTATCTTTTCCACTTCGCTTTTTGTTTGCTGACCATTTTGGGTTGGCAGGAAGGGATCCCCAGAGTTATGAGTGGGTTGGGGAATTTGCGGATTGGTTCGACTCTACTCTACTATTAATGTGATTTGTAAAGTAACTTAGCTGCAATAAATAAAGTATTTCATATATATTATTATATTAAACATAGTATATACCTACATATTACGTTTATTTTAGTAAGTAGAAATCAAATTCAACGCCATATAAAATAGCATAAAGGGTAAATGTAAATGAATAAATCTTTGAATTAATAAAATACCATTTAGGAATTGGGATTGAATCTAAGTTGTAGCAAAAAAAAAAAAAGGAAAAAGGTTCAGGAAATGGAAAATGGGCTAGACTATAAACCAAATTTATGACAAATAACCGGCTCTGCTAGTTTTTCGGCAATAAAATCACTGTTTCGCAAAGTGACTTCCTGCTGCCCGCAACTCTTTTGCTGGTTCCTAAGGCCAGCTTATGGCACTTGTCACTTTGTCGCCCCATTTTGCACACCATAAATCACACGCAGCGGAGCTTGAGTGCTTTTGTTTCCCCATTTCCCTCCCCCCTTCTCTACCCCTTCTCCACCCCTTACCCTCCCCCCTACCCCAGAAATCGCCAACCCTTATCCCATTTTGCCCTCAAGGATTCATACATGTGCGGCAATTAACGCACGACATATGGAAATAATGGAGTAGCCCCTTCGGTGTTGCTCCATCGCCATCCGACCACCTGAGCTGAGCCTCCGGCAATACACTGATAATAAAGTCTATCGAAAAATAAATTAATTTTTTTAAAACCTAGAGCAAGTAATTAAATAGTGTGCAGTGTAGATTAATAAAGAAATTATGAGCAAAAGAAGTACCAAACAATTTCGAGAATTAATTTCCATTCTGATGTAATTCTAGTACTTAAATGAAAATATTTATAATATTTTCAATACAAAACTAAATATTTAAGATAAATCCTTTAGTGTGCTATTAACAATTAATAATAAAAATGTTAATTAAATTTACATTTTTACTGTATTGATAGGGTTTTAAATTAATTTGCTCCAATGAAATTCGAAGAAACACTCAACAAACATTAGCTACTAAAAAGTTTAATAAAATATATTATTTTGGGTGTCATTCGGAGGAAAAAAAAGGAAAATGTAAAATTAATTAAATTCTTAATATCCTGTAATTCGTTTTTCTTCTTTATATTTGCATTTAAGTTCATTTATTTACTTAAAAATTTTTATTAATTTTTTTCCTGGTGTGATTTTTCTTATTTTGGGAGTGCCAGCACCAAGAACAGGGCTGAATCTAATCCAGATTGACAAGCCTGGCCAGAAAGACAAGGACCAGTGTCGTAATCCCGCTCTCGCAGCTGCTTCTCCTTTTTTATATTATTTTGTGTTTCTTTTTAAATATTAACAACCGACAGCGTCCAGCGTAATTTCTCTTCATTACAACCGAGTAAAAAGAAAGGGAGAAAGTCCAATGAAAATGTCTTCCCAACTCCAGCTCCAACTCCAACTCCAGCTGCTGCCACAGTATGGGCTTGGGTGTATGTAGTATATAGTGTATAGTATATATAATAATGATGTTCGCGCCCATTTAGCGGGTGATAATTCATTTCCGCTGCGAGCCACCCAAAGTAGGCTTCTCCGCTCTGTAAACAAACAGCAGACTGAGCGGCATTTTGGCTGACCAAAACGATTGGGTACATCATTTCTGCAGGACATAAGGTTAAAGACTGGCCAAATGATGGAGCTAAGGGTCATATTTCAGGATCTATGCGGTACTGAGAGCCATTGAGGAAGTATAAATGAAGATATATGAAGATATATCTGAGAGTATATATTTAAAAATTAGGTCGAACTTTAGTAGAAGAAAAATATAGTTTGTGATATTCAATATTGAAAAAATAAATCATATTTTTATTTAGATACAAAAATATTGATTAAGCTTAATTTGAATTATTCATCACTAAGCAATAAGGTAAATAAAAATACCCAATTAACAAATTAAAATCATGTAAGCTAAAAATTGTTTTGGTAATGAAAAACTTCCAACAAGTCAAAGATCCCATCAATTTTAATCGGAACATAATAATCAGGGGGAAAAAAAAGAACATCTTACTCCATTAAAATCTCAAATAGTAAACACAACCATTTTTTAAGAAAGATAATTCCAAAATTCAAAAACAAGGCCCATATAAACGGATATCTGAGTGCACTTCACGTTCCCAAAGATATAACAATAAATCTCTGAAAATGCGGTATTTATGATTATTTAGCAGAGGAGCACCATTATTCTGAAGGCTGGCAGTCAAAGCCAACAACAACAACAAAAAATCAAAACACACTCGCCGGCCCAGTGCATAATAAATATAAATTGATATTATTATTTATTGAAAATTAGTTCCAGGCGCGGCAATGACCCCAGGACCCAGGACCCTGGCCCAAAAGCATTACATTACATACGCCAGGGCCAAAAGGAGGGAAAGTTTCCGACTGAGATTCAGATTCAGAGTCAGATTCAGAGTCCTGCCAAAACGGAAGCGTCGTGTAAACGCGAAAATAGCCAACGGCGTCCACGAGGCGCCCCTTTGCGTGGATTTTGCTCCAACCTTAACTTTTCCACTTTCCCCACGCAGGGAAATCTTGTTTGTTTATTCTTAGTAAAAAAAAAAACGGAGAACAGTTTCTATATTTTTTATGTTTTTTTTTTTTGTTCGGATTTTCTGTCGTGCGCGTTTAAAACCGCGGGGGGGCAGCGCACTTTGGTTTTGTTGATTTTATGAGTTTATGATTTGATACCAAATTAGACATAATTCCCAACATCGCAACTTGTTGTTGGCGCTGCATAAATCGCTGTCAGCTCATTAAGTTTTGATTATTTATTGAGTGCGCTTCGCTCGTGGCAATAAAACCGAATGGCTTGAGGGCTCTTAGCCAGATGATCTATTGTAAATTTTCCAACGGCTGAACTTGTTAATGGGAGCTACAATTTAGGGATCGGATCTCTTTATAATGCGGAAGTGTGGGATCATTCGAAATGATTATTTATTGGCCAATTCAATTTTATTCTACAATATAATATGGATATAAAATAGATATTAAGCAGAAATTTGCACAGCCTGTATTTATCTAGTTTATACTATTTATTAGGATCTCCCTAACCGATCCCTAATAAATTTCAAGCGCAAAAAAACAACAACAGCTTAAAGAAATCTCTTAAAAAGTCTCTTACTTACACAATGGGAAAAACGCTGCCATTATAATCGTAAAGAAAAACGCTTTCGGCATTTTATTGCCAATGGCCAACAGCATCGCGATGGGTGGCCACTTGACATATATATAGTAATTATTATGGCCAAGACCGCTCCGCTCAGAAATATGGATTACACAGTTAAAATAATAAAAATAAACAAAATCTCTGAGCAGCACTGAGACTGAAAAAAAAAAAAATTAAAAATCCGACGAATGATAATGCTGGCAAAAGGCAAAGGCAGAGGCAGAGGCCCCACCTGCGGCTAATTAAGCAATTCCGGACACAATGCGAAACAAAAGCGGCCAATAAGTGCCATATTCCTCCTCCTGGAGCGACTCTTGGATGTTCGTTTTATGCTAATGTTTGACCCAAATAACCACATCGGCCACCAGGGGCTGGGCATTCGGTTTGGGTTGCCTTCTACGTCCAGAGATTGTAATCATTATCGGGTCTAGACACATGCCACACATTCGGATGGTGATTACCCGGACTTTTGGCCCTTGATTTCCCACTAGACAAGGCGGAATTGGGGAATCAGCATCGCGACAAGAAATCAGCACAAAAAATCAAATGAATATTAAGTCTGTCGCTTAGAAATCTGCTAAAGCTGCTTCAACATGTTTTGAAATGCTCACTTCGAGTTTTTTATTTAATTAAAAAAACCTTTCGGAATTCATTAGCTAAAAAAAACATTACTTAATAAACAATTAAGTAAGTAGAAATTATTAAATAAATTTTCGCAGAGCTTTCCTATTTATAAGGGACTTTAATTGAGATTGCAGGCTCCAATTGTTTTTATGAAAATCTTTCAAATTTCTCGACTATTTTTATTTCATAATTATTTTTATAAAAAAAAAACAAGTTAAGATGGCTTAAAACGAACAGCTTCCTTTGCTAATTTTAAACAGTAAACTGTCAGTAAAATAAAATCATTAAACATTAAAGTTAATATTTTCAGGATGCCCGCCTAGGCATAAACTAGAAAATCAGCATTATTTAGATATCGCTCCCAATTTCCTAGACACACGTTTGACCCTATTTTGGGCTTCATTCAAATATAAAAAAATACAACAAAAAATAACAAATCCGACTTAATCTAGGCAGTAACACACACTCCTCTTTATTTTTTTTGTCGTTGGCGTGACAAGCCAACGAAGACGTAAAAAAAAGCACAACTCACGAGCAATTTGCATGCCACGACAACAAATCAGCTGTTAGAGGTTACTACTATATATACATATAGCATACGATTTGCCCCCGCCCCAGCGCGATTTTCCGTGGGGTTTCTATTCGCATTTGATTTGTGTTCCTTTTTTGGCGCGTTTTTTGTGTGTGAGTCGAAAAAAAAAAACCCAAAAAACCAAAAGCCAAACATGTCAGTTGAAGGTGGAAAGAACAAAGATTACGAACGTCGAAGAGGGACTTAAGATTGCGTGCCGCATGGCAAATGGAAACCCAAATTAACCGGAGATGGGAGGCTGACGATGGTTCAAAGTCACGAAAGTTAGCGATAGTTTTTCCCAGTTAACTATTCATCAGCCATAGTATTGAATTCTATTAAGCTTGTTTGGTTTTTGGGTATAAATTGTTTCAGGAATTGATATGTTTCTTCTGTTAAAAAGAGATTGGTTCTAGGTTAAGAAATAATAATAACTCATATTTAATTAATATGCCCTTGTAATAAAAATTATCTCTTAATCTAGTTTATAACTCAATTTCAATATTGCATTTCAATATGGAATAGTTAATATTTAATTTAACAAAATACTTATAAGATATTCCAAGTATTTGAAATATTCAAAAAATAAATCTTTGCTGTATGAACAAGTACATTTTTAACATATATATGTATATACCAGCAGGGTTAAAAAAAATTTACTTATTTTATTTGTTAATGTTATATTCAAATGTTGTATTTACACACTCCGCTCTATCAACTTTTGCGTGCTGAAATTGAAAGATTCGTAGGAACCAAACGAAATTTGTGGTCGTCAAATTGGCAATGTTTAAATTTTGTATTTCCTCCTGCAATGGAATCATGAATAAATTATGACTCACGCCAGATGAAAAGCTCTTCTCTGACACGATTTTAAGCTGTCCGAATTAGGGAAACCGTCTCAATTTTAATCTCATTATAAAACATCCACAAATATATGTCGAAGAACACCTACTCACATCTTTTGGCAGAAGAAGGCCTTGAGTTCTCAAGTATCTTAATGAGCCCCCGCCCCGCCAAAAAAAAAAAAACAAATTGTGAGTAAGATAAAAAACAGATTATTTAAAATTAATAAAGTACCAAAACATCATCGTTGACACCCGCGATGAGGAATAGTTTACAAATTTTCTAATTATGAGCTCGCTCGATTTCTCCCCCCACCCCCCAGTTTTCTGGCGGATTTCCAAAATTTGAGCGGGGTGGCGCGGACTTTTGATTGACACTGTGTTGTGGCCAGCTGCCGGATGAATTTGTGGGCTAATGAGATTGCTGTTCTCGGTCGCTCACGATGATTTGTGAGTTTTGTTTTTTATTTGATTTCGTTTTATTTTTGATTTGCCAGCGATGGCATCACTATTTGACCAAACCATTGAAATTAATAGCTTCTCCGGGGGAGTGGGCACTCAGTCATTCGTGTGAATAAAGTCTGATTGAAGAGTGCCTTGATTTAGTCTCTTTAAGGGCATATATCAAGGTTACATAAGAAATATCTGAGTTTGAGTATTTATCTTGTACTTTTCTTGTGAAATGCAATGATCAAATGGCAACAGTTGCAACTTTCAGAAGCTGTAAGCATGGAAAAGTTATAAAGATTGCTGAGCCGCTGTAAATATATGTATATGCACCACCCCAGAAACAATTTCCATAATCGACTTGTACAACTTACCCCCTTATCAATGGGAAAAATAATGGAATTTAATGCATTTTGCTGCCTGTCAAAGTTCAGCAAAGTATTACATCAATGTGTTTTTTTTTGTGTGCGAAGGAGTTTGCATTGTTTACCGCCTGTCGCTCAACGCTTTGTGGGAAATATGCTGAGCCCTGTCCTCGCACATCCTCTGTCACACGCTGCGTATGCGCATTATGTGCATTTAACGCACACTAACACAGCACACACACACCAACACACACACACACACACACGCACAGGCAGCCATCATCAATCAACGCCATTTTGACATGCACAAAATTTGCACGCAAAGCACTTGCCGAGCGACTGAATGGAATAAATATCACCCAATATGCATTAAATATTCAATATTAATTAACTCAAAATAATATATTCCTGATTTCACTTAATGGAACAAATATAAAGGTAAAAACATTCGAATTTATGGGCTGTTTGTTATTATTACTAGTCAGCTACATTCTTTAAATTAGAAAAAAACGTGTAGTTTACCCCTTTAATATGTTATTAACTTTTGTTGAGTTTTTGTTCAGGAATCAAGTTATATTTTTTATATATTTTGCTTAATTTGGATAATAATTTAGTATTATAATTGCTAAAATTTAATTCAACTTGATTTTTTGTTCAGAAATTAAGTTATTTCCCTAGATTACTTTTGTAATTTGTATGATTAATTTGCTTAACAATTTACTATTATTTAGTTGTATTATTTTTTAATTTATTCAACTTGATTTTTTGTGCAGAACTCAAGTTTTTTTTTTTTAGATTTCTTCTTTAATTTGTATGAAAATGTAATATTATAATTTTTGTAATTTATTTCAACATGTCTTTCTGCTACCCTGTAGAAACCTCTTAGGGATCTGCTCCTGCTGCTGCGATTTTCTGTAAGAATTGAGTTGCTGTGACTTCAGCTTGCGTGCTGGCTTATGTCAAAGATTGTGTCGACTGCCTCCTGCAAAAAAACAATCAAAGCTGCGCCAATGCCCAAGTGGGAAGGGAGGAGCAGGGGTAATTTGGTCCGCAGGAGAGGTGAGTTAATGGCGCTGGCTTTTCCTTTTCACGAAGTTCGACTTTCGGTGCACGCAAGGCGCCAGATTGACCGGGCTGAAAAGTTGACCGAGTTCTACTTCGCTGTTTTTTTGGGCTTTCCCTTGTTTTTTTTTTTTTTTTTGGATTCCCCCTGACTGGGGCTGGATTTGGCGTAATTGCTGCACTTAAATTTAGTTTTTGCAGTGTGTGCTGGGGTAATCCGCATTTTTGGGAAGAGTTGTCCAATCAAATTGGTAATAGTTAAAAAAGGATTTTAATAAATAATTTTAATTAAATATTGGTGGGGCTAAAAATCGAGGATTTAAAAAGTCGCAAAAAATTGTAAACATTTCCCATCAAAAACTTTTAGAAAATTAAAAACAAAAAATTTAATTCATATTTGAGTTACAACATTTAATATAATTCAAATTGAAAAATAAAATTGAGACGTTTATTTTAGTCAAATAACCACAAGTTAAAAGACAAGTCCATAATGTTAACCTACTGAAAGTTCAATGCCCTTGCAAAATATCTAAAAAAAAAAAGTTTCATCTATTTTAAATTCAAGAAGGGAAATCTAGAATTCACCTGAATCAGCGCTACATTTGTTTTCGGTTTTATTTTGGCTTGGCTCAGTACCATTCCGACCCCCCCTTATCAATTATGCTAATTCGACGTCGAACGTTTTGCTATGAGCCACTTCCTTCTGCCAACACCCCAAAAACAAAGTCTAAAAAAAAAACCCTAACAAGAGCAACTTGAGGAAAAACAACAAGTACAACCTTGACATGCCAACTCCACATAAATTTCGTTGCTTGTTTAGTTGCCAATTTAAAATTTCACACTGCAACAGTTTCCCACAACAATCCCTCGTAAAAATAATAAAAATAAAAACAAAACAAATTAATATTCAAAACAAGAGCAACGATTTTATGCTAACCAAATAAATAAATCAAGAGCGCAACCAGAACAATTTCGCTTCTGCGCCGGTAGTTTATTATTTTAATTTGATAATAAATTTGTAGAAATTATTAATGCCAGCCAACATTCGAATGGATAGTTTGTTTTGGCAGTCATGCAACAACAGCAATAATAATCAAAACAACAAACCCGAAGGCACCGGCAACATCAACGATAATCATCATCATAATTATACTGTGATTCTGCAAATAGTTTACAAATGATTTTCAATTTATTTTCCCCACAGAGCCGGGCAAACCGAATGCAAACAAAGAATTCCTCAAATTTATTTGCTTCACGGTTAAAGATAGAAACATGGAATATGTTAAATAATTGTACGTAATTCGTTTGCCTAGTCGAAGCATAAAAAACACGAATACGCATATTACTCATACGCCGCGTTGGCTACAAGGCGCGAACAACATCCAGAGATCAACAAGAGCCAACGACGTGAGAATGATGTGTACACATGGCGAAATATATTCGGCATTTTTCACTTGATTTAAGTTTAGTTTTGACTTCTTTTTAGTGTGTGTTTTCTTGAGAGCACATACATTCTAAAAATAGATCATTTGATATTACATTTTATTTAGAATAAAATGATTGTTTAGATGAAATAACTTTCAAAGTAAAATTCTCAAATAAACCAATGTTTTTCTCTGTGCATCAACAAACAATGAAACAGAAGCGATAGTGCTGGAGGGGGAATTCTTTTGCCGGCTGCCGATATAATTGTTTTTATTGTCAAGGAGTGTGTGTGATGTGGATGCCTATAAACAATGACGTCTCCTCAATTCCCAGATCCGTGGGCGATGCCTTCAGATGAATATAAATAAAAAATTTAAAAAGTAAAAGCATTTAAATGGTAAATAAATACTACGAAATGAGAGGAAAGGAGGTGAAAAACAAAAATGCATTGCAAATTCTTTCCGCAGGGGAAATGGAAATTCAAATTTTTGAAAAGTCGAAAAGTCAAATTTTTCCACGTCACTTTTCCACTTTTTTCGCACGGTTAAAGTTAATAAAATTCCAACAATTCCTCGTAATTTATTGGCCTGCATATAAAAAATATATAAAAAATAAATCGCATCATGTAAACAAACGATTAAAAGTAAAAACTGATAAATGCGATAAACCAACTGGCTGGGACATTAACGATTGATTGATTGATGCTTTAACCGAATTTGGGTTAACAGCCTCATGCACTTTGCGATCCGATGCGGCGGAAAGATATATACACAACAATCAAATTATATACACAATGCGAACTTAATTTGTCTCGCGGGAAAATGGAAAAGCGCAAAGATTCCCCAAAATGACTCAATGTTCCGAGTATGTAAATATTTTTAGCCGGGACACGCGACGCAAGAATATCGCTTGGGGGCGGGATATAAATTCATTTCATTTCATTTCACACTCGGCCACTGGCTGCATAAATCTGTCCGATTCCTGTCACCTGCCTGTCCGCGCATAATTTGTTAATAATTTTACGGCACTTCCACTTGCGCCCACCCACTTGAGCCCGATTGGATTGGATATGTATTTATTTTGCTGTTGGCCTCTGGCCAAAGAGGCGGCTGAGTGACCAGAAATAATTTGTATCTTTTATCTGGCGGTTGGACATATGTAAAACAAAAGGAGGACGTCGCCTGATGGAGTTCATTCTTGCGTGTTAAATTGTTGCAACTTTCCGAATTTTCCATTCCCTGCACTGGAAACAAAATAGTCCTAAAGAACTTTGCATTTAAATTACATTGAAAATAAACACTTTTAAGAAAAATAGAACAGAATTTACAAAAAAATATTTGATTAATAAATACAAATAATAAGTTAAGGTATATTAAAATATTTATCGTAATAAAGAAGAAACCGAATAATAATTTGTAAAAATAAGTAGTTATAAGTAAAGATTTAAATTGATTATATATATCAAATTGATGGAAAGATAGAACATAATAAATTGAGGCACTTCTGCTGTTTAGTTCTCCATTTTCCTGTGAAATGAGTATTTTAAATACAAATTTCAAAAGGTTGTTCCCCATTTTCTATTATAGATTTCAGTGTAGTTTTGTTTTGTTTTTTTTCCGGAGAGCGTGTCCGAGCGATTTGATGACTTGCCATCTATTTGATCCCTGTCCTTTCTTCGCCTATAAATTGAAATGTATCCCGATTTGTATGCCTCATGCGTGGCCCAATTGATGACCCGCAGAACTTTATCTGCCGCATCTCTAATACACTTAAACACTTTGGGGAAAGTTTTTTTGGTATCGGTTCTGCGTTCTCACACCGAAAGTATCTTTGACTCGATTCGAATCGCTTGGCTTTGCGGAGCAATTTGGACACTTTCTTTTGCTGCTGGTTTTCGGGAAATGGGAACTGGGGGGCACATGATTGGAATTTGCAAAAAGGGCAACCGAAACGGATGCAGGACAAAGTAATGCATAGTTTGGGACACCGGGACGTAATGGTTTCATTAGGAAAGCCATATTGAAATGATTCCTGACGATGAACTTGGCATCTGTTTTTTTTTTTCAATTACTACTATTGATCAAACGAAAATGAAAATATTGTAATTTAAATAAAGCATTTCAAAATAATTGTTTGATCCATATGGGTTAAACTTAAGATGTATATTTAAATAATATATTTAAATAATAATTTGCTTAATTAAGTAAAGCTTAAATTTGATTATAAATTTCATAAGTCAATGGAACAGATATGATGTCAAGAATAACTCCTTCCCAAATTGTATTTACCCGCGTTCTTGTTCTGATTTTCCCCCAGTTGCGTTTCTTCCTGTTGCAAACATCCGCGATGGGAAAGCGGAAAGCGGAAAAGCGAATGGAAAAGCGTCTGACGGGCCGAGCCTAGTTCCTGATTTTTGGTTTTTCAGCATTCGTTTCTTTGGTTTTAAGCTTCCATTCAGGGCCAAGAAGCAAATTGGCCTCGATATGAAAAATCATGTCTGGGCAGGCTTGGATGGGTCAGTTCATCAGATAACACCAAAGCACACTCACACACACACATGACCACTTTTAACACATACATATATAGTGTATATATATACATATGTCTATATTTATATCCGAAGGGTGGAGAAGGTAGACAAAAGGGAAGGGAAAATGGGTTGGTTGTCTAATTGGCTGTTTTGTTCGTTTTGGCCAACAACTTAATTTACTTGGCCTTGACGACTTTTGACAAAGCGAAATTTTCAACACACTCACACACACACACGCATACAGGAAAAGGGAAAGGAACACACACATGCACACGCACACATACGCACAATCGATGACGCCTTTAAGTATGCTACAAAATGCTAATTAAAATGATTTATAGCCACTCCACGCCACTTTCTCCATATGTGCCAATGGAGGCTGTTCCCTTGCAATTTGAGCCACACTCCCGTTTTTGGCTCCCTTGGGCCCTTGGCCTTAGCTTAATTAATAAATAAACTTTCCGTCTAAAGGAGAGAATGGAGCGGTAACAAACCATGAACTAGATAAATGCCAATTCTGCTCCATGGGAACGCTCGTCAACGGAACGGAGCCAATTAAAAGTTTCTCCGTTTTATGCCCCTACAAATTGATTTCGCTTTAAAGCAGCTTATCTCTGTCAATGTTTTTATTATTTTTGGAGTGCCAGGCCAAAAGTGTGACGCCATGGAAGGCTGCTAAGCTCATAAAGTAATTCTACTCAAAATATTTCGTATTTATTTATCACTTACTCTAGAAAAATAAGCTTAAAGTTGTTTTTTTTTGTGTACTCTTCTGGTGGTCTAAAGAATACTTTGCCTTTCAGTACTTTTTAAATATACATTTTAATTATTATTAATATTTTAAGTATTATTTTAAGATTTATTCTAAAATTTATGGTTCTCAATTTTATGGTACTAAAAGATTCACAATAAATGAATCAGATGAGCATAAATTTTATAACTTAATTAAATTTAATTTTATTAGATTTGAAACCAATCGCTTAGTAATTGAAGACAACAATAATTCCATGAAATTCAAAGTAATAATTTACTAAATTATAATTAGCAGATATTGAATTCCTATGTCCAGATCTTCTCCAGCCCAAAACCCAGATAAAAATCCGATGCAATTTAGAGAGCACACGACTTGTAAACTATTTTGGAGAAAACGCAGTTGGGGTCAAAAGTTTTTGTCGCCAGTCACTTGGCTCAAACTGATTTCCTCCGGAATAATAAAAGAAAAAACAAGAAAGGAAGGCTAGCTTCGGTACCCGAAGCTTAGAATACCCTTGCAGACCAGTTGCCTAAAAACTGTTCGATCGATTGTATGGCAGCTATAGGATATAGTGATCCGATTTTTGGTTTTTAAATTTATAAAAAAGCTTTAATGTCTATAAAAACTGTTATTATCAAGAATGAATTAATTGTCTTGAAAAACACCAGAGTTATGCTCAATGACCCATTTTCCCCTATCGTTCCTATGGCAGCTATAGGATATAGTGGTCAGATTTTGATGAAACTTTCAGGATATGTTAAAATTGCTATAAGAAAGAGTTTACCAAGAAATAAATAAAATATATTTAAGAATGGTGAAGTTATGGCACTTTTTCCCAATCGTTCCTATGGCAGCTATGTGATGTAGTGTTCCGATTCCGGCCGTTCCGACTTATATACTACCTGCAACAGATTGAAGGGTTGGTGCAAAGTTTCAGCCCGATAGCTTCAAAACTGAGGGACTAGTTTACATAGCAACCGACAGACGGACAGACAGACAGACGGACAGACGGACAGACAGACGGACATAGCTAGATCGACTCGGCTGGTGATGCTGATCAAGAATATATATACTTTATAGGGTCGGAGACGTCTCCTTCACTGCGTTACAAACTTCTGGTCAAAATTATAATACCCTCTGCAAGGGTATAAAAATTCCAAGAATGTAAGAAAAACCGGGGAAAAACTTCAATGTGATATCCGTTCACGTTCGAGGATTTATTTCCGTTTCTCTTGGCAGCTGGCACTGTAGGTGGGTTAGAAGGTTCACCCAAGGGGTTAAAGGGTTAAGTACTAAAAAAAATTATTAACTCTAGAAGACAGATTTCTCTTTGACATGGGGCACAAGCTAACAAATTAAAGCTATTTTTATTTTCATTAACATTCATTTTCCAAACGATTTACAAAATCAAACAAATTTTAATGGAACATAAAACATTCTTGTGAAAAATGTTTAAAATACATTAAATATTAACCCTAACATATTTTATAGAACAAAACAAATTTGTTAAATATTTATAAAGTTTCTGCAAGGCCTTTGGCTTTTAAAATCGGAACATAAAACAAATGGCATTCCCCAGCGCAGAATTTGAAACAGATTTGATGGGCAATTTAAGTGAGAAGTGTGCATAATTGGCCCACATATAGGGTGTTGGGGCGGGGGGAGGTGATTGAAGGGTCCAGTCCGATGGGAGGAACCGCGAAAATGGGGTTGGGGCGGGGGCGGGGTTGGGTGAAACCGTAGTTTTCCGCGATAATCCATATGAATGCGAAAGTGTTGCTTGATTAATGCACGGCTTTTGTTGCCCGAAATCTGCGCAAATGGCCAGATATATCAGCGAGGTGTTGATAGGGCTGGGTCAATATCATCATCATCAGGGGGGAGGGGTGGCGGTGGAAAACCAATTTGAGATTGCCCAGAAATATCCAAGAATTTAAGGCCCCCATGAATCATCATCGCCTGGTTGCCAAGAGGGCAGTCAATAAAAATAGCGTAAATATTCTCACGAGCTGTGGGAAATTATCAACCTGGCAAATTAGCAGGAAGACATTTAAATAATTTATTAACTATTTTACTAGCCAAACAATATTACACATATTTTTGGCAATCGAGGAAATTAAGGGAAATTAGATCAAATTTTATAAGAACTCAGATTTAAGACCTGATTTTGTTGGCTTTAATTCGCGATGCATATATACAGATACAACTAGGCTCCGGTGCGAAACCCATAAATATATATATGTATATAAGTATATATCCGATATATTCCACCCCCTCGCTCCACGTAATTGGCGGTGCTTAAGGAAATTGAGAGGCAATATAACAAATACCTCGCCGGCACGACACTTGGCCATATGTCAAGTCGCTGGACACGACAATTAACCTTCTTCTTGTGCTGAAACTGGGCGAATTTCCTCCGTTTTTAGTCTGCGTATCAACGCAAAAAGAGATATTTTAGCCAATAACTTTAAAAAACTATATTTTACATTTCCAACTTCAAGTTCAATAAACACAATTGGAGGAAAACAAAGATTTACTTTTGGCAAAGTTTCTACTTTATACCGAATTTTGGTTTTTGGTTGATTAGAAAATAATTAAAATTGGTCCAAAATATAAGAATGATGATATTCAATTTGGATGATTTTAATGACTATATATAGTATAGTATATAATGGTATATTTGGGTGTGCACTGTCTGCGTTCCCTATTAACTGCAGCTATTTTGCAGTCATGGACAACTGACGGCATCAATTTTGAACGCGGTCTGGTCAGTGCGGTCTTTAATTTTGTTCCCTCTCTTATTTTGTTATTATTTTATTTTTTTTATTATTTTTTTTTTTGGCCAAAGCGACGACGTCACTGGCAGAAATGTAAATGTTTAGACAAGGCCCAAAAATTTGGCAAAAACCCTGGACCCTCTTGTGCTCCCATGGTCACACATGGTATCTGCCTGATCATGCCTGATGTCTGATCCCCGATGCAGTGCCTCCTCCCGGCCTGCTCCGCCCCCTATCCTGTCTGGTTGGGATTGATTTATAAATATATGTATTGCTATTGCTATACATGTAAACATCTGCAGTGGTAATTAGTAAGGTGGGTGGCGGGGCGGCACTTAAATGAACAAAATAATTTAATGACTTAATTTTGAGCTAATTTTCTTTTTTTATATTTTCACTACAATACATTTTTGCTGTTTAGGCTATGGTTTTTATTCGTATTCACACAGTAAAAGGTCGAATAGTAATCACCTGACTAATTTGGCAGTCGTTAATTTTTTATTCAAGCTGAAATTCGCTAGCATTGACAATTTATTTTTTAAGTGACAACATTAAAAATTGAATTTTGTTTTGTAAGTTTATTGATTTAATATATTTGTATGGTTTAAATTTATAAACCAAGAATGTCAATATTGTTTTATCTTTATTTAAATTCGTATTAATATCTTATCATTCATTTGTTTAACCATTAAAAGAAATCTAAGTAATTACATAATTAAATATTTCATAAATTTATATAGAATCCTTATATCCTTAAAAATGTGTGTTCGATGAATATAAAAAGTAAGAAATATATTTTAGATAACATTTATTTTGGAGCAAGAACTTTGACAAATACCTTGCATAAAATGCATAAAAACGAAGTTTGTTAAGCCGAATTTCCATTTAAATTTCAATATAAAATATTTGTTAATATTATTTAATTCACTTTTTCGTTGGCTTACTGTATTCGTGAAATTAAATTTTCGTTCTTCCTCTCCAAACAATTTTAACGCCCGCAATTTTCGGGTTTTGGCCCAACACAAATCATTTTGCATGTTCGCCGCCGCCACAAAATTACACAGACAAAAACAAAACAAAAAAAAACAACAAAAAAAAAACATGAAGCAACAAAAATCGAAAGGAGAAAAATTGGCTAGAAGAAATAATTAAATATTTGTTTAGTTATGTTCGGGTCTGGTGGGAAATGGAAACACGTTTTTACCAAGCCGCCCACGCCGCAGTAGATGGACAATGAGACGAGCAATCCGATGTGATTGAGGGTCGACTTCCACTTAACGGATTGCCACCAGGGGCTGGCACCGCCTCCGCGTCCTCCCCGGCCTGCTCCGCTCTCCACCACCTCGACGCGTCGATCCAAGTGCTTGAGCTTCTCCAGCAACTCAGTGCTGGCCTCATCCTGCGAGTCGTACTCCTTGACGGTCACTTTCTTCACTGGCATTGTGTGTTCCCTCCTTTCGTTTGACACGCCCGCAAATAGTATTCTCTATGAATGGGATTTAATTTTCACTAGCCTGGAGTTGCATCTCCTAGGGACCGGGCCCTCTCCGGCTCTTCAAATCCAACATTGTCTCGCGCACACACAGATCCGGGAATTTTCAAAAAAATTTCACACTCCCGCCAAACGCTCCGGAACTTGGCGGCGCAGTTGCCCAGGAAAAGAGCAGAACCAACCGTCGAACAACAAGGCAAAGTTGCGACTGAATTGGTTTCGGACGCAATTGTTTTCGGTGCCCCGCCGAGCGAGGGCCTCATTTCGTCGGAAAGTGTGGCAACCATGCGCAGAAACCGAAAAAATTGGTAACAACAATTTTGCAGTTGAAATTAATTTGATTAAAGATATATATATTTAAATCATATATGTTGTGATTTTTTAATGCAACAAAGGAACACTAAAATTGAAAGAATTTTAAAACAACGATTTACCAAGAGAAAAACATAGCTAATTCAACAAATTATTTTATCTTTGCCGTTGGTTTATAATAAATGCACACTTTCAGGAAACATTATAAATGAACAAACCAAAGCTAAAATAAATTAAAGAAAAATATTAATAATTAGAAAAATCCTTATTGGTTTATCTAACAAAACTATTTTAAGCAAGATGGAAAACAAATAATTCATATTTTGTATGCCCCTAAAATATTACATTTTTGTTTGATAAATAATTATAGAAGCTATATGAGCATACTTATGTTTGTTAATTGAAAATAAAAAGTATATTAAAAAAAAAAGGAAAAATAAGATAATTTAATGGAATAAATTGATAATTTCCATTAAGCATTCCATCATTAAAACCTTAAACCAAAAAGAATGTAAATAAAACAAAAAATACAAATTAAAAAGCAAACACATCTTAATAATAATTATTTTATTAATCTCTTGAAAATTATAATTATTATATAGTAAATAATATA
>JAJJHY010004047.1:1765597-1791785 GCA_021224005.1 Drosophila setifemur
TATATATATATTTGGGATTTCTCGTACAGAGAGGGCGAATACTTGGCGTTGGGTCTGGGATTGGGTCTGGGAGTTGTTAGCTAATTAGTTAAGGGGCGGGAGCAAGTGAGCTAATAAAAAAAAGTGTATATATTAATTATACAAAACAATTAAATACAATTTATAAAAGTACAAACATTTGTTGGGGCTCTCTTTCCCTTTTCCTTTCTTGTTTTTTGTTTTTTTCTTTTTAGAGTTTTCTTCTATTTTTTTTTGTTTGATTCATTTCTTTTTGTTGTCATGTTTTGGGCCGCTGCTCTGTCACGACAGCAGGCCTCTCCCCTATCCCTAGAATCCTCCACTCCTCCTCGCTCTGCTTGCTCTATTTAACAATTTAGATTGATTTTTGATTTAATTTTCCAAACAATAAATATTGAAAAATTAAATTATTGCTTTCTATTAAATTATGCACACATTAATTGTTACTTTTTAAGGTATTATTGCTTGTTGTAATGATATCTACAAACCGAAGAATGATTTTCTGATGCATACAAATGTAAATTTTTGTTGCAAGTTTCTAATAATTAAAATAAATGATTTAAATAAATTATTCTCTAAAAAAAGAGCATTCCTAATTTACCAACAATTGAGTTTTGGGGGTTCCGGAGCTAAAACCAAGCGAGAGCGAGAGCGAGTGAGGTGTTTGTTCCGTTTAAGACTTAAATGGCTGACCCCCTGCTGACCCCAGTGGGCTAGGATTATAGGTAGACCTTGAAGGCGCTCCAGCCGTGGAAGCACTTGGTGAACCTTCGCGACTCCTTGTTCTTCATCGTGAGGAAGAGCTTGCGCGGCCGCTCCGGCTGCTTGATCCGCATGTGCTGGATGTACACCTGGGCGGACTTGTAGGCCAGCTTCACCTCCACCTCGCTGCAGCGAGGGCCCATCCAAAGGAAGACGTGCTCGCCGTTGTCGAGTATCATGATGTCGTCGTCGGCCAGGTCGTCCTGGCAGAAGTCGGCGCACTTTTCCGCCACCGTGTAGTAACCGCGCTCATTGGAGCACCGGAACAGCCGAGTGTACTCCATGTACTCTGCATCCGTATCGTAGGGCTTGCGTCCGCCCAGGGCCACCCAGAAGAAGTTCTCTGGCTCGTCGCCCTCGTTGAGGATCTGAGTGAGGATTAGAAAAGGAATTAGTTATTTATTTACCAATTTAAGGAATATATTTAATCGAGACCCACCTGCAGGCTCACCCAGGGCGAGTTGAACATCTGCTCGGCAATCTCCTGGATCAGTTTCGCCTCCTCGTTACAGGATTTGTTGCCTATCCACACGTACACAATGCCCGACTGCGAATCGTCCTCCGTTTCAAATGGCACATGGAGAATGTAGCTATAATAATAATAATATTTGTATTAATTAATAAATAACATTCCATTTAATGAATAATGATTCAGAGTTAAGTGAGACATGGGAATTTCAATTAAGAACAACGATAAGATAAGCTGTTGTTCATTTTTATCAATATTCTACATAAATTTTGATACTACTTTACATTATATTGATAATCATTGATATATATTCTCCATGCATGGTGTGTATATATTTTGTATTATTTATATCATTTTAAATCAGCATTTATGTGAACAAAATAATCATGATAAACAGAATCTTCTTCTTTTTTATCAAAGTAAATTTATATCTTTTAACTATATTTTTTAAGGTACAAACTTTAATCCATCTTGACAATCATAAATTTAGTTTCTAGTAAAAACAAGAGAAAACAAAATACCAATTTTAACATTGCTTTTAGAAAACAACAATTCCATAATTTTCAAATGAATAAAAAATAAAAAGAATAAATTAAACAGTTCCCAAAATAAATAATAATAATGCCGTACTTTGCTCTACGATTTCCAAAATCTTATAGATAAATATCTTATTACTTAATTGAATTCTTAAAAATCATCTTTAAAAATCTTTCCATTTTGTAATCAAAAAATGTAATTAAATTGGAAAAAAGCGTAGCTAACCAAAAATAACTAATAAACATAAAAAATATAGAATCAAATAGGTACTCACCAGAAGGCCGAGTTGAGATGCACTGCATCCGGGTTGATCTGGATGAGGCGCGTGGTGAGGGCTCCTCCGTTGGAGCGCAGGTGGAAGAACTCAACGGGGGCCTTGCCCTCCGCGGTGAGGGCCTTGTCCTTCCGCTTGCCGGAGTGGATGATGAACTTGCGCTTGAAGTGGGACATGAACTTGAGGTTCTCCTGCTGCTGGAAGATGCGCACCACCTCCAGCTCCTCGCCGAACATCGCCTTGAACTTCTTCTGCAGGGTGAAGGTGAAGGTGAGCCAACCCATGTTGCCGGCGCTGCGTCCCTGCCAGAAGTAGACGACGCACTGGATCTCGTCCTCCGGCTGCGGCTGGTGGCTCAGCCTGATCTCCTCCTGCCCGGGCACGGTCACTCCCTCCCCGTCCGTGCCGTTCTCCGGCTCCTCGATGGGTATGCAGTAGCGGCAGAGGAACACATAGCACTCGCCGGTGTGGAAGTGGCCCAGCTCCTCCTCGGGCAGGCGGACGAACTTCTTGTTCTCCAGCACGAAGGCCTCCATCATCTCCAGGTCGTAGTTCCACTCCTCCTCCAGCTGCTCGGCCTCCGCCAACGGCATCGCCGACTGCCGGGGCATGAAGAGGGCGGCCAGATCGGTGCGGGTCTCCTGCTGTTTGGCCCACTGCGTCAGGTTCGCCCCCGTCTTGGCCACCGACTTGGCCGTCCGCGTGAAGTCCACCGCCATCACCTCGTCCCAGCCGGCGAACTTGGTGCGGAAGATCTGCATCTCATTGCCCTCGGGCACGCGCATGACCAGGGCGCAGTCCGGACGCTCCATCATGTTGAAGAGCTCGCGGCTCAGCTTGACGGCCGCCGCCCGGACCAGGCGGGTGGACTTCTTGCCGAACCACACGAACAGGTCCGTGCAGCAGTCCAGGATGTAGACGTGCTTGCTGTTGAGCAGGGTGTGGCAGAGCTTCTGTTCGGGCAGCTCCACCTGCGGCAGCTCCAGGTAGCCCATGCCCAGCTGCACTTGGTAGAGGCGCGGCTGCTCCGGCTGGTAGTCCTCCGGCACGTGCTCCTGCGGCTCCTCCAGGTCAGTCACCTCCTCGGGCGTCACCTCCATGCCCTGCCAGAACTCGGGACTCTCCTCGCCCTGTCGCTCCACCATGATTTCGCACTTGTTCTTGCGCTCCATCTTGTTGATCTTCTCCGCCATCAGGCGGGCCTTCGAGTTGAGCGTGTTCTTGGAGCGCTTGCCCAGCCAGATGTAGATCTGCGTGCCCAGGTCCAGGACGAAGGCGTGCCGGGGATCCAGGGAGCTGGGCGAGAGCGTGATGGGCTCCAGGTGCACCGTAGCCCCGTAGGCATGCACCAGGTACAGCCTGGCCACGTGAATCATCTCCTCGATGGTGTAGAAACCGGTGGCCGTGCGTCCGCCCTCGATGTAGATGACCTCCGTGTCGAAGAGGGCCAGGAACTCTTCGGACTCGTCGCCCTGCTCCTCGCGTGTGGTGCGACAGCGGGCGCCGAGGAAGTTGCGCAGATTGACGGCATGGATCGCGGCACAGGCGCGCTTGTCCAGGGTGGCCTCGTTGCCGATCCAGAAGTAGATCTCCCAGGTGAGCAGGCCCAGGTCGTCGTAGCGCGTCTTCAGCACGATGTAGCAGTCGCCCTCGTAGAACTTGCCGTGCACCACCTCCTCGATCTTGTTGGGCAGGAAGTTCTCGATCTCCCAGATGGTCAGCCCCGGCTGCTGTCCGTCCTCCTTCTCAAAGAACTTCGAGTAGTCCAGCTGCGGCTTCTCCAGCGACTCGTCCCAGCGCTTCGGCTTCAGCGACTCGGGTTTGCCCGCCCCCGCCTCGGCGTCCAGCTGCTCATTGTCCTTGTCCTTGGCCACGTCCTTCATGCCCTTCAGCACCTTGGCCGCATCCTGGTCGCCGCCCTCGGTTCGGGGTCCGCGTCGCAGGCGAATCTTCCTGGCCGTCGAGTCCTTGGGCGTGACGGCAGCGGGCACGGAGGGCGGGACGGCGGCTCCGGCCAGGCGGAGCTGGGTCTGCAGGCTAAAGTCGATGTTGTAGAACTCCAGGCTGGTCGCCTTGCTGGCCTCACTGGGCTTGGGCGGCATCACCAGCTCGGGATTGTTGCGCAGGTCCAGCTGGTCGAGGCCCTCCAGCAGGTGGATGGCATCCGGCAGGGTGATCAGCCGGTTGCTGCTCAGATTCAGCTGCTTGAGGGCTCCACACCGACACAGACCCTCCGGCACCATTTCCAGGAGATTGTTGGCAGCAGCAAAGACCTCCAGGGCGCCCAGCTTGCCAATGCCCGACGGGATGCCCTCGAAATTCAGCTTGTTGTCGTTCACATACAGCCTCCGTAGCTTGGGCAGCTTGCACAGGGACGCGGGCAGGGTGACCAGCTGGTTCCGGGACAGATTCAGCGACTCCAGGCGCTGCCACAGCTCCACACTCGCACTCAGCTCGCCCAGCTCGTTGTCGCTCAGATTCAAGCGCACCAGACTGGCCACGTTGTAGACGCAGTCGGGCAGCTTGGGCAGCGAGTTGTGGGAGAGGTCCAGCTCGCAGAGATTGGCCAGCGAGTCCAGGCTGGTGGGGAAGTTGAGCAGCGTCCGCTGCGTCCCGCTCATCTTCAGCACCTCGAGGCTCTGCAGCGAGGGCAGCTGCCTCAGCTGGAACAGCTCCAGCGGATTGTGCGAGAGGTCCAGGGTCTTGAGGTTGATCAGCCGCCTCGTCTGCGGCGGCAGCGTCTCAAGCCGGTTGTGGGAGAGGTCGAGGAAGATTAGGTCCGTGAGGTGGATGAACAGGGGCGTGGGTATGCTCTCGATGGCGTTGTGGCTGAGATTGAGGACGATCAGGTTCTTGGCCCGCTCCAGCCCCTCGGGCACCTCCTTCAGCTTGTTGTGCGAGAGATCCAGCGTGGTCAGCTCCTCCAAGTGGAACAGCTCCGGCGGAATGCCGCTGTTCTTCAGCTGGTTGTGCCGCAGGTCCAGCGAGCGCAGGCAGGCCAGCTCCGTCAGCTCGCCGAAGATCTTCTCCAGCCGGTTGTGGTTCAGCGACAGATGCTCCAGCTTCTGCAGCTGGCCCAGCTCCTCGGGTATCTCCGCCAGCTGCGTCCTGTCCAGCGTGAGCCACTGCACCCGCGACATCTGCCGCATGCTGCTGGGGAATGTTTCCTGCGGGACACCAAAAAAAACCACCATCAAAATCCCCGTTGAACCACACACCATGACTAACACCCCGGGATGACCTGTTTTCGTTTCATTTTTTTTTGTTGGCCTCCCAAACTTACGCTGAAATCATTTTTGGTAAAGTCCACGCCGCGTACGAACGGCAGCACACTCATTTTGACGGCAAACACATAAAATCGCTATTCCTAATGTTGTTCGGGGGGCACACGCGGTCTTGCAACTCGGTTCCCAGCTCTTTTGGCCTTAGGTTTCGTTCTACTCTCCTCTTTTTTTTCTTCTTTTTTTTTTTGTTATTTTGCTCGCTATTCCTATATGCACTGGGAGAAAAGTGCCTGCCTGCCAGGTGGTGGCAGCTCGCCTAGCAGGGTGACCAGATACTCAACTCCCATACAAGTTCGCTGGCGTTTCGGGGCCTTTTGTCAAGCGATTTGGCCGACTGGTCACCCCAATTTTAAGAACAGTTTCTGCAAGGCGTTAGCCAACACTGGAGTGTTGGAAAGTGATCGAAGGCACAGTGGTGGCTGCTTTTATAGACACAGCTGATACTTTGTTAGGGGAGATTCCTTAGTGGAAATTGTATTTTTAGAAAATTCTTTAGATATCGAAAGGTTTCGGAAACTCTTAAGTTTTATTAAGAGTATTAAATTTTAACACATTATAATTTTGACATATTGATCGCTGTTTTTAGAAAACCCTGCCCATGACTGTTCAACAGCAGGGTGTTAATTTTCAGGGCTACCAAATTGAATTCAATTTTAAATTTAATAATAGCTCAACTCAGTTCAAAAAATTAAAATAAACTCGAGTGCGGGGTGCATGCCTGGCAAATTCTTATTTATTTAAATGTTTTAAGAGTTAAAGAGTATCCGCAACGCAAAGATATATATTAATTTTGCGACATTAACTTTAAAAGAAACGAAGCAGGGCTACAAACGATTTTTTTGAAGTTTTACTTTAATTCTTATTAAATTATAATTAAATGAGTTTTAAGGGTGCTCTTGAAAATATAAATATACTAAACATGAATTTCTTATAATTAGTAAGCTTTTTGATCATTCAAAATTAAAAAAACTTTACGTTTTAATTGTATATATTTAATTTAATATAAAGCATACTACTTTATAGTTACAACTGATGCTAACAAACTCAATTTTTTTTTAAATCAGCAACAAATCTTTCAAATACAAATTATTTAATGTTATTTTACTAAACTTTTTATTTGTTTTTGAAGGGCTGTTAATCATTTTTGAATCGAAAAGTTAGAACCACCTAAAAGCGTTACCAGAGTGCAAAATCCGCAACATAAAGCAAACAAAACAGAATTCCAGTTCAATAATTAAAAAAAAACTCTGTTAAAGTATGACCTGCAAACCAATTTAGTCAGTTTGATTAGTTTAAACTTGATGGTGTAACTGAAAGGTACAATATCATTTTGTCTGTTGCGGTGCCTGGTCACACTGCCTGCCCGGTATCCTGCGCGCATAATCCTGCGCGCACCGTTCGGACCCCAAAAAACCGAATCCTGTGTGCATAATCCAGAGGGTGTGACCAAATCGAACGACGCGAAATTTTCATACTTTGCCCAGTCTTCGGAATGTGAAGGTCCTGCTCGTGTGTTGTGTCTTGCCTTTGCCTAAAAACTGCAAAAACAAAAAACTAGCTAACTTTAAATATACAAATTCGAAACCATAAGAACGGTTAACATTTCCAAGCGAAACGCCCGTGTGTCGAAGATACACATCTAAATCAAAATCGAAAATCGAACAACAAAAACCGAAAAACCCAAAAACCGAGAGCGATGAAAGCTTAGACCAAAAGTTGATCAACTGAAAAGTGCAGCAAAAAGTAATAACTTCTAATTTGCAAATCTCTTTGTTTGTTGTGTCTGATATTTTGTATGTGTGGGTGCGTGTATGTGTGGGCGGTTTTTGTCACTAAATTTATAAAATCAAATTGGCGAATTTAATTTATGCGTGTGCGAGTGTGTGTGCGAGCGTATGTGTGTGTTATTGTTGGTGCGACAGAGCGGGATGGGACGATGCAAACTACTGCAATTGGAAGGGAGTGGGAAAGAGAGGCGCTGAGAGTGGGCGAGGGAGTGGTGCGGAAGGGGGGCGGAAAGTGGGCGCAGCAATTACGAGAGACTGCCAAAAAGGAATAAGGAAGAAGCAGAGCAGCAGAGCGAATTTTAATCAATAGATATACAAACACATAGGAGGGAAAGGGAGAGGGAGCCGGAGAGCGCAGGACAAAGGCAACAATAACGGGAGCAGTAGCAACAGCAACAGCAACAACAAGAACAAGAACAACAACAAGAGTAAAAAGTATAACATCAAGAGCGCGCATAGCCAGCGAGCGGGCGAGAGCAATAGAGAGAGTGAATTTCGCCGAGAGAGCGAGCTACTTCGGCTCGTACCGTTACCGTTACTCGCCTGGCGCGCGTGTATGTGTGCGTGTCTGTTGTTGCAGCAGGAAGAGGAAGACAAGTGAACAGTTATTGCGCTGGGCAGCATCAATAAAAGAAGCGAAAAGTAAAATATAGAAATTGAGAAAAATCACAACACACACACACACACACACACACACAACCCAGAGCAGGGTGTACTCTTAAATCACCGACAAGAAATAAATTAAATCCGCCCGTACGCTGGCCCCAAATATTGCTGAAATTAAAAATTAAGGCGCCCGACTGCTGGCAACCTACTTATTGAGCAATTAAGGCCATGCCCAGCATGCACGCCCACATATGGGTACACACGTGTGTCTGTGTGCGTGGGTGTGGGTGCGGGTTCGGGTGCGGGTGTGGGAGTGTGTGTGTGTACATGTAAAAAATCACAGATCGCAAAAGATACAAAAAAATATATTCATAGTTTTGCATACTTCCGAGGGCGACGGATTATCCGCGGAGGGGATAAAAAGATACTTTGTCATTTTACTGTAAAAACTTTTCGATTTGCATGAAAGTGTGTGTGTGTGTGTAGGATCGCAAGGGCGAATAAGGGGGAGAGAAGAGGTGGACAGTAACCCTTTTGTATTTACATACATATGCATGTAGATAACTGTGAAGTTTTAAATCTGAGATCACAAAGGAAAAACGAGAAGGTGGAAATCTGAGGGGGGTGTATCTCAAAGATAGATAGTTGAAAATATTACAAATTGGCAATAAATCGGGAATTAGTATGTATGTGAATATAAGTATTTTAGTGTATTAGAGACTTTCCCAATAATACATTATTTCCTTGGTGAAATACTTTTAAATCTTTTTCAATAAAATCTTGAAATAATAGACCAAATTAAACTTTTTGCTTTTGAATGTATTTGTTTTTCTTATACGCCATTCGCCATAATTTTAAACGAACCTTTATGCAACGAAAGAAACGAACCTGATTCAATTAAATTGGACGCACTTCTCTGCTGAGAGGGCATAAATTAATTACAAAGTTACAATACTTAATCCGCCTTTCATTTTCCAAACCATCCCCCCTCCAGTGCTCGGCAATTTGGATTCGGTGTCAAGAGGTTAGGAAACTCAGGCCCGTGAGCACGTAGCAGGAAAACCCAGCCCAGCCCAGCCCAGCTGAAGCCAAGTGGGAAAATCGCCTGGGGAAAAAAACACAGGGGAGGAGAGCCGGGCCAAAGCATTCACACACAGTCCAGTCCCAGTCCCAGTCCAGGAGCGAGCCCAGGGAAGGCAAGGGAAGGCGGACGAGGAGGAAACTGCTGAGGACTAGGAAGCGGAAGCGGAGACCAGGCCAGACCAGCCAGCAACCAGGCGAGGATGGGCGACTACCACGAGTTCACGGACCAGTACAAGGTGCCGGTGATAGCCAAGCTGCTCCACGCCCTGCCCCACTACAACATCACCTTCCACAAGATCAACAGCACCTTCCGGCCCAACGATGAAATCTATCTGGAGGTGAGAAAAAGCTTTTTATTTACGGAATTATATTTTAAATAAAATATAGCAATATAGATGCTGTGATATATAGTACGATATATTCAATTTGAATACAACTTTTCAATCTATTTTCTTACAAAAAATCAAATAAAAGCCAATAAAGTTCCGATATGAATAGAAATTTAAGTTAGGGATATATGTTAGGGAATATATTTAAAGTTTGTGAGAAAAAATGTAACTACTTTATTCTTATTACATTTTTATCACTTTTGGTATTTAAAGTTTATAATACAGATTTGCCAATTGAATTAAGATTTATCTTTTATAATTATTTTTGTTTTGGGAATAGCTCAAAATATGTACATTTATTTATATATATAATGCTAATTTAAAGTTAACGTACATTTAACTTCATAGTTTATTCAGGATTCAAATTTTAATCTGTATTTTAATTTGCTGATATATACAATACATCAAATATATATATATTAAGTAGTTTATAGCTTAAGAAAGTTACCATTTCCATTTATTTTTAATGTATAATCCCGTTTTCCTTCGCAGAGTTTGGGAATTTTGGGTTCGGTGCCGGCTGCTTTGCTCATCGTGTCCTTGCTGGGACTGCTCTTCTATTTGATGACCCGCTGCTGCGACCGGAAGCCGCGTCCGGCCCACTCGATCACCAGCCTGAAGGTGGCCCTTTCCATTGTGACGGTGATGTGTTGTGCAGCGATCGGATTGGGACTGTACGGAAACGATGACCTGCACAACGGACTGCTGGAGGTGCTGACGGCGGGCAGGAAGGTGGACAATCTGGTGACCACGATCCGCAATCAGACGCACATCCTCGAGAACACGCTGACCAACCGGATCCGGCCGCAGCTGGTCGAGCTGGCGGACATCTTCGATCAGCCGGTGTCCAATCAGACGGCCCTATCCAAGCTCTTCGTATCGCTGAACATTGTCCAGGGCAACGTCACTCTGGCCACCAATGCGGCCAGCGACATCCGGCGACCTCTCATGGGCATCTCCATGACCCACTTCTTGACGGTAAGAGGGGGGAACTAGATATATATATTATATATAGTGACCAGCTACTGCTCCTTCACTACCTGACAACCATCTGGGCAAAATTAGAACATTAGAACTTTAATGTTAACTTTAACCACACCCATTCAATATCATTTTCTATTCCCCGCAGCGCGGTGACCAATGGGAGCTGATCCGCTGGCCGGGCACAGTGGCCACCTTGGCCCTGCTCCTCGTCCTCTGTGCCGTGCTGTTAGTGGGCGTGGCCCGGCACTCGCGATGCGCCCTGATCCTGTTCAGCGTTTGCGGCCTGCTGGCCGTGACCGGCTCCTGGCTGATGTCCGGCCTGTATCTGTCGTCGTCGGTGGCCGTTGGCGACCTGTGCATCTCACCGGCGGACTTCCTCGTCTCCACGGCCCCCCGGGACTTGCCCACCAACGTGCTGCTCCACTACACCCAGTGCGAGCCGGGCCACACAAATCCCTTTACGCAGCGGTTGAGGGAGTCGCAGAACTCGCTGAACAACGCCCGCAGTGCCATGGCCACCGTGATGAAGATCTCCCTGGTGCTCTTCAAGTCTTCCGGCCTGCAGCCGAAGCTGGGAGCGGTTAATGCCGACCTCAATAGTAGTGAGCGGTTGCTCACCCAACTGACGGCCCTCGTGGACTGCAAGGCGGTGCATCACAACTTCCTGGCCGCTGCCCGCGGTCTGTGCGAGGGCGGATTGCTGGGACTGGTCCTCATGCTCATAGCCAGCTTCATAGCTGCCATTCTCCTGACCATCATGGTGTGGGTGGACTCGCACACGTGGATCTACATACGGAAGCGCAATGACTACGCCCAGGTGGATGAGCCGTCGTACATCTCACATCCGGCTCCGCAGAATCACCAGCAGATGATGAATGCGGCCAGAACGCTGCCCAGGAACCATAATGGGTATGTTGTTCAAGTTCCCAACCAGGGTTGTCAAAAATATATGGCCAAATATTGAAGATTATAAAACGTTGTAAATTTCGTGGCTTCCAAATCTAAAGTAGACATTTTATAGAATATTTAATTGGTTAATAAAAAAAAGGGGCTACACCATAAAAATATTAAGAAAATTAATGATCTTTAGCTAGGAAATTATAGAAATAATATATACAAAAGTTGTATCTATTAGATACTTAAAATACCACTTGCATCTTGCCCAAATCTAGCTTGTATCTCGAAGATACAAATATTCCAAAAATCACAATTCGATATTTGATTAATTTTTGACAACCCGAATTCCCACGCGACCCGCCCCGCCCGATTCCCGCCTCCATTCTCTCGCTCTCTTTCTCTCTTCTCTGCTCTCTCTCGTCCCGTTTCTCGTTCTCGTTTCTCCATTTTTTTTTTTTGGGTTCTGGGTTGGGGTTCCGGGTACACTTTGCGATTTCCAGGCACTTCAGCCCGCCGGTGATCAGCGGGTCGCACACTCTGCAGCATCCCAGCAAGCGCCAGCAGCACGAGATGATGGCCCACGCCCACATCCAACAGAACATGCGCGCCATGGGCACCCACACGCTAGGGAGGCTGCCGTCGCACAACCACAGCCCCACCCACATGACCGGTAAGTGGTGGACATCAGCACTCGAAACCCACATAATTGAAGCCCACGACACATGCCCACTCGTCTCTGCACTGGGAGAAATCAAATATCTAGAACCAATCAATATTTCTGAAGTTGAGAATTGCAATTCCAAGAGCTCCCTACATGAAAGAGCATTTGTTCATTAATATTAATTCAAATTTACAATTAATTAATATCAAAACTCTCTATGCTTTTTAGCTTAACAATTTTTTGCGTCTAAAACTAAATCTAAGTTATCTAATTTTATATTTAAAATCAATGACAAGAACTTTGTGTCTCAATAACTGACACCTATTAATTATTTTGACTAGATGTAAAGTAAAGTATTATTTAAAGAATTCTGAAATATTGGTTACCAGCTCTAGATACTGGTTTTTCTCAGTGCTTGTGTACGTCATTATGTAAACACTTAGATGTCCTTATGTATATGAGACCTCAATGAGGTTTGGAGATCGAATTGAGCTGGGGATTTTTATATAAATTAAATACAATTATTTGCAGGCTTTAAATCCGTAATTAATAGAAAAGATATTAAATTATTTGAATAAAAGATTCACATTATTATTGTCTTTCAACCGATTCTATTACATAACCGATTTGCAATAAACTTGCGATAAAAAAAGGATAAATCGATCGATTACTTATAGTTTATTAAAGGATAATTTCGCTTCAGAGTCGTATTCAAATTATATTTGGATAAAACAATAAGAATGCAATACAAAATATTAATTAATGAAAAGAGAAAATAAATGTTCAGTTTTCTTTAATCCCATAGTTTGCTTTATTGTCTATAATAAAATAAAATAACAAGTTTTGCTTTAAGGTAGCATTTACAAATATCAAAGACTAAATTATGAAAACAATATATTCAGCTGAAATATATGTGTATATTTTTGATATGAATTAATTTATTTACTTTAGTAAGGCAACTGACTAAGACAAGTTAGTAACTAAATTCACAATAGTTTGGAATCCAATTTAGAAATGCATTATTCCCGCTAGCCAAGAAAGTGCTTGACTGCTCAATTCGTTCTCATCTCGATCGTATCTTCTATATAATCTCATTCCATGCGAAACTGTCTGCGTCCAACCAATGTTCCACCGTCGTCACTCTGCAACCGCATCCCGCATCCATCCGCATCCGCATCCGTACCGCATCCGTACCGCATCCGCATCCTGCATCCACATCCCACATCCAACCCGCTAATTGCTAATTTGTTGTGTGTGTTGTGTGTGCATTTTTATAGGTCCCAATAATGGTAAATATGCAACCCTAAGCAAACAATGCAAGACATTGGAAGCCAATGACTTTTACTGAAAATCGTCGCCACCCTTCGCAGCAGCAGCAGCAGCCGCAGCAGCCGCCGCCGCAGCAGCAGCATCAGCAGCCCCTCCCACGACAACAGCTCAGCAGCAGCAGCAGCAGCAACAACAGCAACAGGTCCAACAGCAACAGCAGCAGGCACAGCAGCAACAATTGGGTGGACCTCAGCCGATTTACTGCCACCATCCGCACCAGCATCCGCACGCGCATCCGCACCAGCATCCGCACTCGCACTCTGCCGCCGCAGTCGCCGCTGCAGTGCAGCACCAGCATGCGATCTACCACCAGCAGCAGCAGCAGCAGCAGCAGCACCAACAGCAGGCGCAGCAGCAGCAGCAATATGGTACCTACACAACGGCCGCCCACCATGCCCCGCATCACTTGGGTCCGGGCCAGAGTCAGATCTACCAACAGATTCCGGCCCATTTGGCGCCACAGCTGGCAGCGAACGGGAATCCGCACTCCATCTACCAGCCGCTGGTGGCGGTGAGTCAGGGCTCCATTTACGTTTCCAACTTGGCCACCATGCGTAGGCAGAACAGTCAGGGCGGTCCGCAGATCCCGGCCCATCAGCATGTCCCGCCGCATGCGCATCCGCAGCAGCAGCCGCAGCATCCGCAACAGCAGCCGCAGCATCCACAGCAGCAGCATGCGCAGCAGCAGCAGCAGCACGCACAGCAACAGCAGCCGCATCCGCAGCAGCAGCCCCCGCCGCCGTCGCAGCAGCAGCAGCAGTTGCACCAGCTCAAATCGCCGCAGCAGCACCAGCAACAGCAGCAGCAGCTGCAGCACCAGCAGCAACAGCAACACCACCAGCAACAGCAGCAGCAACATCAAACCGAATCGGATGTCATACCCATCAGCACGGGCATCGAAGGCGGGGCTATCTACGATCGGGAGAAGCAGATCTACAAGTGCTCCACCCTGCGACAGGGCGGCAAGTTCGACCCGAAGTACAAGCCCTCGATCCTCAACTGCCCCCTGCCCGAGATCCCCAAGGACGCCGAGCAGCCCAAGGTGGAGTCCATCTACCAGCAGCAGCAGGCCCACCACCAGAACTACTCCAAGTATGTGATCGCGTAGCTCTTGATATAGTCTAAAGTATGGGTATGGATTTAGGGAACCTTCAAGGACATTGAAGTGCCTTGAGTAATCAGAACTTAAGTAACTGATTATAACTCCGAGGAAATCGATTGGAAATTTAACTTTTCATTTTCCTTTTGGCTGCAACTTCAACGAATTTATATAGAATTGCATTATCATAAACTATAGTGGATTGGTAAACTAATAGTAGTGTTGCAATATATTTTTCTTTGGTTATCTAAATTTGTAATTTATTTGATTCTATTTTTTTTTGTTTTTGTTATAGATAAATTATATATTTCCGTTTGTTGATAAAGAATTTCGTATGATAACGCTTTCCACTAAAAATTCTTTATAAATATAAAGTGTATAAATTAATTGCATTGATAGCATATGTATAACCAACTTTTTATAGCTGTCAACTCATTTATTACAACATTTTTAAATGAAATTCGAATTCTCTTAATTATTACTGAACTACTGAACCTTAAACTCAAAAAATGTATTATATTATTATTTCTCATGTAAAATGTTTTATTGTGTTTATTGTAAATTTTGAGTGCCGAGAGCTTTGAAATATATCTCGATCTGCATTAGAATTAAAATTTCGAACTATAATTGTATTTTATTTTATATTATTTATATGTTTTATTACTCCCATTTACTTAAATGTTAAAATTCCATTTGCATTTTTAAGGCTTAACAGACTTGCTATTAAAATACGACTAGTTTTCAGCATATTCAAATTAATTGATTTTAACCCATTGATTTTGATAAATATAACTTGGATAAATTAAAGTAATTATTTTTGATTAATGTTAAGTTTTTGCCTATTTTAGTATTGCTATTAAAATGGTTATTGTAGTTTTAAAGTATATTTTACAACATTTTGTTTGGCTTGATTTGTGATTTTTAGTAGATGCGTTTAATTTTCCTTAGATCCGATCCAAATCCAATCCAATGCAAACTATTTAATGGACTCCAATGACAAGTTCAAATGCTAACCAATTGTTGTAATCCCATACAGGACCCTGCAGCGTCCTCCGATGAAGTTGCCGCCACAAATGAAAGCTATTCCGCCGCCGCGCATTGGCACGCCCACCTCGCCGTCGCCGCCCTCGGCCCAGCCGCTGAACGATGCGAATGGAGTCGGCGGTGGTGGAGTGGGAGTTGGCGTTGGAGGAGCACCTGGTCTACAGAATGGCGGCGTGGGAGTTGGAAGCGGTAACGAGGACACTTCGCTACCACCGCCGCCGCTGGAGGCGCAGAATGAGGCTGCGAAAACGCGAATGGGTCCGGCGGCCAATGGCAAGGTACTCCACAACGGAGCCGGGGTCGGGGGCGTGGTCGTGGGCGTGGCCGGCGGGGGCGGAGCGGTGGATGATGACGATGATCTGCCGCCACCGCCGCCAGCGATAACCGATGAAAGCAACTACGCGGTAACGGAGTTGTAAGATGAGAATCAAGAAAAAAACCAAAAGAGAGATGAAGAATCCAGTAGGAATCGAGCGGGAATCCGTGTGGAAAGGGGGGGAGAGGAAAGGAATTGGAACGGGTTCGGAGTTAGGATTGGGTTTGGTATGGGAACGAGGCGGGCGTCTTCCTTGAAAGCGTGTATGATATAAAATAAATAGGAATAGGAATGATCGGGGAATCGAAGATCGACGGGGATGGAGATGAGTGAAAAGTGGGTTTAAAGTTTGTTGGAGCGGCGAGTGTTCCTTCTTGATTTGTTGCATTTAACGTATCGTATCGTAATCGTATCCTAGACCGGAATCCTGCTTTTCGACTTTTTGTACATACTATACACTAAACTGTATCTTAACTTTAAAGTATACAACACACACACACACACACACTGATACACACACACGCACACACTACATACATATATACTTGACACGCACGCACTCAGACAAACACAAAGAGACAGACGTGTAATTGTAACATATATCAGCGATCTATTACTTATATAAATATATAAATATATATATATATATATATATATATATATATATCCATTTAGGACACGGTTATTCCTTTTTGATAATAGCATATTTTTACCAATTTTAAAGAAGCCAAAAAATTGTCGAAACGAAACAATTTTTAAGAGAACGCGTTGGGGAACGCGGGGGAAAGTATTAATTGCAATCCCTCTGGAAAACGAAAGACCGAAAGACCGGAAGACCTAAACCTAAAAGCAACCACCAAAAAAACAAAACAAAAAACAAACAAAATGAGTTCGGATCGTAGGCCTTAAGTTCTAGAATCGAAATGTAGTAGAGAAACGTTAGCAAAGATTTTTTAGGCGCTTGTCGAGAGTCAATTTTTATATAGACAACGGGCCGCTGAATGGACGTGACAATGGGCAATGGGCAGATCTTTAAAAATTTCTCTGACTTTCTCTAAGCCTACTTCCTCAAAGGAAGTTGATGTTCCTATATTTTCATTTTATCTGTAAAAGGATAATCATTCAATTTAACATTTTAATAACCTTTTCGCCATTGGTTTAAACCAAAAGCTTTTACATTTTCTTTAAGAATAATATATGTGATATTTTGCAAATCCTAGTCATTCCAACAACATTATTTTAGATTGAAGTAAATAGTGACTTTATCTCTTCCGATTTACATCCATTTTAGAAAGCTCTATAATATATTTTTATGGTTTTAGTTCCTCATTGCGTATACTTAACATAAATATTGACGCAAGTAATAATATTATTTCCTTGGGTAGAGTTTTTTAATGCGATTTTTCCTATTCTTGAAATATTGAATTTATTAAAATAATTTGTTAATATTTCATTCTATTAATCATATTATGCAAATTATATAGATCCTAAAAGATTTCCAAATATTTTGTTCATGGTTCCTGAATTAGAATACAAAATATATTTTATTTTTAGATAACTTAACAATTTTTAACCACTTACTGCCCCCGCCATGAACCACACCATTCAGATGGGCCGCGTTTAGTGCTCGACTCTGTCCTGGGTCTGGGTTGTGCTTTGGACGATCCGGACGTAGTGTCCGGGATCGTTCGGGACTGGCGGGTTAAATCGAGGAGGGCGGACGGATTTGAGCCTGCGATTTTATTGTGTAACTAACCTAAGCTTAACATGGAATGCATTTATTAAACATTAACTAGCACATATGCGTATACACTTATACATATATACACACACACACACACACACCCACAAAATAATGACACGAACGAGATGACAAAGATGCAGATGCAGATACAGATATATATATATATATTTAGAGGGCTAACTGTATATTTAGTAGCTAAACAAAAGGGCAGCGAGCGCGTATATAGTAATAGCATAAACGATAACCATATAGATGAGAGATTAAACGTCGACTTGGCATTGGAACCGATAGCAATATATGAAACTAACTCAAATAAAAAAACCAAAAGTACTGTACTGCCCCCCCGAGATAAGCATTTTTTAGATGAATTCCGGGAGAGATACATCCGGAGACCACAGGCCAACTTTGAATGGAGGCGGCCAATCAACTAAGTCAACCCCGAACACTGCCCAACAAAAGCGGAGAGAGAGGAGAACGTACATAAACAGCGAAGAAGGCATTCAACATATACAAATTTAGCTATATATAAACGAACCCAAACTATATACAAACAAATTGTAATTTTTTTTTTGTTGTTTTCTTGGTCAGATGCAATCCAAATTCATTTATTTAAAGGATTGTAAGTCCAAGCTTTAAACTATTGTTCGAATACCATTCTGGACCCTATATATATGTATATGTATATATATAGGGCACATTGACACGATCACTTGTAAGATATTAACAATCGAGTACTCAAATCGAAATTTACTCAATAATCGTAAAATTACAAAAAAGTATTCGAAGTGCGGGGACATTTTAAGAGGTAAATATGTATAGATCGTGTAGACAAACCCGAACAAACTAATCAAGTTTTTTATTCGCTTATTATACAATTACAAAACTACATAATGTTATACAAACGAAAGAAGTGGGCAAAACCAAAATATTCAAAGGCAAACTGAAAACTAACTTTTCAAGGGGTACCACAGAATAACAATATACACTCGAACAAAAACCAAAACCAAAAACCAAGCGCAATGAATGAAATCCTCTAAGGGTTCTACAATACCTAGCATCCAGCAGGACACTCCCAAAAAACAAAACAAATAATCAGAAAGACGCAAAACCCTTGAGGAGCAGAGTTTTGGTCACGGAAGTTTCGAGCCTAGATCGGGACTCCATTTATACATACAACAAAAATAACATAACATATACATATATATATATATATAAATATAACACAATTAGTTCGTAAATATATTTCTGTGTTAAATGTTGTCATCGTACGCGTTGTAGTTATTACAAAGGAAACCCTAAACAAAATGAGACAATGAATGAAACCGAAATCAATGCAGAAACAAAAACAGAAACAGAATACACTGAGAACATTAAAATGCAAATGATAACGATAACGAAATTTGAAAACATTTTTTTCGAAAGCTCAACGGCAGCAGCAATAAGGCAAGGCAAGATCGAGTTGTACAACATATATATATATATACATATATATATACAAAAATATAGTAATATGCATACATTTAGTTAAAGAAAATGTAAAGAGGCAAAACAAAAAACAAAAAATCGAAGCGCTTGGTGGCATATTAAAAAAATAATTAACTCTAACAGTTCGAAAACTCTTGTAAGAAATACGAAACGCGAAATGCTAACAAAAAATTTAACAAATAAGTGAGTGTGCATTCCAGGAACCACTTTCGCCCCGTCAATTTAGCGGAGTTCATCCGAAATTGGGGTAAAACCAAAATTTCTGGAATGAAAAAAAGTATTTTATGCCCCAAAAATTGAAACGAAATTAAGATGAGCAAACAAAAACACACACAACAGGCCGAGATTCCAAGAATGGAGCAATTTCTTTCAAAACCAAACAGCGACACGTAAAACGCTAAAAAAAAACACAAACAAACCAACAAAATATGAAATAAAAATAAAATAAAAGTATAAAATTTAATTGCATTAGTTAGATGGAGAAAAACTGTTTTTTAATGGGAGAAAATGCCAAAATTAACTATGATTAACATTGGTGGATGGGTACAAAAAGGTAAGTCCATATAGTAATTACAGAGAAAACAATAAAACACATTTTGAATTTTAAATTATCATGTGAAATGAATATCAAAATAAAGCTAGTTAATTTCAATAAGTTATAAACTTTTCTCACTTTAACTATTTTCATGAAAACCAATAAAGCTCAAAAGCTGCAACTTTTGCTTTTGTAATAGGATTTTCTACACTTTAAATAAATTTTTGGGTTTTTAAACCGAATTTCGAACCACCGAAAAGAGCAGTACGGCTATAGAAAAACACACACTTGCCATCTCTGTTGAAATTTTTTTCACATTTTTATTTGATTTTTTCTTTATCATATTTTGTGCAGATTTTATTTTCTTCTTATAGCAGCAATTTGTATAATAAATATATTTTTTGTCATTTAATTATATACTTTTTTTTTGTTTTTGTTTTTTTTTCTGTATTTCACTTAGCTTCTAAACAAATTAGAATAGCGCAATTTATTGCTTTGCACAATTGAACATTGAACAATTGCCTATATATATATATATATCTTTCTCAAAGGTACTTGCATCTGAATAATAAATACAAAAGAGGGAAAATATATTTTAAAAAAATAAAAAATTGGATAAGGGAATTTCACCGATTTTCTTTCAGTGATTTGTTTTGTTTTTTTTTTGGTCAGAGACAACAACAACAATGGTGGGAATAAAGTATAAGGTAAAATAATAAAATAATATAATGTTTAATAGAGATATATATAAAAGATCATAGAGTAAGCCATACATATATATAAATACATATATATATACATATACAAATACATAAAAGCAATTAAATTGGATTTTCTGTTATCATCATCAATTCTTTGGAATTATTTTTGTTAATCTTTTTTTTCTTTGTTGGGAAAGTGGGAAAAGTGGAAATGAAGCTGTTTTTCTTTCTGTTTCTGTTCTGATCTGTTCAGTTTTTTTTGTTGTTGTTTGATTTGTTATTTGTTAACATACTTTAGCTAAGCCTTGTTTAAAATATCCGCTTCGTTGTTGTTTTGATATTTCTTGCTGTTTTAAGGCCTCTCCCGCTGTGAAATCCATATTCTGCTGACGACTGTGCCTCGCTCTAAAGTTCTAAGGGTTCCTCTAGCGCTCTAATTGATTTTCGCTTTAATTATTGTTAATTGCACTGCTGTTGCTGGCGGCAACCAGTTCCGGGACATTCGAGGATGCGCCGCTGCTCTGGCTCACAGTGCGGGCGTGATCCACGTGATTCTGCGTGGGCGGAGGTGCCCCTCCTATCGTGGCTACTGCTCCCGATACCGATCCCGGTCCTGCCGATGCAGCTGCTCCGGCATGTTCCTGCTGCTCTGGCGCAGCCTCACCGGATCCGCCGGGCACGGGCTCGACGGTTGGAAAAACTGGAGGCGTGGTTGGTGCTCCCAAGGGTGTTTGCACCATGGGCGTAGGCGGCGATCGATTCGCTGGCAGCTGGTGGGCAGTGGCTCCGGTCATCTGCATGTGGTACCTTTAAAAGTGATTCATTAGATGGAGAAAAACCAGAAAGAAATCAGCTTTACTTACTTGTAAATGTTCTCCGTGCTCTCGACCACGCCCTGGGTGAGATTGAGGCTGCGTCCCTTGATGCCCGACTCCTTGGCAGGTGGTGACCACCAGTTGAAAACGCGTCCCACGACGGGCACATGCCGCAGGATGCCTTCCTGCCAGAGCTTCTCCTCCGATTCGCGCTGCAGATCCGCGGTGACTGCCTCAATTCCCTGCAAACAGAAATTATTAAAACCAAATAAGTAAATGATTAAATGGATTACTCACCTTCTTCACGATCTCCGACATGGTGTCCAACACCCGGGAGTTCTCCTGGACGCTTTTGCCCACGGTGACCACCAGATCGAGCAGCTCCTCGACTTCCGTTTCATGGGTTACCATTCCAAAGCGCACACATATGAGTCCATCGGTGCCCTCGCCGAGGGAGAAGGCGTTGTCCGTGGACTTTAGGGCCTCCACCAGGTCGATATTGAGCTTGTTGAGCTCGGTTTTGGCCTGATCCGTGAGCAGCGATTCCCAGCCTTCGGGCACGAAGCGCACACCACCCATTCCCGCCCACTCGGGCAGCGGAACGAGCCGCAGGACTTCGCTGTTCTCCACCAGATGGATAAAGCGCGCCTTGTGCTTGATGGTCGCCCGCAGGATGTCCACGTGCGCCTCCAGGCTCTGGGCGAAGCTCTCCAGGTTATCGCTGCTCGGAGGCTGCTCCCCGAGGCCCAGCTCCAAGGGACAGTAGCGAATGCAGCTGCCGTGCGTTGGGTGCTCAATCACCTCGAAGTCAAACTGCAGGGAGAATGGGTTTATGTTATTTGGTCAACATATATTTGATAAACACTCACATTTGGACAGTCGCGCTGCAAAATTTGGCCCAGCCACGAGTTGAGGCGATCGAAGTAGGAAGCATTGTTGACCTTTTCCAGCGGCTTGAGTCCATCGCCGGTTTCCCGCTCGGCAGCGGCCACGGCGGCTGCGGCGGAGGAGCCGCTGCCCCCCAATGGAATGGTGGTGCTCCCATCGAACTGATAGGCAACCACAGGGGCGGCGGCATCAAAAAGCGCCTGCACATCGAACGGGCTCTGGATGATGTCCGAGAGAGAGGCTCCCGTTTGAGCTCCAGGCGTGTGGCTCTAAAATGTTGTCAAATATTTAGAATTACAATTTATTTAACATTTAAAACATTATCTTAAATGTATCAACGAAAGTTGTAGGCATTCCAATTAAAGAAAAACATTTCTTAGAACTTTAACTTCAAATGTATATTACTTATTTCAAGTGTTAAAATAGATTATACATTTATTATTGTAGTTAACTTATCTGCATTTCTTTCAAGCATTTAGTTTTAGCTAAAAAATGTTTTTTATCATATTATTTAGGAGCTGTATCCGACTATACATGAATAGGAATAAATAAACCTAACATTGTTTGTAGTCACTTTTGGTTTCAAAGATTTCCTTTAAATTAATTTCAAATTTAGAATCAACTGTGAATATAATAGTTTAACTTAGTTCCGAAAACAATCAAAAATTTAAATAGCTTCGGCTATTAATTTTCAGTAAACTAGTTAACAAATTTCAGGTAAATATAACTATTAAAATGGAGAATGAATTGTTTTTAGCAGTCTTTAAAACTGAAAAACTAATAAGCATAGAAAAGAATGACAGATCAAGAATCTACTTAAATAAAATATATAAATATATATTAACCATAAATTTAAAGTTTAAAAGGGATATCAGTACATTTGCTGGACTCACCAAAACCCGGATACCCTCGCACTTGGAGGCGATCTCGAAGAGAATGTTGCACGTCTGGAAGGCGACATGGAGCCGCTCAGCGATGGCCTTGCGTCCGAGGGCCTGCAGGCTGGTCCACAGCGACAGGGCGTTGAGGCGCCTGGAGAGGATCGGATCGGACTCGAAGGCACTGAGCGCACTATTCTGCAGCGGTCGGTGCAGCAGGACAATCGGCAGGCTGGGCACTCCCAGCCAGCTGCCCAGATTCAGTGCCATCGAGTGGAGCACATCCTCCACGTGCCCCTGGTTCTGGGCACAGACCAGAGCGGCCAATCCATGTCCGCTGGCATGAAGCCACATGTTGCTGGCCTTGCAAACGTCCCGCAACCGGTGAAGATTATCGATATAGCCGCATAGCGATGCCCCGATATCGGCCACAACCAGGAGCGGCGTCCGATTGGCGGCCACATCTAGTTGGATTTGCTTCTGCAGCAGCGCTATGTCCATAGTCCCGAACTGACTGTGTTCCGGAATTATCTTGATTGCCTCCAGGGGAATGCCCAGCTGTCGGCAGGCGTACTGCAGCCTCACCGGCGTCGTGTTCTCCGAAATGTAGAATGTGGGCTGGGCCAGAGCCGGGATGCCGCCCTCCAGATAACCGGGACACCTTGCCACAATGGCCAGGCGAACGGTTCGCAGGATGGCGTCCGCATTGTCAGCATGGAAGCTGCTGGCGGGATTGTTGAAATGGAATAGGGTGCCCAACCAGCGCGTGGCATCGCCGGAAATGCTATTCGTCACCCGGAGCAGTTGCTGCCTATCCAGATGTGACAGATAGGCCACAATGCTGTGCGAGATCAGCGCCAGATGCGAGACATCGTCCAGGGCGGGTAGCGGAAACTCCGGATCATCTTCGCTGTCCGTGTAGGAGACCAGCTGCTCCAGTGACTTCAGTATGTCGGAGGGTACGCGATGCTCTGCCGGCAGTAGGTACTCCTCCTTCCCCTTCCCCTCGTTCTCCTTGCCTTCTGCCTGGTTTCCTCCCTCATTGCCCGGCGGCGTCGTAGTCGATATCTTCACGTTCTCCAACCGCTGCAGCACCTGCGAGGATCTCAGCTCCAACTCAGCCAATCCGGAACGAATCTGTTGGGTGAATTGCAAGTGGGAGGGTATAAATAAATATCCATTTAAGTTTGCATAATTTGTAATTGGTAAGTTTGCACAAAGTGTATCCCAGATAAAGAATTAAGTTTTAAATCTTGAAATCAAAATGATCGAATAGGAGCAATCAAATAAATTAACCTTTAAATTAATCAAACATCACTTAAATAATAATTATCCTTTTGAAAAATTCATTTGTGCTAGAGATTCAGATCTGAATATGAAATACAAAACATATAGATATATAAATATACTTATAAAACAAAAATAATTAGTTGTAGCAATTAAATAAAGTATTAATTTGGTAACTTCAAAACTATTAAAATCCTTTGGATCAGTTAAAAAACTTTAAAAACTATTTAAATTATTATATTAAATATTTTTCATCAGTTTCTTGATTTTAGCAGCAGAGTTAAATAATTCTCCGAAAATTGGTTTACTAAGAATTTTCGCCAGCGTTCGGCTAAAACCTGTAGGCCAGTGTACATATGAAAAATACCACATAAAATCAAATGTTTTTTACAATCGCGATAAGATGTTAGTGTCATATCGTATGGTTTTTTTTTTTTATTTTTAACTATGGGCTACACAATACCCAGAGGAGAGACCCGGGCGAAACCTGTAGGCCAGTGTAGAGCAGAATGTAAACAACAACGTCGAGCAGAACAGAAGTTGACGTGTCTTCCGTCGTCGTCAGCAAATGGGGGAGCAGAAAAAAAAAAACGGCAACGAACAAGAAAATTGCAGGCAACTCACGCTGGAGGCGGCGATTTCGGCCACTGGGGGCGTGGACAGACCCGGGTCCGGGGCTTGCTCCACCGCCGGACTCTGGCCGGGATCGTCCTCCGATCTGCCAGCCGCTGACATGGTTCCGTTGCGGTCCAGTTCCACTTCCAGTCCAAGTCCCACTTATCGCCTGCGATTCGGAGCGGAGCGAAGCGAAGCGAGATGTGGAAAATAACTTTTTGTTTTCCTGCTCGAGTCTCTCTCCGCCGTTTGCGTGTGTGTGTGTGTGTGTGCGCGCCCGCGATGGTGTGTGTGTGCGAGCGGGAGGGTGTGTGTTGGTGAGCGTGTGTGTGATGGGCTGATGTGGAATGGTGTGACCGTTGCGCGGTCGCGGACAAAAAGAAGCGATTAGTGCGCAGTGTGGCCGTTGAATACCGATAGTTGCCCCACTGCGATCCAGATCGAAAAAAAAAGATCAGAAAAGTTGAGTTCTAAACAATTAAGCTAAGATGAATCATTAAAATTAAGATTAATCATTCCAAGATAAATAATTATCATATCAGATAATGTTGCAAAATGTATTTATTCTTCTAACTAAATCAATTAAGTAAAAACAAACCGATTGTAAATAATTGTTAATTCGGTATAGTAACAAAAACTGTAATTTTCAATTAGAAATATTTAAATTCAAGAGTGATTCTATTATTTACTATAATTAAATTGTGCAAGTATTTTCTTGAAGGGGACAGACATTTTTTTTTACTTTAAAGTAGTTCGTGATATGGAGATTTAATCGTAGAAATATAGATGTCCAATTAACATTCATATTAATTGAATATTAGACTACATTAACTTTCATGGTATAATAACCGATTAGCTTCTCATACATTTATAAAAGTCGAATCCCAATAAAAAACCCCGTAAGAAGAAAATAGCACGAACTAGTTTCACTGCAGAACGTCATCGAATATTTGACCATCTCTAGCTCAATATCAACCGTTGCAGGCCGATATTTCGGAATACCATCTCTAGTTTGAGCTAGGGCGCGCTTTTCAATTTCACATTACTGCTGGGAAAGTTGGAATTTAATGGTGTTTTGGCCGGTTGCCAGTTTTGCCAAACAAGCTGCCTAATGCGAATTTGAAGTTGGCCAACATATGTTGTCATGTCTGCACTAAATAAAATACTAAAATGCAACTTTTCGCTGGATTATGCGCGACTGAGTGAAACACGAAATGACTTTTTTCTGTCATTTTGCTGTGGCAACTGCTTCTGCTTGCGCATAAATGTGCGGCACTACACTCACAGAAAACTTGGAAGATATTACAACAATTTCAATTGGAAAATAAATGAAATTTTAAAATATATTTTGAGTATTTATTATTCGATTATTATATATTTCAGTGGAGTTTTGGCTGCAATGAATCAAAAAATTAATTATTTTAATGGATTTGTACTTCATTTTGATATTTTCATGCCCATCGAAATAATATATTTGAAATTACCATTTTGGAGACTTAACTTTTAAAAAATGATCTTTTATTTTCCAATTCGAATTCAAGGATTTTTTAGCCAGTGTCCCACATGCCCGATGGTGTCTTTGTGGGAATGTGTGTTTGCCTGCAGCTTTTCACTTTATTCATGCATAAACTTGCCTGAGAAAGTTTCACGTGGCAAAAAGTTGCTACGGGATTTGCTTGGTTCGGTTCTATCGGTCCATCA